>JAJJHY010003831.1:8008491-8080607 GCA_021224005.1 Drosophila setifemur | reverse complement strand
TGGGCGTGGCTGGGAGAGGTGCCAGCTGAAAGCATCCAAATACACGCCACGAGGCAAACAACAAAAACCAGGCAATAGGAGCTGCCGCAACAAGGCAAACATGAAACCGAAACCGAAAACTGTAACTAAAACTATGGGGATATAGCCCAAAAGCCCATCCACAATTCCCACCCAACTCACAAAAACAACACCCACATGCAGGCAGTCCAAAATTTAAAACAACAAAAACAAAAAAAAATTGGAAGATCGGGTGGAAATTTGCATGCATATTTACAAACTTTCAGAAGGGAAAGTCAGAATGATGGCATTACACTGGAAAAATGTTCACAGAAATTTTATTTTCAGCAAAAGTATAAACTTTAGCTTAAAATATGAAACTTCAAAAATTTTATAAAATATTTAAATTGGGTTAATTAAATTGATAATGATTTCATATCATTTATATAATGCCCAACTCTCTTTTAATGAATTCTTATTTTATGACTGAAAACGAGTATGGAAAACCTATTAGAATTCCTTTAAAATTTATACATAACAAGTAAGAACGTAACAGTCGAGTTTCCCGACTGTTACAGACCCTGTACAAATTTGGTTTTAGGCAAAATAAAAAAAAAAAACAAAAAAAAATATATATTCACACCGAGTCCGGTCAGGGATTCCAACCCAAGATCTTCGCGTTTTAAGTCGAACGTCGTAACCATTCGACAAACCCAAACTTTTTGAACCGGCAGCTAATACAGTATAAATATATTGAAGACGCACATTCATACATACATCCATACATACACATTCGTATGTATGTATATGAAGGTAGTGGCAGCGCAGCTGCAGCGGCACTTCCGAGAAAAATCAACCACCGAACGCAAGCGATTTACCGTTTGGTTGCGCAAATAAACAGATTTTTTGTGTTTAGCGCCTGTAAACTTTAGGTATTTATTGTGCGCTTTCTAATTAACCAATCTTGATGAAATTTTCAGGATCGGTAGAAATCTATGATCCAATTGCATGTGTATTTTAAAAAAAATTTTAGCTTGAAAATTGTGCAGTGCAGGGCAGTGCAAAAATTCAAATACAAATTGCGGGGGCGGTGGGCGTGGCACCGACTTAAAAAAATAAACTCTAATTGACTCAGTATTAGGAGAATCTACACTGGTAATACGGTTCCTCTAGCTATTACAGTTGCTGAGATCCGTGTGTTCATCCGGACGGACGGACGGACGGACGGACGGACGGACGGACGGACAGACGAACAGACGGACATGGCTATATCAACTCAGCTCGTCATGCTGATCAAGAATATATATACTTTGTGAGGTCTGCCACGCCTCCTTCTGCCTGTTACATACATTTGCACAAACTTAATATACCCTTTACCCTTTGGGTACAGGGTCTAAAAATATATTTAAATGAACTTACAAATAGTACTCCCGATCTTTATATCCTCCCTATTTTTCCAAGTGTAATAACCCCTCTATAATTTTTTTCCGTAACCATCCAACACCCCAACCCGTCGCCCTGTCAAGCCGCATTTGATGTTCGTTTTTGCAACTATTTGCAAATGCAAATTGCAAACATGCAACAGGGACATGTTGCGTAAATGTCAATGTTACAACAAAAAGCCCCAATCCTTACAACAAGCGAATACACATGCAAATGTCACGATACCAAACTCCCTACGGGCTTTCCTTCCAACAGACATTGGTATAGTACTATACTATATATATATGGTTTTTGGGTGGAAAGGGAATGTGTTGGAATATAGCCACTCGATGCGCGTCTCGGTTGTCGCCTTCATTGATAAGCAGTTTTTCCGGAGGGGGGGAAGGGGAGACGGAGGACTTGGAAAATTCCCTACCGCCAGTTGAGTTGAACAACAAAAGAAAACTCAAACTCAAAATGGCTGGGTGGCTGTCAGTTGATTGACAGGGGAGTTGCACAGCAATTGCATGGCATATGAGGGGGCGTGGCCATAACGAGGAGGCGGAAGACCAGCAAATGGCGTGGCTTCCACAAGATAAGCTAAATTGCTATCCAGTGATATTTGAGATTACCCAAAGCCTTCGAGGGCGATAGGTTTAAGTATGCATTTTGCTTAACACTACCAGAATAACTGATTCTAATGCTCAGCGGGTTCTTGGCTTAAATTGAGTTTTCTTTTATTTGAAAATTGTTAAACGAACTCTGAAGTTAGTTAAAAAATAGTCTATAACATTTAAGTAGCTTCTCTAACTATAATGTTTAATTTCTGCAACTAATCACATATTTGAATTACTATTTTGTTGACTCCTATTTATTATTTAAATCTGATTCGAAAGATGAGTTCTTACTTTAAGTTATATTTTCCCATTCTTTTCCCAATTTCCACCCCTTTTTTTTAGAGTTTTCCTTTCGGAACCGCATAAACCATATATGAAATTGGCACAGATACTGAACTGAAACCGAAAGCGTGAAATTTATATTCACCATTTAGGGGCCATCGGTGGCAGTAAGTTTCCATTTATTTACGACTGTTTGTACCCGCAGATGTTTTCCCTTATTTATATTTTTGGGGTTTCTTTTCTGTAATTTTTTTTGGGGGTTTTATTTTTAATGTTTTTCCCATTCGCGTTGGAGCTTCTCGCTTTATCAGCAGTTTGTTATGCCAACTGGTCCACTGGTCGCTCTGCCAATTTTCCTCTTTGTATGTTTGAGTGTGGATTTAATTTTATGCCCCGCCTCGATATTTCATCTTTACTTTACGCACATAAATGCCATACATATATGCATAAATGAAATTTTTCGTACCAATATTGAAATATTTATGGGTGTTTTCGTTTTCTTCTTTTTTTTGTTGTTTTTTTTTTTGGTATAGTATTTTGTGCCCTGTTGTGCTCTTTAGCATTGTCCTTACGTTGTCCTTGCCGGCCACATTGTCATTTGCTTCAAGTGTCAAACGCTGGTGAGTGGCCAACGATGTCGCCATTGCCGCTGTCGCCGCCGGTTTCCGGTTCCTTTTTCTCTACTTTTGTGGCACTCTCCTTCGCACTTATAAATGTCTGCCTTCTTTAGCTGTTTTCCGGCTGAATTTTGTCATTCTATTCAGTTTTCAGCCTTTTATTGTATTTTTAAAAAATATTTTAAAATTTTGTATAATTAATTTGGATAGAAATTCAAAATAGCAACACATAACATTTATTGTTAAAATGGGTTCCTCAAGCTGAAAACTCCATCTAATATTTTGTTAACTTATTAAAACTTTAGCTTGATATATTTTTTGCAATTTCAAATTGGTAAAATAACACATTTTTTTAACATTTATTGTCAAAATTGGTTCTTCAAGCTAAAAACTTCATCTAATATTAATCATCTACAAAAACTTTTGTTTGATAAATTTTATTTTAGTGAAATGACATATAATTTTTAATTTAATATCGGAAAATTTTATTTCAAAATTGGTATCTCAATTTTTCTTTTAAATGGTTTTTAGCTGTTTTTGTGAGTTGAAGTGGGCACCTCAGCTCCTGGAGTCCACTTCCATTTCTCCCCTGCCCACTTATTGGGGTTTATTTGCGTTGGCGGCAAAGTGTCTCGTCGCCTGGTACTCCATCTCCAACTCCTCCTCCTCCTACTCCATTTTCTTTTCTCTTTCTGTTCCTCTGGGTTTTCTGTTTGTTTTGCATTTTTCCATCCCCGACCCTGCGGTTGTCCTTTTACCCTTGGCCCCTGGGCTCACACTTTTCCTGCATCTATATATATATATATTCAGATATTGTCAAGCACGGCTTCTTCTTATATCTTATGAAATTTTTGTTTTTCTCTCTGTGTGAGAGAGAGAGTGGGCCGGTAAAATGTGTTTATGCTGCCCAACTACCATTTACCCTCTCGATAGCATCGTACCCAGAGATGCCCCAACCCCGCCCCATCGTTTATGTGGAGTGCATAATGGTTGTTTACTTTTCAACCTCCCCTCTCTACAGAAACTCTTCGCTCTTCCCACTTCGTTGTGTAAAGTTTGGGTTTTACCCATCAGTTTCTCTTGCGATTTTTATTCACTTTGAAGTCTGACGCTGTCATTTGAGGCTTTCATTTTCCGTATCTCATACTGAGAGTTTTTAGACATTGATTGAATGCTGGGATTTCTGTTTAGAAGCTTCAAAAAAAGATTTGATTTTAATTTTAATCTATCAATTTCAAATTTATTATCGTTTCTTGAAATTTGTTAAACAAATTTTAAAGAAATATGGAAAGAGGAAATAGAAGAAAATTTCTTTACTTCTTGATTAATAAAATTTTCAAAAAAATATTTCTGGATAACATTTACGTTTAGTTTTTAATTCCTTGAAAGTAGCTAATGAATTTCCCTTGATTTACAGTGTACTTTCCAACTATCTTTTCCTATTTTCTGGTTTGCTTTTGGCTTTCATCAAATTTGCGTACTCCGCTTACTCAGTCTTTGCAGTTATCATTTTATTCTCTATGTGCGAGCATCTTTTTCATGTTTCCTTTTTTTTTTTTTTAGCACTCAGTGCACCGGCACTTGGGCAAAACGACGCCGTCAAAGTGTCCTTAAAATAGTCATCAAATAACAAGCAGCCACAATGGCATGGACTCCCTTCTCCCATCTCCTCCTTGGGGGATTTTGTATGCATGTGCATGCGCCGGGCTCTTCATAAAAGGTGTTGAATTCAGGACCTGCTTTGAATTACGACCAACGTCCTGGCAAGTCGAGAAGGATGGATTTGCTTTAAGTCTTTAATTTGGCCAGCATCTTGGGAGTCAGCTACGGAGAGGGGGAGACACTAATTGGTAGTGTCGTAGTCACGTAGCGAACTCTGTGGTTATATCTGTATCTGTCAGATTGCACAGGCCAATCAATGTTGGCTATGCTGTTTATCATCTGACCAGATGGCCAAACACATGTACATCGTTTATTTTATATATTTGTCATCTAGTTTTTCTCGGTATTTGCAACAAAAGTCAAATGCTTTGTATGCAAATAACAAAAACCCACAAAGAGGAAATATATATATGCCGGCGCAAATGTAATTCTCAGCAGATGTATTCCGTATCCTTCGCATCCTTCGATGTATCTGTATCTGTAACTCTAGCCAGTTGTCCAGCCTGTCTTACTATCTCATTCTGGCTTATATGGTATTTACTGCTTGTTTTTGGGTCTCTGGTTACCATGAAAAATCTATCTATGCTTTGTTTTTAGCATTCAAATAAATAAATGCATGTGCGTTTGCCTAGCATGTTTATTATGCAATATGCATGACCACTATTTCCTGAGGATGTGCAAGTCAAAGGATTAGCTCAGATTTGCCTGGCCAAGTCGAAATTGTAACTGCCTTCAGCTTCCAGTTGTGTTGTCCCTGGCAAACTTCTGAAATATTGCAATATATGCGTTTAATACAATTAAGGCGAATTGCTTGTGAGTTGCTCTTTTCCATTTAAACGGCTGATCCTCTGACAGGATTTGTTTTTTTTTCTCCACATTTTTATTTGTTGAATATATGAGAGTTTTTTGGGAAATCTCTCATGCATATGTATGAGTACTATATGCAGATGTTAGTGCCCTGTTTTTTTTTTTTTTTGGTTGCCAAAGGAACCGCAAGGAAATCCTTGAGCAAACATGGAAATGAATGAAAAAGTCAAACTAGGAGATAAAGGATTCTCTGTAGCATATGCAGGCTGTCTTCTATTGTATGTACTTCAGATTGCCTAGCACTTTTGCGAAATTCCAACAGATACTCGAAGTTTATTAATGAAATTGTTATTTGTTAAACTCTAGTGTTGTTTTGCAAGCCCTAAAACTTAAGATAAAAAAGTTGCAGCCTTTGTCCTTTCTGCCTGCCCTGTCAGCAATTTGGCAAATGAAATTCCTCGCGCGGACATTGTTCACGTTAGTTACACTCTTGCACTAGATCAACAAAGATGCACAGCAAATAAAACTACTGAATAGCTGCGAAAGGATAGCTGGAAGGACAACAGTAGGAGGGNNAAGAGCATAAGCAAACAGCCGAAGGATAACAGGCATGCGAACAACATCAACATCGCAACCTCACGTTGGGGCCATAAAAAGTGCCTTTAACTTTTCGTAGGAGCAGAAAGAACAGAAGGAGTGTTCTCTGATTAAATGTCCTTTGTTCGAGACACTGGGCTAGCACTCTATAAATCTGCCATAATTAAAGAAATAATTAACCAATGAATGGAAATTCCATCTAGAATCAATTTCCATTTAAGAATCAGTGAACTAAAATCTATCTCAAAAGATCTTTTCCTTTTTTGTGCTCGTTTATCTTCAATTATTTTGCTAAATGAATTTGCAAATTAATTTTCTGCTCCGGCAATTCACAAGTGTGTTTATTTCAATAACCCGAAATGGCAAACTAGAGTCCGGAGTGATGTAAGAGAATTTTATATATATACGAGTATACTCGTATATATAGTAAGCTGCTTTAATTACACATTCATTTAAACATGCGAAAATACCAAATTTCGCTCCGGGACAAGTGCAGTCGAGATGAAAGGACTTCAATGTCCTTTGTGTGTTGTGGGTTAAGTAGCCCGAAAAGCGATTTTCTGCATTTGAGATTTCTTCATTGTTTAGTGCTTTGTGTGTGTTGTCAACTTACCCTGAAGATGGAAAATGTGTGTTTTCGATTCATTTGACCGCACTATAGGTTGAGCGTTTTCTATAAATAAATGAAGAGTGGTAATACTATAATTAAAATCGGTTTCATTTGTTTTTGGGGATTTAATATGGCTATAAGGCTATTCTTTAATAACCAAATAAACAAGAAAATAAATGTTAAACTCAGCCCCATTTGGAGTTCAATTACAATGAAAACGATTCTAGAAGTTTGTTACGCAAACCTCCGCCTCCTCCGCCTTCTCCGCCTCCTTTTAACCATTACAGATTCAAAAGCAAAAACCATTTGCGGATGTTGTGAGTTGGAAAACTCTTGGCAACTTCTCTCGCTTTGTATAAATATTAATGAAGTAGGCCATAGAAGTGCGAGTCGAGTTGAGTTGAGTTTGTTGTTGTTGCTGATGTTGATGTTGCCCCATTGAATGGGGCATTTGTAATAAGAAATCCTGCCCTATTTACAAGTTACCCATTCATTGTTGCCCCGACTTTTCCCACTTCCCCGTTCCAGTTCCCGATCCCGATCCCGCCCAGACCTCTTAAGCTGCTTTGTATTTGCATAGCATTCCCAAGCCATTATTCAGGCCAAAATCACCGGTTAAGTCACGCATCAGCGCTTCAATTGCTGACGGCGACCACTCGGTTTCCTAATTAGCAAATGTTTTGGTTATTAAATGGTCCATGAAATGGGCGGCCACTGTACACATTACACTGCTCTGATTTCCATTTAAGTTACACAAAAGATACAAATTATGTAAGCAAAATTTATATATATAAGCAAAGCTTCTTTCTTTTACAATAACATATAGTTCCAGCATTTTTAAACAAATATAATATTAAGGGAACTTTACAACATACTGTTAAAATTATTTAAATTATTTGATTTTTCTTTACAGTGTAAACTTTCAAGTCGGTCACCTGATTGAGACGCGAATGGAGAGGTTAAGCCTTCCTGCTTCTCATTACGCACTCAAATGGAGACAAAGGGCTTGATTAGAGTGACAAGAGAGAGAGAGAGAGAGACTCTTGCCATTCCCATGCCACGCCCACTGCCACTGCTTCAGCCCCTCAGTTGAGTCCATTAAAATCCACTCAAGTGCTCTTAAACGCTTCCGAGTGCTCTGGTTGTCATTTCTGCCCTGGTACTAATGACAGTTAAGATGTAAATCCTGCAGATTTGCTACCCTTTCCTGACTTTGCACTATATATTCGTGGTGTTGGTATTATTACTTTGCTAAATGTTGAGGGGAATTATTTTGATTCTGTTAGTAATTAAATTTATATTAGTGTTTGGAAGTTATTTTTACAAATGTCTTCTGGGAATCTTTAAAAAAGTTTTTGCATTAATAACAAATCTTGTCGATTTATAAGAAAATTATTTCGATTATTTGACTAAATAAATTTAGTTTTTTATGAATGTGATTTTTACAAAGAAGTTTTCTATGAAGCTTAAAATAAGTTTTGGCATTAATACATCTTAATAATTTATAAACAAATTATTTAGATTCTCTGACTTTAAATAACTTCCTTTTCTAAACGTTATTTTTACATACATAATAACGATTTCTACGAATCTTTAAAATAATGTTTTCACTAATAACAAATCACTTTAATTTGTTAGAAAATATTTTTAACGAAGTGAAAACCCTCCTCTATTTCTTTTAATTAAAAAATGGCATTTAATTTAGTAACAGCTTTTCCCCCACGAAATAGTTTTCTTTCATTAAAAAAAAAAATTTCAACATGCAGTAAAGAGTTTTTAACCCCCTTTTCTCGGTCAAACTTTATGCATCCCCTTCACTTTTTTCCAGCTTGTCATGGGGATGAGTAATCATCCCCGCGCCCCGCAACCCGCAAAGTATAAAGAACAATCCATAAAAAAAACGACCCGCGGGGGGGAAAAGCAACTTGTCTGTAATCAAGAAAACTGCAAGTTTTCGCCTTAACTGTTATCGCTTGTGATTCATTTTTGTAGCGCTTTTGAATGGTCCATAAAATGTCGCCGGGTGCAAGAGTGCAACCAGTTGCATGTCCTTTCCACCCCCTCCCTTTTCCAGCCCCTATTGCCAGCGCCCCTGGCTACAATGTTCGCTTGGTATTTGCCGGCCATCAGCGACACCAAAGTTCAGGCTGAAAAGGTGTCGCGCCTTGGCCGGATCAACTAAGTCTCTTCGCTTTAATTAAATTGATAAAGTTTTGGTGCTCCGAGCGAAAAGTTTGCAATTTATTTTTTTGGGCCACGTTAAGAGAATGAAGGGGGTGAATGGTGTTTGGGAGGGGTGCCTTAAATGCAAATGGCTGTCTCGCTCAATGGCAGTTGGTTGGCCTCCTTTTTGCAGGAACAGTTTCTTCCCTTTTTTTTCTCTGTTCTGTTCTGTTCTGTTCTGCCAGGCCATTCATTTTTATGGCCATCGTGAGTGTGTGTGTGTGTGTGGGCCGATTTGATTGTATTGTGGCTCGTTCTAAGTCGCAACTAACGAGGCCATCAACAGGATGCTACACAGCCAGCCAAAAGGACCAAACAGGAGCAGCACACAAAAGCCTATTGCAGTTGGTACGAGCCTGTGATTAGATGGGGTAAAGTGGGCGCCACACAGCGACACGTTGCGAAAATTGCCTTAACTGTAATTGCCAGGACCTGCCTTCTGGTATGGCCTCCTTTGAGCTCCCCTTAATCCTTTCCCTTCCCGCCGTCGCCCTCGCAAATTAGGCTTAAAAGCCTGAGACACAGCCTATCCAATCGTTGGGTGTCTTCCGGCGGCTTTGGATCTCTTTCTCTTCAACTGATTGGTTTTGCAAGGTTTTGCAAAAATCTGCCCAAATGGGAGTTAAGCTGTTACAGGGATTACCTGGATTTTAACTAGTTTTCGGAGAGGATTTTCAATTGTAAAACTCAAAGGCATAAATTTTGTGTGAGAGCTGATGGAAATTGGTTGGCAAGGAAAATTAGAATGCTTTACATTCATTTCATTATGGAAATGGAATGGAAACTATAAAAGTGTTATAAAAACTAAAATGTATTGAATATAATTAAAATTTGTATTTGGTTTAATGTACTCATTAAAACTGGTTATATTTAATTACTTATTTTAACAAAAAGCTATTCTGAAATTTGGTGTTTTTTTTTTGTTGCGAATTGCTGATAAACATTTGGAAATTCATACCACTTGGGACTCCGGTTGCAGAATATTTTAATTTAATTTTTGGAAAAATAATGTCCACACTACTCGTATTTCCGTTTGGCAAAACAAAATATCTCAAATTTCATTATTTGCGCCTCGTTAAGTTGCGCTGCCTCAACCGTTGCCTGTTTACCAAGCAACAACAATAAATTTTCAGCTTATGCCAGCGCCATAAAAACCATTTTTATGGCATACTTTTTTTTTTGCCAGCAGCAGCCACGGCAAAAAATAATGCAATTAAACAAATAAATTTCCCAATAAACCTATTTGAGGCGGGATGCCAGGATGCGAGTTTGGCGCATAAAAAAGAAAAGGGGGCGAACAAAAAATAACGAGTGGGGTTGGTTGGAATAAAATGGCGTAATTTACCTCAATTAACACACCAGCTGGGCGTGGTCAGTTGAAAAGCTGCAGTGTCAGTGTTCAATGCAAGGGGGGATATCGTCAGAGGATATCGTCCGTTCGGGTGTGGCTTTAATTGCAGGCAATGGTCAGTCGGTGCCTTAAACCGGGGATGCGCATCCACAGCATCCGAACGACGGCAACGCCCCAGTCTGAGTTTTATGCCCCCCCTTAATGACACTCCAAGTGTTCGCCGTTCGAAGCCATTAAAAACTGAAGGGAGCGAGCGAACTTAAACTGTTCTACCGGTTTTTTTTTTTTTTTTGGCTCGCCCATTTTTGGCAAGTAATGACCAAAAACAAATCGACAAGGAGCAGCATCAGCAGGACATGTCTGCTCCCGGATCCATTTAATGCCCATGTAAATGGTAGCTAACCAACCTACCTGGCCGCCATTAAAGTTCACTTTATGTTGGGCATTTCACAACGTTCATGAGTTCATGGCAGGACGGCAAATGGTAAAAAGGAGCAGAACCAAAAAAAAAAAAGAAAGAAGGTCCTGTGCAGGGTCAAAGACAGTGTGCTGCAACTGTTTCTAATTGTGTGCCGGCCTGCATAAAAATTCTAATTTTATGTCCTAGACACACACACACACAGCCGTAACAAGTTTCCATCTTGTAAATATTTTCATTATGGTTTTCGTCCTTACATCGGCGAGCAGCAACAGCTGTCCTTTGAGGACATAAAATGCCTGTTTATGAACGTGCCCCGAATGTCCGAGATGTTTTAAGTATCCCCCCATTCTCTTTTGCGGAAAGTTCAGGGCTCCGGGGAGGATGCTAAATAATCGGAATATTCCGGCCACTAAGTGGTGTAATAATTTGCAAAAGATAAAGCTTAAATTATTTCATAAAGTTTTAAATAATTGCTAGGATATGAGTTCCTTAAAAGCTTTCAGCAATAAAATTTGCATCGGCATGAAATAAATAACAATATATATATATTATGTTAAATTTTAACATATTTAAACCTATAAAAATTCCGTATAAAAAGCCAAAGTCTTAGTGGTTTTAGCCTAATTAAAATGGCCTTAGTTAAAAATAATCTTAGTTATACAAAAAACTAATAATAGTTTGAAGGGGAAAAAAAAACAAAAACTGCAGACGGCATTTGTAGCTTGTCATGGTTATACATATGTACTTAGAGGAGTATCTGTGAGTACGTTTTCACTGTGTGTGTGTGTGTGTGCGTTTGTTTTTGTTAGTTGTTCCAGCTTCTGTTGCCGTAGCTTTTGTTGTTTTTCTCGAGTTTGTGCTTTTGTTTTACAGCTGCAGCTTTTCTGCTTTTGCCATTGTTTTTGCCCGGCTTTGCCGCTCGACGCTGCTTGTTGTGCCAGCTTCCGTTTCCGCCAAAGTCTGTCTGTGTGTTGTTCTCTATGTGTGTGTGCGTGTGCGTGTGTTTGCTACTGAGTTTTGCCTTCCTGTTGGCGCCTTTGGGAGTAGTCCTCCAGCTGCCTCCAGCCTCCTTTGCACTCAGCAAAATGTTTTTATTCCATTTTCTTAAATTTAAAGTACGCATTTTCCAAAGGCCTAACAAATATGTATTAAAAACACTTTCACTTAAAAAGTTGTTTAATTAATTTAACAAAATACTTTCCCTATTTAATTTTAAAGTATTTAAATATCTGATATTAAAGTATATCAGCGAGTTCCCTTTCTATCTTCTGAGTGCACCTCGGGCTAAATTGGCTCCCCCAGAAAGCTTCATATTTCGCAATTTTCCTTCATGAAATTGTAAAATATTACACAAATAAATAGAAAATTGTGCGGCTGAGGGGAAAACGAAGCTACTTAGGATATCGCCAGGGGCCCTCAAAGAGGCCCGATACGTGCTTTAATTTCTCCCGGAACGCGTATTAAAGTCAAGAGCTTTGACGGCATTTACGGCCAGAAGTTTGTTGTTGTTTTTTTTTGTTGGAGCTCTGTTTTTATTGCATCTTTTTTTTTGGTTTTTTTGGGGACTTGTTAAGAGCGCCGAAAAGTCGGCAACGGGAGTTGATGATGCGGCGCTGACGTGGCGCATTCGTGGCTTGTTTACAGGGGCGCCGTTCACCAAGGGCGGGAAGGGGGTTGATGCTGGGGTAAGCTCATCGCATTTGTGCAGCTGTTTGGCTGGCAACTTATTTTTTTCGGTCTTCGTTTCGTCGGTTTTGTTGTCCTGCTGACGACATTTTGTCATGTTGTTTTTGCAGCTGGCTTTAGCCTCCAGGCTTCTTCTGGCTTCTGGTTGTTCCCCCTCCCCCCCTTCCGCTGCTTGTCCAGCAGTCTAATATCAACACTTTTGTGCTACGTAATTACTTTGAAATTAGTTTGCGTCGCAAACTTTGCACATTATGCGCATCCCTATTCCCACAGTTTTCTTTGACACACACACACACACACTCAACCCTCGAAGCATTAAAGTTGCCATTAGTGCGCTCTCTGGTTTTCTGTCTTTTTTGGCTGCTATTTGGTGTTAAGACGTTGTTGTTAGTGCACTCTGTTTGTTATTGCATTAAATTAAATACGGTACACAATCGTGTAAGTGTGTATTTATCCCCCCAAAAAAATACAAATAACATTTGTCGTTGGCAAACTGTTTTTCGGAAACGCTGAATAGCGGAAAATCGTCTATTATGTCATACGCACAATTGAATGTGGCTTTGTGCTGGGAAATCAAACGGAAAATGTCAAATTATATTGAACATTTAAAAGCAATTTAGTTTTAATAGAAACTGTATATATTGAAATTGCTTTTGTCATCCCTTTTTTTTATGAATTTCTAATAATTTAATTTCAGTAACCCTTTTGGAATTAAATATGGTAATTTAAAGAAGGATAGTCAATAAATAAATGAAATTTGATTAAGATTTTTATTTTATATAAAAGTGTTCCCTTTAATACCGTACTACAGATTGACTAAATGCCTTAGCATCCAACCCCATCCTCATTCCGATGCTTCCGATTATGGCGTGGCAGACAATGCGTTCTGCTGTTTAGCTTTTCATTCCATGAAATAAGAAACGCGCACCGCAACAGCACAAACAACAAAGTCAGCAACAGCAGCAGCTGCATTCAGAGAACAAATAAATAAACAACAGGCGAAATGAGCACAGTAAATGAGGGGGTTGAGGGGGGGATGGATGTAATAAAATGGGAGGAAATCAGGGGTGGAGGCACTGGGTAAGAGCAGAGTATGGCTAATGGCAAAAATAATATTTAACCAGAAGGGGGGGAGTGGGGAGAGTCCAATGGATTTCCGCCTGATATATATGGGCGGGGGCGGGGGCGGGGGCGTGGACATTACTATCTTTTCTGCGCTGCCACCGCCCAACTGCCACTTTCAATTACAAACGCAAACATCATGTGCAGGGACAACGTTGCGTATGCGCAACATTAAATGCAGCCGCTGCAAAAATCGCCCGGGTGCACTCCGGACCAAGCTGTGCAATTAAAATCATGCAATTTTAATACGTAATGCCAACACTGGCATAAGTAAATAAGCGACAAAAGCACCAGCCTCAGTTCCAGCAATGGAAATAACAAAAACAAAGACCACTGCCGAGCTGCTAAGCAAACATTTTAAAATATTTAAACATCAACGGAGGCGACCAAGAAGCATAAACTACACTCCACCCCAACAACACCAATATCACGAACAACAAGTGCAACAACAACTTGGACAACAACAGGGAAAACAACTATATTGCAGAATAGCATTTCAACCTGGTTGTTCCCATTATTGGTATTATTGAAATATTTTTCTTAAGTGCATTTTTTAATTTTCAACTCAAATCGTTCTTAAAATGAACAACACCATTATTTTGATAGTAACTATTTTCTTTAAGTTATAGATAATCAATTTTATAACACAGATTTTTTGAAGCTTTTGGTTTATAAGATTCAATTTCAAAAACCTCAAAGAAAATTCGTTTGCAGAAAACTAAGCTAACCAAAATAGTTGGCATACAAATTTGAGTTTTCCTACCAAACTTTCTTCTAGTTTTCATGGCCCCATCTTGTTGATATCTTCAGCAGTGGCTTCATATACTCGTACACTTTCATGAATACAATATACCCAACGACCTTACCGAGTACCGAGCATAAAAAGGTAAAAAACTGTTGACGTGTCGTGGTTGTCGTTGCTTTTGCAGAGCTCTTGTTGCCGTTGTTGCTGCTTTTGCCGTTGTTGCTGTTGTTGGCCGGGTTAAGTGCCCGCCCTGTATTTTTACGCTTGATTGTGTTTTATGGGCAGACGACGCCTGCAAGCGGCGGTGGAGAACATTACTCGCTGCTGTCCCTGCCAGCCGCAGGACCATAAATACTGTGGCTTGTTCTCGCATGTCCGTGTCGGCACGCCCTTCCGCCCTCCGCCCTTTCCTCTATCCGCCCACCATATCCAACACCCACACCCTCCATCCACACCCCCCATCCACACTTCCAACTTGTTTGTGTCCCCTTTGCCCTTTGCTGAAAGGAAAGCGAAGAGCAGCTGCAGTTGCAGGCGCTGCTCGTGCATTTTTTACGATGCAAGCCCAGGTTGCACAAATAATGCACAAGCCAATGAAGCATGCCACCAGCACGTTGGCACATGCGCCCCTGCCACGCCCCCTTTTGCACCGTCGTTGCTTGATTTTCAACTTTGTGCGATTTTCATAGCTTTATTATTATTCTTTTTTTTTCGCAGTTGTGTGTGTGTTTTTTTTTTTGTTTTAACCGGGCTTCTTGTTTGCGTCACTAATGAAAAACTTCGGATCGGAGAAAATGTAAACAATAATTACGACCGAAAAGGGGCCGGAGAATCATAACTTGGCCATGGCAGCAGATACTTTACACCGCGGATTGTTGGTACTGTTTCCTTTGGTCCTGGTCCTGGTCCTGCTCCTGGCCACGCCCTTCTTTTGCGGCTTTGACGAATACGGAGGAGGGAAAATTAATTGAAAAATTCCACCCAACAGCTTGTTGCGAAAGGAATTCCATTTTGCATAATCAAAGAGAAGGGTTTTTGGGGTCCTTCAGTGTCCATGGACAATATTTGGCTATCGTAATTATGGTAAATAAAGTTAAGGAAATATTGAGAAACGAACTTTGTTTAAAGGAAGTGGAGTTGTGGAAAGTATCTTTACTAATTGTAGAAGGAATTTCTTTGTGACAAATGAAAGGATGAAATCTTTTTAATTAGTATTATTTTCATCGACTCTAGAAGTACTCATTTATGTAGAAATAATTCCTATCCTTTTAAAAAATCAAGTCTTCTTAATTATTATTATTCCCATCGATTCTTAAAGTTCTCATTTATTAATGAAATATATATCTTGAAGTGTTTTATCTCAACGCCATATTGTAGACAATACTTTGACGTATCTTTCCATTAATTATGTACTCCGAAAAAAGTTTAATTAATTTGACTGACCCATGGCCCAATAAAATCCGAAAATCATTTATTATTTTAATTAAGTCAACAACACAACCTGGCGTTCTGGGCTTTCCAGGTGGAAAATTGCGGAAATAAATGAGCCAACTGTCAAATGCCAGGCCTTCAAGGCGAAACGGCCGGAGCAACATGTTGCTGACAGTTGGTCAATTCGCATCAGAAAGGCTGAAAGAGCCTTGTGGCCATTTTCCCCATCATCTTTTTATACCCTTGCAGAGGGTATTATAATTTTGACCAGAAGTTTGTAACGCAGTGAAGGAGACATTTCCGACCCTATAAAGTATATATATTCTTGATCAGCATCACCAGCCGAGTCGATCTAGCCATGTCCGTCTGTCCGTCTGTCCGTCTGTCCGTCTGTCTGTCTGTCTGTCTGTCTGTCTGTCTGTCCGTCTGTCGGTTGCTATGTAAACTAGTCTCTCAGTTTTAAAGCTATCGGACTGAAACTTTGCACCGACCCTTCAATCTGTTGCAGGTAGTATATAAGTCGGAACGGCCGGAATCGGAACATTACATCACATAGCTGCCATAGGAACGATTGAGAATAAGTGCCATAAATTCGCCATTTTTTAAGATAACCAATTCATTATTTATAAATATATTTTCAATGACTATTTTAACGTATCCTGAAAGTTTCATAAAAATCGGACCACTATATCCTATAGCTGCCATAGGAACGATGGGAGAAATGGGTCATTGAGCATAACTCTGGTGTTTTTCAAGACAATTATTTCATTCTTGGGAAATACAGATTCCATAGACAGTAAAACTGATTTAGGAAATCAAAAACCAAAAATCGGATTACTATATCCTTATATAGCTGCCATACAAATGACCGCACAGTTTTAAGGGAACTGGTCTGCAAGGGTATTCTAAGCTTCGGGTACCGAAGCTAGCCTTCCTTTCTTGTTATTAATTAATAACGAGCGCCATTTATTGATGGCCATGATGGCTTCCTGAAGTGAGCAATCAGTGGAAGTTCAGCTCCTCCGGACAAACGCTGTCATCGGCAATTTAATGCACGCACGTATTTTGATTAATTAAATTTAATATTNAAATGCCATCGAAGAGGGCAAGTATATAGCTCTTTAAGGTTTATCAAATGTGCCTCAATATAGTCTTAAATTTTTTTATTTTAAAGTAATCAAAATATATTTAAACTTGAATTATTACATTTTATATTCTGCACAAAAAAAAATGCTATTGAAAAGCTCTTTAAGGTTTATCAAAAGTACCTCAATATAATTTTACAAGAAACCTTATTTTAAATTAAACAAAAACATATTTCCCTATTCTATTTAATTACTTATCTATTAAATTCTTTTTCTAATCGATTAGGAGTATATTTTCTCACTTAAAGCAGGTTCTTAAAGTGGCTATCACTTCAGTTTCATGTCAACATTTATTATATTTTTTTTGTGTTGCTGACAAGATGACAAAGAAAAGTTTGAGGAGTTTGATTCTCTCTTTTTTTTCGCCAGCATCTTTTCTTTATGCATAAGAAATTTTTCAGATAACAAGGTTATTTGAGGGTGCAGGCCCAGTTGCCTACCTTTCGTGCATATAAATATGAGATGAAATACTTTATTTTTGGCCAGATCCAACTTTGACTGGGCCCTGTTGTTTGGGCACTTAACACGCCGCGTGTTTATTATGTATGAAGCGTAGTCAACGAGACGCACTCACGCACATTTCCTTCACTCACTCAGTCAGTCGGTCGGAGGAAAAGTTGGTGAATAAGTAATATTTGGCAGAGATCTCTGCCTCGCTCCGTGCTGCCTTGTATTGTGGCCCATTTAAGTTAGATTAGCCGAGAATAATATTAATCAATCACGCCTTGGGATTTTAGTCAGGCACGCGTCTTTATCCGTCGGCAGCCATTTTGTTGCTCCATTTGCCTAAGACCATCGGAATCTCACCCCCGCCCTGCCTTGGCCCCCTCTCTTCTCTCAGCTCTGCCGAGCAGGATGTTGATGAGCTCCATCATGTTGTCTCGGCTCTGGCTGACAGCTGCTGCCCCCTGGAATACGTGTCCTGGCTTAGTCCTTCGGTTTCCCCAGCCTGTTGTCAACTTTTTGGGGGCCCAAGAAAAATTGCCAAAGTTGAACGAAAAAAAGAGAGAAAAAAAGGGAAGCTGGGAAGCTGGGAGAAAATATATGATTGGGTGGCAGGACCTCCCCCGGACCTATCCTGTGTCCTGTCGGTCTCGTTTTCCCGGCTCTGTTATAACATCATTTATTTAGCTGCACAGACGACAGACAGCAGCACCTACTCTCGTTTTTTATTTGAATTTATGCTGATAATGTGCAAAAAAAAACAAAGAACAATGGGTTTTTTTTGTGGACCAGAACCTGGAGCAGGAACAGTAGCAGGAGCAGCTGCAGCTAGGTGTGCTAGGATCCTGGTCCGGAATCCCCCTGGGATATGATTAATCTGCCTAGAGCCACGCACTTTATCATCGGGTACATGCAAAAAGGATATTAAATATTTACACCTAGCCAGCTGCTCGACTTACATTCTATTCCTGGTTTTTTTTTTTTGGTTGCTGTTGCAATTCCCAGTGATGGAATATTTCATAAGAACATATTGATCGAAAGCCCCGAAAGTCAATTCATTTATTGATGCATGTTTGAGGAGCTATCCGCACTTGATGGGAATATTTTAGCTAAGCAAACATAAGTACAACATTTATATCGCAGACATCGTGCTGACGTTGTAACAATTCCGCAGCTTGTTGCATATTGCAACAGCACCCGACCCCCCTTGCGGATTTCCCCATCTATCATCATAAATTTCCTTTGACGCACCCCACTGGCAGATGTTCATGTCGATGTTTTCCCTCATGGTTTTCCTTTTCCCAATCCCAGGAAGGTGAGAAATGTTTCCGATTTTATGCGGCGAGGGGCGTGGCGAGCGTTAAACAGATTGCCAGGACACGCGAGCCAGCTTAATGTCTACTAAAAATCGAATTGTGATCCATCACATCAACTACCATATATATATGGCCGCACAAGTTGCAAGTTCGACTTTCGGGAAAGTGCACACTTTTTACCATCAACCATCCTGCTCCCTTCCTATTCCTCCGGTGATGTGATTTTCGTTGCGCATTTATGTATAATTTTATATTTATGAGCTGGCTGTTAAAAGTGACTGGTAGCGGGATGTGTTTATGCTTTTAATGCCATTTTATGACAGCCCCCACACCGAAAAGGGCAGGCGCCAAGCAAGCATATGCATAAAGGAGAGTGAAATTTGTATGTATGAATTCCCGATCCTTCCTGAGCAAACATTAATCAAACTTTTATGCCAGCTTAAAGAGCATAAAAAACGGTTGCATACTTTCGGGCCCGGCCCTCATTATCAATGCACATAAACGCCGCTGTGTGCATACTTAAAGCTGAAAACTACTCCGGGGGATGCGTCTTAAATAATAAATTTCCGCTCCCGCAAGGGAAAAGCGGCCGCATCTTGGGAAAATATGTGGAAAAAAAAATGGAATGTTGAAGGGCATTTGATGACTTGCCGCCGGCCGGGCGGGTTTTAGGCGATTGTACACCACGTCGGCTACGCGACGTCTCCACAGCAAACAGCAACCGCAGCAGTCCCAATAAGCCACTTAAAAAAGTTTATAATTAGCAGCAGCAGCAGCCGCAGCCTTGCTTCTTTCTAGTGAAAGGGGGTCGGGAAAAAAAGTTGCAGTAAATTAAAAATTTTGTTGCTGCTAAGTAACAAGCAAGGGAGAAACTAAAAAAAAAAAAACACACAAAGTAAAGGCAAAGGAAAAGGAAAGGACAAAATTTCTTCTTCAAAAGCTAAAGAACTTAGTGGCTTCTGAAAGTGGTGAACAAGTAATGATTGCTATTAAATTTACAAAAAATTAAGTATTTTTCATTTGATTATTTTTATATACCAAAGAAAATTTAAAAGATTTTATAATTTTACCATATTTAACAACGAGAATTTTAAAGCTTTTTAAAGACCTTAATCAATTGGATTGTAATAGACAAAATGAATTTCTATGTTAAATTGTAAGCATAAATATTTATATTTATTGGATTTTGACTTTAAAATTTTATAAACAATTTAATAATATTCAACTTCAAAACATCTTCATTTATTATTATTATCAAAAGAACAAAGAACTCGACATTAAATTGGGAACATTATTATTTTCCATTGGATTTTATTGGATTTTTATTTATTTTATTTGCCATCAAATTAAGGAAATTCCCGAAACTATTTAGTGCAATTAAGTTCCAAAACAATTTCAAAGAAGCTCGTAAATAAAATTGCTTGTCTTTTGTGATAATTTATTTGCTCTTAAAGGTCTCATAAAATCCCTATCAAAGGAATCCTTCACTTTAACTCATAATTAAAACTTGAAGGAAACTGAAAAGTTAACTCTTGGCAAACAATTTCGTTGCCTTATTCCTTCATCAATAATTATGAGGCTCATCAAAATGCGGCTCATGTACTTTTCGCTTTTCCTTTGGCCAACTCAAAGCGATGGCTGTTGAAAGCTTGTGGAATATTATTTTTAATCAATTAAGTTTTGTCAGGCGCGCCCAAAACTAAAACATAAATGATGAGGCCGGCACGTGACATGTCTGCTAAATGCTCCGGCTTTTCTTTCTGGCCTTTTTTCCTACCGAACCTCTGTCCCTGTCCCTGCCCCTGCCGCACCGGAATGGAAACCCACTCGTGGAGGCACTCACTCACTCACTCGCATAAACATACAATGGCCTCGTTATCTCTGGCCATTTGGTCGCTTCATATTTACTTACAGCCCTGCTATGCAGTTAATAATTATGTCAGAGTCTGTATCTGAATCGGGGAGAGGGGGGTCCTGTTTGTGTGTGGACTCACGCCTCCTTGTTATGGAATGCCCCTATTATATGCTCTGCTGCTTCTAATAATGCGCCCGTTGCTGTCATCTGCTGGCCCAGGACAAAGGCGAATGGGAATCCTTATGGCCGGGTTCTCCATCCCCATCCCTGTCCACATCCCTTCGATCCACCCTTCAACGCTTCAAGATGTGCAAACAAAAGCGCAGCAGCATTTAACTTCGCATGTGTGTGCTCTTGTGTGTGTGTGTGTGTGTGTGTGACAGCTGTTGTTCTGTTGTCTAGAGAGCGGATGTGCGAGCATTGTGTTGGCACATCCGGTTACATTATGAAACTAACACATACTATGCCACGTAGGCACACACACACTCGCAGGCACATAAACTTAAATGGTTCGTCCTTTTTTTGATGCCCAGATCCAGTATCTGCAGCTGCTCCTGATGATGAAACGCGAACAGTGGTTATAGCTCACTTGGATATGGGTTTTTGATCATTTAAAACCAGTCAAAACTATATGAATATACTATATGCTGAAAATATGAAAATACTATATGAATATATAGTTTTTAAGTATTTAGTACTTTATATTTTTTTACGAGAACATATAAAATATATCTTCTACCTAACAAAACTTTCCAAAACTTCAACCACTGTATCTCCAAAGTACTTTATTCTCTGTGTGCTTAGCCCCATCTGAACCCCGCTCTTAAGTTTAACTACAGGAGCTCACACGTTGCGGCCATAATTCAGGGATCTGGACAAGTATCTGGACAACAGGAAGCTTTTATCCTACGACAGTTATAGATAATTTCGTGTGCAAAAACCAACACACACAAAAAAAACACCAACAAAAGAAAACCCCACGTAACCGGAAAGGGAGCAAAAAATAACTGGAGACAATAAGCATTCCTTGCTTGCCTTGCCCAGGGATTTCCTAGATGATGTCCTTGCCTTTGGGTAAGCAGATAATTACATAAAAATGAATAATAATCCCCGAAGTGGGTGGGAAGGCATCCTCCGAACGTCCTCGAACGTCTCAAGAGCATTGGCAAGAGCTTATTGAATAAATGTGTTAATGATTTCGCAAATTGAATTCGGCGAGGCAGCGACAGGAAGCGAGTAAGCCAGGAAGCAGTCACCTGTAGCAGGATGTCAATTTAAATAGCCGGAAGCCAGCAACGGACTCTAGTTGAACGTGTGATTTGTGTACGTGGAGCGGATGTGGCTGACCCGATAAGGTACCCAGGAAGTCGCCCCCAAAGGACTTGGCCAGGACACGGCGGAAATTATATATTCTCGGTCGACCACATGAGAAAGCTACTGGCAACAATTCCCAGAATTAAGAATATATGCAACCTTAAAATTGGTATTTCCGAAAAGGTTTAGAATATATATATGTTTCAAATAATTAAGATTTTCTGATCTTTTGTTGATAGAGCTTAACTTCTATATTCTACAGAATTTTAAACAATTACTTGCAAATTGTTTTTTACTTACTTGAGAGTTTTAAATTATGCCTTGATTTTCATCAACCTTAAAAGTGGAATTTCCTTGTATGTATAATATATAATACATTATTTTTTTGTCAATGAATTAAAAGTTAGTTTATTAAACTGTTGTTAATATAGTTTAACTTTCTATATTCTAAGGAATTTTAAACTTTTTTTTTTAATTATTTACAACTTATTTTGGAGTAGAAAAATATGCCGTGGTTTTCATCAACGTTAAAAGTGATACTTCCTTGTTAGTTTATTGAACTGTTGTTAATAAAGCTTAACTTTTTATATTCTCATTAATTGTAACGATAAATTTTTAAATTTGTTTTATTTATTACGGATTGTATTCTTTTTTTTTATTCCTTAAAAGTAGAATTTCCTTAAAGGTTCAGACTAAATATTTTTCTTTCGAAATACAAAATTATTTGCTTTTCTGAACCTGTGTTGATAAAGCTTATCTTTCTATATTCTTAGAAATTTTAAGCTTCAATTTTTAAATTCTCTTTACCTAATTTTGGAATATAAATCAATCGAGTACATAAAAAAATCCCCTATAGTGTTCCACCAAGCGTCGTTATTCACTTCGAGTGCAGATGAGTTAACGAAGAGAATTGAGGCAAAAAAAAAAAAAAAAAAAAAAAATAAAGGAAATCGCCCGATGGAGAGACAACAGCAAAGTTATTAGTTTGGCGGGACACTAAGACAAATAGCGCTTATAAATAAGCCAGAGGGAAGAGGAAGACCAGGAGTATCTCAAGGATGAACCTCCAGCAGTCTTAGCCCCGCAAAGCAAATAGAAACGTAATAATGCGATAAGAACAATGGGCTGAAACTATCCCCCTCAAGATGGGTAAGCAGAGCTTTTCTTTAGCACCCCAGCTAACCCAACCCCCCTTCGATTTTCATTCATCCCCCCACCCCTGCCCCTGGCCAATCCTTCGGCAATCCATCTCAAATAGCTGAAGCGTGATTATGAGCAGCCTAAACGTATTAGGGTTCGGATGATTGGACACTCCTCTTCCCTGGCTTCATCTTATTTTTCTCTGAGCGATAAAGCAAATGAAAATTGCGCTATTTGTTTGCTTTCGCCTCGGGGCTCGGGACGGTGCTGTCTATGTATATAGTATATATGTTCCTGATGTATGACCAAGACATATGGCCGGCTATCGCCGTCTGACAGATGCTGCCATAGATTGAACATTCTGAGGATAATCTGCAGTCTCAGCAAATTTACGCCACGGAATTGAGTTATCGCTGGACGAGCAAAAATGCTGATGATTCCGCACAAAAAAATAGTATCATAAATATTCAAGAATATAATATTAATACAAAAATATTTTTTCTAAAAAAATCAATAAAAAGATATTTTACAAATATTATATTATTTTAATTAATCATTATATTACACCTTCTCATTATTTTTTAGTTATTATAGACATTCTCAATCTCACAGTTTTCCCTGCTTAAAATTTAGCAAATTGAAAACCCAAAAGAATCTCTTAGAGCAACAGATGCGTTCGTGGCATCAAATCCCGCTCATCTGGAGCTTAGTTGCTGTCATGCCCAGGCAAACATTGGCCCCCCAACAGCACCTCTTCACCCCCCACTCAAGTGACCAGGCAACCTTTCCGGGAAAACCACTATACCCATTCGAGTCGCATCCCATCCGTATAACCCACCTACCTATGTATAGCCCTCCTCTTTTACAACCCGTTCTTTGCTGTCCGCTGCAGATGCGACTCTCCTTTGGTTGTGCTCCTACTTGCCTCATTTTCAATTGATGTATCTGCCGACGTTGTATTTTTAATGCGAAGGAGCAGGGAGCAGGGAGCTGGGAGCTGGGAGCAGGGAGCTGGGTGGAGACTGGTAACTGGCAACTGACTCTGGTGGGTCTTTAAGCCATGTGCAATCATCGATGTGTCTGCTGCCATGGCTGCTGTCGTGGCCATTGACGCAGCATCTGCCCCTGCTCTCTGCTCCCCGACCTCGATCTCTGATGGCAAAATGTGAGCCGCATTTCCGCAAAGTCTGCGAGTTGACAGTGGAGAGGGGGTGAGGGTGAGGGGAAAACTTGTAGTTATAGGGGCACAGTGGGAGTTGTTTTTTAAAAGTTATTGACAGATATATTTAATGGTTTAAAAATAACTTGAAAATTTCCAATTATAAAAATTCTTTACATATTTTATAGGTATTCCGCTTCAATAATTTATTTTAAAACAAATATTTTGCAGGATAAATTTTTAATTTTCATTAAACTGAGACTCTAATAAATCGTTTAAGTTGATTAAATATTTATTTTCCAACTCATCATTTATTTATTGCCCCATAATTCGGACCACTGTGCGAGTTTCCCGAGTTTCCGAGTTTCCATTTCTAATGCGGAATTGCGAATGCAACAGACAACACACAGATGTGGAAAGCTGTGGAGTCGCGGCAGGACTCACATCGACTTTGTCATTATAAATTGAAAGACGTTTCCCCGCGCAAATAGGGATGAGAGGAAGTGCTCCGAGGGCGGCGGTTGCCTTCGGGTTAGCCGAGCAGCATCCTCCCTGCGTCTGTCTGTGTCTGGAGCTCCATGATGCGTTGCCTTTACCTAACTGCATCCGGCAGACAGTTCAGATGGCTGTTGCTCCGTGCTCCTTGCTTGGTGCTACCAACCCCCCTTCTGATCCCTGTTTTCCACCCGCTATTCCTATCCGTAGTGCTGCTTCCGGTTCCCAACTCGGCAACATGTGTCGCTTGAAGGAAATTGAATTTTTATTAAAGGAAAACATTTTTATTGCAGATTATTTTCGTTTTGTGCCCCGGCTGATTGAAATTTCAACTTCCGCCCGGAGCAGCGACATCAATTGAATTACAAAACTTTTGACATTTGCTGGAGCAGTCGGCCCAGGTAATTATATTTTCCCAAAAAAAAAAAATATATATATATATATTTCCTAGCTTTAAGAGTTTAGAGTGCAAGAGTTTTCATCCACTCTGAAAGTAACATTAAATATCGAGTTCACATTGTTTGGGAAATGCCAGAAAATAAGGAAGCGGTTTCTATTCGTTGCGTTTTTTTTTTTCGATTTTCCACTTGCTCGATTCGATTTTCCTTGTTCGCCTTTTGCTAACTCAAGCTCGACTTGTGCGCAATTTGGATTCGGAGCCACAAATTCACTTTGTCAGACAGTCTGTTCCCCGATATCCCCCTCCACGATAAAAAAGCGAACCACATCCTAGACGTTGGATATTTGGGCTTTAAAATTATAGTTGGTTGAGATGCGGAGGGGATGCACTGGGAGGATGCACTGGCTGCTGCTGGGGATAATAATGCAACGAAATCTTTTCAATGCATCCATAAAAGTCTGTAGGTTAAATGTCGTCGTTGTCGTTGTCGTTCTTGTCGCTGTCATCGTCCACGGCAGTCCACAATGGAAGTATTGAGTCATAAAATTTATAAAAGCATTTGCAATAAGCAAGCATCTCCTTCCCCCTCCCAAAAAAAAAGAGGCGAAATGTGTATAAAAATGTCCTGCAGGAGTACTTACCATTTTATTGATTTTCGGGGGGTTTTGGCTGGATTTCCACTATCTGTCCATAAGTCTCGCAATCTCTATCTGGCTTTTTATCTCAGTTGTGTTCGCTTTTGACCTGCAATGATGCAAATAGATTTGCTGGTTGTTAAATTTGGTTATTTTCGGGCGAGTTGATATGCCAAAGTTGCATATTCAATTTGGCCAAAAAGTTTCGTTTAATGTAATGGAAAGTTTTCATCGGAATGTTTTGAGGATTTTGTGAGTGCAGAGATTTTAATGGCATTTGCCAAGGAAGGGACTTAAGGACTTAACATTTAGAAAAAATTTAAATAAATAAATAAAGTTTATAATTATGGCTTGATGAATATTCAAATATTCCTACATCTTAATTTTCCTACCAAAATCTACATAAATTACCGGATAACAAATTTTTAATATATTTTTTCAGTAAGTACTTTCTTGTTTTTTTTTGCCCCCATTTTCGGTTTAATTGTCTTTTGCATAAATTTAGCATTTTTCTTTCCTTTTATATTACTTTCCACCTATGTATGCCAGGGCAGTAATTAAATTTATGAAAATAAATTAGCATATAAGCTCCCAAGACATTTATGCAAACAGCTCTCATTAAAGCTGCTTAGAGGAATATATATATATATACGACTATATAACCAAAAAAGGTGTGTTTAAGGTACGTTTAAGTTGGCAAGAAAATTTGCAATTCACAATTTTTGGCAAGAGCAGCTGAAAAACTATTAAAAACTGGGTACCCAGGAGGAAACTTTGCACTTTTGTTTGCCGTCACGTGCACTCAATAAACTTTAAACAAATTTGCATTTGCAGCGCCAACGACAAAGCCGAGAAGAGCTGTTCTGGACAAGTGACACGCCCACACGCCCAACCGCCCACAACTCCCAACCAGCCCGACATTTCCATGCACACAGTGCGTTTTTCCTGCAGGCGAGCGGTAAAAAAAAATAAAAAAAAAGAATCCGTCGCATTGAATTTCAAAAGAAGGAAAGCGGAAACAAACTTGAGCACACAACGTCCATTTCCTGTTTCTGTTTGTCCTTGCTGGTCCTGGCCGTCCTTGTTGTTGTCCTTGCCCATTCGCACATCGATTCAGCTTGATTCAGCTCGATTTGCAACGGCTTTTGGCACAGATTGTGTTGAGTTTTTGTTTGGCATCGTTGGACTCCGGTTACCGCAGGTCCTTCCCCTTTTTAAATTTTTTGTTTCCATTTGCGCCACGGAGAGGTGAAATAAAAAAAAGGGTTTTTGGCCAAAATCGCACAATCCTTCTACAGCTTTCTTCACATTTTCTTCTTCGGCAATCTGCAATTTTTTGCAATCAACTCGAACAGGTAATGAAATGCAAATCGAAACATATACGCATTAAGTCGGAAGGCATTGGCTTTCCTCCAAGAAATGAAAGAACAGCGTTTTCTAAGGGGAAGAGTCCTATAATGGAAAGTCTGCAGCAGTAATTTTCTACTAGGAAAAAAAATATTTTAAGTAGCTTAAAGGTTGTAAGGAAATTCCAATGTTTTCAAAATATAAACAAAAAACTAGAACAATTTTGAAAAAATTACAATCCTTAAGAAAATATAAATTTCTTTAATACTATTCAATTTTTTAAAATAATAATCATGTATATAATTTTTATTAAAATCACTTTCAGTTATATCTGTTCTACAGAAACAGGAATTATTCGCATTAAAAATTGACGAACTATCTGCTTGAATTTCTCTGCGTGCAAGGGGGAATATAAACTGGATATATATATAGTATATATATAAGAAGTTGAGTGGCAAACAAATTGCCGCCCATCTTATTAACATCTCTGGCAATGAGGGCAAACAACCAAATGTGCAGGTGGGCCAAGCCACAACGAACCACAGCCACAGTCTGTGGGAGCCGGGCTCCCAAAGGTATCAAAGCTGGCCGGGATGGCGGTGGGAATAGTGGAGTATCATCAACAATGGGTGGATGCCTGGACAGGCGATGGCGATGGCGGTGCAGTGGTGCACAGCTTTGCAGCTGGAAACGAAAGCGAGAAAATTACTTTTCTTCTTTTCAGCAATTTTGTTGCTTCTTGCAATTTATGCAAAAGTCAAATGTTGATTTGTGGCCCCGGGATGGGGATCGGGGACGGGGCACCAGAAGCCGGAATTGAGGATTCAGGACCTGAACCCGAACCTGGACCTGGACCACCTGGACCAGAGACCGCACCGAGCAGCATAATGCAAAAGCATCCAGCCACACACAACACCACAACCATATTGATTTAGTGCGGTCTCTCTCTCTCGGATCCTACCATTTCCATGCCCACATTTTCTATTTTCACCATTTTCCCCCATCTCATTGCTTGGATTTGAACTCTGCCCTTCTGCCATTTCCATTTTCTTTGCCCTCTCTCTCTCAATGTGTGTGTGTGGTATTTTAAAAATTTGTGCTCCTACGGCTTGAGAGTGGGAAAGGCACTTGGCTATTTGCATAACAATTGGCCAGGAGCCGAGGAGTAGGAGGAGCTCAGCTCAGCTGGCCAAACGAGCAAACAACTTTAGTTTGATTTGCAGAGTGCCATTGATCCGATTCATCGTTATGATGATGCTCATCTCCGGCACTAAGTGATTCGAAGTGGATTTGCGATTGTTTGTCTGCACTGGAGCCGCCTCAATTAGTTCGTCTCCGATGTACGGAGTTATGAACGGGTTAAATGGAAAACGGATTGCCTTTCCCTTGACCCGGACCCTTATTAAATAGCCTGGCCTCTCATTTCGAGTCCTGTGAATTGCCAGTAATTTGAAGCGAGTTTTCCTTTCCCCATCCTTAACCTTTTTCCATTCGCCTGGCGTTTGCCTTAACCCGTCTCAAGTTGATTGAAAAGTAACTTTTTCCACCTTCTAAAGGGGTTTCCATTTAATGGCCAGAGCAACCTTCTTCATTTGACAGTTTTTTTTTTTTTTTTTCTGTAGCATTTGCTGGAAATGGAATTTTGTGCTTAGTCGAGTGATCAATATGAAATGGAATTTTCCACGACCGTTCGGGGCCATAAATTATGCAATGCTTTTTGTGGCAGCGAGAAAATTGGTTAAAATTTATACGAGTATATGGGAAAAATGCTTTCTATTTGTGTGGTGAGGCGTGGGCATTTATTTTGCACCTGGCCTATAAATTAATGTAATTAATGTGATGCAGTTGGCGCAGTTTTAATTATTATTTTCTCACGTTTGCTGCGGCGATGGGAAAGTATATTTTTGTTTTCCCCATTTTTTGATTGGCATGCAAATGTGTTGGGCGCCGGAATCATAAAATATTTTTGCATTGCAAATGGTTTGGTAAATCGAAATGAATGAGAAGAACATTTTCGGAAATGTGCGGCTTTAAGTGCTTCTATAAATACTCATTCGCATAAAGTCCTATATGTCAGAGTGTCAATTAGAGAATTTTGATGGGGGTTGATGGGGGGGCTTTCTGAATTTCCGTTCAGATTTCAACTAATTGAAACAGTTTCGAGCAGCAGCTCAAAGCAGATGTCGACCCCGGCCAAGATAAAAGGAGAGCAGATCTCGACCAGAAGCAATTGCCGAAAGCGCTTAAAGACAATATTTTCCCAGGGATGTGGCACTGGGGTCATCATCATGGGATACCCCAGCTAGGAGTTTTGAGTTTCCCAGCTTGGAGTTTGCAGTTTGGAGTTCAGAGAGTTTGCTGAGGTCGTGTGCTGGCTGGCTGGCAAGGAATCGGATCCAGCTGGGGGCCAAAGTAAAGCTCAGAGTTGCCGAAAATCTCTGTGTGCATTGGCAATCAGTGTTAAATAAACGAGCAGGCCAAGTGCCACAGACAGGAATTGAGTGGAGGACATGGACACGGACACGGACATGGACATGGACAGGGACATGCAAAATGCATCAGGATTTCAAGAGTCGGTGCTGATGCTGAATCTTTGAAAAGCCACAGGACTAGTTGATTGGTTTCACAGAATTCTACACCAATTCAAGACTGTCTTCTAATGCGATTAGAGGGAGAGAGAACTGGATGGAAAGAGCAGGGCATTAATTTGTTTGGCTAATCCTTAATTAGTTTGCAAATGCCGCCATATTCTCTGGGTTTTATCTAGGTTTTCTTTAGGTTTACTTATTCAGTTTTCCCTTTCCCCTCCCTGGAAATGATGCTGGCACATTCATTAGGCGATTATGTTAATTCTCCCCACACACACTCGGGTTTATCTAAAATTAAATTTATATACTATACCAAAATATCTTTGCTTTTGGGAGAGCAGCAATCATTGGGTCATAAATCGCCGTCACATTAAGTTGGCTTACAAAATTATTACATTGGTCGAGTGGTGCCGAGTCATATGCAAATTTCAAATAATTGAACGGAGACGGAATATTTGTTCTAAATTAATTACATTCGGAAAAACTTAGCCACAATTTGCTAGCTTTTGGGCTTGAGCCAAGTTAGCAAGCAAAGTTTGTGGCAAGTTTTCCAACGCTAATCAAGTTTCTTCGTCTTCGTCTTCATCTTCTCGTCCGACAGGCCAAAGTTGCCGCATTAGACAAATGCTTCTGCAACTTGCTTGGAAAACCCAGCTGAACTCACTCAGCAATGTCAGCATCAACTTATGAACTCGATTCCGTCTACTTTAGTTGATGATATGGCACTTCCGAGGAAAGGAAAAAAAAAGGAAAATGGAAAAGGCGAAGCCAGGAGGAGAACTCAATCAATGGCGTTGGGAAATAATGGAAATTTCTTATTCGCCGTCGTCACCTAGAACATAGAAAATGATGTGTCGAAAATATGTCGGTTGCTTCTCAGCCTCGACTTGATCCCTCCAATATATATATATATACATATATACACATATAGAAAGGAGAGCTGGCAGCGACATTGACAAGATGATGCCGTGCGTCTAAGGTTAACATCAGGGGAAAAAATCGAGAAGAAAAGCGAAATGTGGAGGTTGAGTTGATTTATTACAGCCCGATAAGGAAGTATCCAGGAAGCGGGAGCAGGAGCAGGAGCAGATAAGCCAGGTCCTGGCGTACAACAAGTAAATGCAATTGGCAGGCATTATGGCCGGATAAAGGAGCTAGACGAGGACGAGAGTGGAGACTTCATCAGGCTGAGTGGCTGCACTGCCGTTTTAATGAAATTTCAGGACCCAAATTGCAGAGACATAAATCAGGTAAAAAGGTGAACTTCAAATTTACATATTAAGCAGGAGAGTCTCTACAAAAAATCTCATATATATACTCGTATATAAATATGAACGATGAGGTGAGTGGGAGGCCTTATTAACATTCTGCACCCAGGTGGCTAAGAGATTCCTTGGCTAAAAAGAATTCAATCCCATTCTGCTGTTGCATATTTTAAGCTCTTGTTGGATTATTACTCTTTATAGAAGAAAAAAAATTTAATGCTTGCTGGTAATTATCTTAAATATATATTCTCCCGTTTCCGCATAACTTTAAAATAGAAAATAATTCTAAGCCACCATCTAATTACAAAAGTTGAACGCATTTCCGGACTGACAAATGGAGCAGTTGGCTTTTCAATATGCTGCGAGAGAACCCGGCACATCTATTGTCCTGGATGTGACAGCATGTGGTATATGGAATATATGGTCATAGGACGGAGGAATAGTTATGGGGACACGATTGTTGTTGCTGTTGTTGTTACCCCTATTTGTGGCACGTGAAGTCTGCTGCTCCATCTCGTTGGCTCGCGGTGCGGCAGCTGCGCTCGATAGTTGGCCTAAAGTTTTAAATTAATGGCGTAAAGTTTGTAATTAAATTACGGAATAGTCCCACACACACTCACACACACACACACATGCATCCGCTATCCAACACAGATATAGATACATACACTATAAATATTAAGTGTGCCTGCGCATAAAAGTAAGCTGCATTGAATTGGTTTTCGCCTTTGCTTTTTACTCTTCTGCTGTCTATATCTTTTTTTTTTCTTTCTGTTGTTTTTTTGCCCCTGTATGCCATGTGCACTCATGTGCGATCTTGTGTGTATGTGTGTGGATATTATGCCATGGCAGCTGCAGCTGCCGGAACAATATATTAAGCCGTTAAGTGAGGCAACGAGAACGCTCTGTTCTGGCACAGATTGCGGCACAAATTGTCCTGGCCCCCACACTGCGTATACGTAACATAACATATCGCTGTATCAGAGATAGTTTGCACTAAGACAAAAGGGTTTGCTAATTTATATATTTTTTCTAAATTAAAATACCTAATATTAATGGGGATTGTTAATTGTTTTGCACAACAAAGAAATAGCCAGTTTTAAAGCTTTAAGTTTTGGTATTTTGTAAAAATTATATCAGAAGTTTTTGTATCTATCATAATTTAAAATTAAAAAAAAAATTAAATTCAACATCTGAGTCTCCTTTAATCATATTTTTCCTGAGTGCATACAAATGTTGACACAATTACAATGCATTAAAGCTATGGTGATGATGATCATCATCATGTTGTCCAGGGAATGGGAATCACAATGGAACGAGAATGGGAAGGACTATATATAGTATAGTGTGTGTGTGTGCAACAATTATGAATCTCTCGCGATGTGTCGCTTGTGTTGAATGCTTGACTGACAGCTGAAGGATGGCAAGGACACAGGTCCCAGGACATGCAGGCAGTCAAGCAGGGGAATCCCACTGACAATCAGAGCAAACGGGGATGGAGACATCAACGCCATTCTCAACACGGCGTGTTGCCCGTTGGCAATTCGTCGCATATATAAATAAAAATAAATAAAAATGAAAAAGAATAAAGCTCATTCCGACGGGGATTTTCATATTGTTGAAATCATCACAGGAGAAATATTCCCGGGCTCAAGCTGAAGACACACAGCATATTAAATATGAACAAGAGCCAAAATACTATTAAATTAAATATGCACAAGGGAAAATGCCAATAAAGTCTTATAATTATATTAGTTATTTCGTTTTGCCGTGGTAATTAATAACGATTTAATGAAGTTTTAGCCAAAGCTGAAATAATCCTTTGCGGATTATACAAAAAAATCAAATTAAGTAACCACTAAGCTGCTGCATAAATAAATCATACAAGCAAATTTGATTAATGGCAACTACTACATTCCACAAGGATATTAAGCATCACCGAAAACCGACAAAAATAAGGCAAGCGCATCATTTGAAAAGCCATTTGTAAATAACATAACCGAAGGGCATTAAAAGCTAATCCCGTTTGAGCCAAGGCCGGGAGCGGCAGCAGCGGAGCGGAAGTGGGAAAGGACGAATCAGGCTGAAATCCCTGGCACAAATCCACGTCGCAGAGCCTGCTTATCCCGTTTCTTTTTGTTGGCCCCCCTCCGTCCATCGGCCATCGGCCATTTCCCAACCGCTGCATATTTATGTGATTTATGCTAAATTTTTGGAACCCGAACTACGAAACCAGGACCCAGTACCCTGGTCACCCTACCCTGAACCCCTTACCCAACGTGACCCCCGTCGACCCCGTCCGGTTTGTGGGTTAACATGGTGTGGCCTACGGCGACATTTTGTTAAGGAGAAACAAAAAGCGGCAGCGAAAAAGAGAAATGCGGAAAATTAGGTTCGAATTTCTACACCACAGCTGACAGGACCTGCCACCTTCGGAGCCTGCTGTTGCTTCGTACTATATATATATAAATATATATAAAGTAAATGCTTTAAACAGGTTACTTATGTACCGGTACATAAGAGTTTTCTAAAGCATTGCGGGGCGTCTGCTCGATTATTAGCCCTGATGCCTTGTGGTTATATAAATTCAAAGAGGCAGACACATATTTTTTTTGTGGGCTCTTTCAGGTTCTTCAGTTCTTTGTACATATTTTTTTTTTGGGTGTGTTCAATAAGACCTCACAACCCTCAGAGAAAATCCCCCATCTGGCCGCTCGATGTTGCCTTTTAAATGTTTATGCCAATATTTACATTTCTGAGGTTTGGCCCAATGATAAAATATTTGATTTTAACACGAATACAAATGGCCAAAAGCACGAGGGTTGGTAGCAGGGCCGCCAACGACCCGTCTCAGCTGGAAAAGAAGGCAGCAATCGTGATAAGCACACACTTGATCGATGGCGCTAATGGTGGCTTATTTATTTTTCCTCTCAGCCATCATTCAGACCCAGGAAAAAATAACCCAAATCCGAATTTTCATATGCCGGCATATGTACAACAACATATTGAAGGAGTTTTCAATGGCTTTTGATATTTTCGCTTTTATGTTGTATTTTCTTTTATTAGTTAAATATCTCTTTGATGGATAAATATTGCATTTTATATATTATCCATTATTGTTTGTTAATTGAACTCATCTAATAATTTGTTTCACACAATTTGCATAAATCAATGATGCAATATTTTTCTAATTGAATCATTTGAAATGGAAATGTTTTGTGCTCGAAATTTGTTGATTAATTTTTATTGTACAATGCAATGCTGCACTTTGCCACTCAATTATTTTAATTTACGTTATTTTCGGACTTAAATACATTTGCCCAAGTCCTTGATGGCGCATTCGAAAATTTATTCACTCTAATTAGTCTTAATTTGGCCTTGTATTTCAGCTCATACCCAGATAAATATGTTGTTTTGCAACTTTGAAATGTTGCGGCCAACTCATTCGTAACAATTAGAGCACCAATTAACCTTAATTATCTTGTCAGCTGTCAATTAGGACGTACCCAAATCAATTCACAGCGCCAAATGCTATGCAAATCTCTGGAGATGCCTCCAGATGGAGGCGGGATGCTGGATGCTGGAAGCTGAAGCTGGCTGAAGGCTTAGCCCACTTTTGCATCTGGGCAAATCGGCTTAGATGCGCTCAGCCACCTCGAGATGTTTTCGCATTTCGCTGTGCTGTTCTTCCATTAATTAATTTACTTGCAACGGAAATCTCCGCCATCCGCTTTGCCACTCGTTGCATAAATATTTGACTTGCCGGCACCGTGGCAAAAATGAGATTTATTTTCTTGAAATTGAAATGAATGGGCTGCCAGTCAGTCGGAGAGTCAGTCAGTCAGTCAGTTGGTTTCCCTGAATACCAAGTACAATTAGAGTTCGTTTCTGGGAAATTCGCGCAGTTTTCCCGCTGTTTGCTCTCGTGGCATTGCATAAAAAATAAGCTGTCTTTGCATTTAGCGATGGGAACAACAAACTCGCGGTCCGCGGTCCGTGGTCCGAGAAAATCCGTCAGTAAGCTTTTCCCTCCCTACTCCCCTCCCCCCACTCGATTTTCCCTTTTTCCTCGGTTCAAGTTTTGAGTAATGAAAACCGCTTCGCGGAAAAGTTCTGTTCTGTAAATCTGTTGGATTAATTATTACAACTCGGAATTGTTTACAATGAATCTCCAGTGCTTAGCTTGTTGTGTCTGGCTTTTTGCTTTTAGCTTTTCGCTTTTTGCTGATTATGCTGTGTGCTGTGTGCTTTTCCCTTGTTTTTATTTGCTGCTTATCTCTGCATAGTTTTTCCGCCCAGCTCATTTTCTTGTTGTCTGCTTTGGCTTTTCCTGGGTCCTTATTTTTATCTAGATGACATGTGTATAAAGTTTCCTTTCGAGACATTTTGCAGCCTCATTGGGTTCAACTCGAGGACGCAACGAGGCGCAAAAATCAAACGGGCAAAGATTGAGTGCCGAAAACAATTAGGAAGGGTCTGCAATTAAATGCTCAAATAAAATGCAATGTCAGAGTGACGACGGGTGGTGGCCCAAAAAAGGTTCACAATTCTTTTTTTTTTTAATTAAAAACTAATGTGGCGAAATGTGGGTGGGGGGCAGGGATTCTTGAACAACACCCCCAAAAATAAACCCTTCCCCATATATACCCCACACACACCAAGTAAATTACGCCTAATTGCGAGTGTTTAATTATGCACTAGTTTAATTTTATGGTCTTGCGGCTAAGGGACCGCCCGACAAAGTATATATGAAGACATTCGGGTTGAGTATATACTCTGCTCTGTGGGCAGGATGCGGAAACGAGTGCTTCGCCCTAATCTGCTTGTGTGTTTGCTGATAATTCCCAGCTTTAATTTACGCAAGCGTAGCCAAAGTAGCAAATAATTGCTTGCTCCCCCCCTCCCCCCCATCCACCCTCTCCCCTTGTTGATGGCATAAAGGGATTGCTGTCTAGTTATTTTGTTAGCTCAGCTGATGGACTTGTGTGTGGCCGCCCGCTATTTTCTATTTGCTATTTTTACCGAAATTGTTTTGCGGGCATAATAGAAATTTTTTTTTTTTTTGGCCCATGAAGGAGCTGAGAGAAATTGGAGCTTGTTTATAAGCACTTGGAATTTCCTATGCCTTGGCACAAAAGGGGAAAATTGCGAAAAGTTTATTTTCTCAGTTTTCTTTTTGTGTGTGCCCCCCGGTTTTTGTTGTTTGTTGTCGGCTGTTGTTGCCTGTTGGTTGGTCTGCCCCAAAGGGGTGTGGCAATTTGCGGTTGCAAACTTATAATGTGTGCAAATTGGTCTATGAAAAAATCATGTGTGAAAATTTCAAAGGGAGAGCTGGCTTCCAGGCTAAGGAAAACTCTGGTGGAAAGAAAGTTGGCAAATTGTATTGCCTACTTTTACGGGCTGCTGAAGGAAACCCGAACTTAGGGGTTGGGATAGTCACTCCTCCCCCCTTGGATCGTAACGACCTTTTGCGGCTTTCGTCTGCCGGCATTCAAGCTTCAATTAGCCCCAAAAATAGATAGTCCGAACAATGGGCAGAAGTGAAAGGCGGAGCAGAGCAGAGCAAACATAAAGAAAACCTTTTCCCCATCGACACCTTTGCGCATTGGCCAAGAACGAACTCCCTGTAAATTGAACGCTCATTATTCAGACAAAAGGGAGCCGTGAGTCTCGGCTGGGTCCGAAAACAATTTAAAATTAATTGGTTTCAATGTCCGTCTTGGTTGCGGTTGGCCGATGATGATGATGATGGTGAAGCCCTGAGATGGCTACAAATTGGCCAGCTTTTCCCACGTTTTCTCTCTGTGTGGCTGTGGCTTGCACGCAGAATGAAATCATTTTGAAAGTGTTTGCATCCCCCGACTTCGAACCTTCGAGCCCAAGCAAACAAAAAACGCAAAAAGGGTTTCTACTATAGTCTTTCCTTCCTTTTTTTTTTTTGTAACAAGTTTGCCTAACCATCAAAAGGATGCGAGAGGCAATCAAATAGCAGGATGGCTGAGGGATGAGATTCGGTGCGCCCTAATTAAATGAAAATTCATGGCGTATGTCCTGATGAAACTTTTTCATGTTGTTTGCCATCTCTTGTTGTTCTTGTTTTTTTGTATTGTTTCGCTCGTGAAAAGTATCCTGAAATTACTGCCAACAATACTTTGAATATTTTCACAAAACAAGGCGACACAGACAGGCATCTGCATAAGTGTGAGTGTGCCAGAGTAGCTGTATAGGTGTATGTAACACATGGCATACAAAATTGTTTTGTTAATAAGATACAATGTTGTTCGGGGATGTCGGATACTCTCGGAGTTTCGTGAGGGAACTATTGTAGTTGGGTTTGGAAAATATTGTGTATATTTATAGTTTCTGTAATAATTTATATTCTCAAAAATTAAATTTTTAGTATACATATTTTATGTATTAATGATGCATTGCATATTTGAACTAATATAAAAGCGATTCTGATAAATGTATTTGAAGTTCTATATAATGAGTAAAAAAACGTTACACTGGTTCAACCTAATTTTGTATTTATTTGCCAAAAAGACTAAATGACTTTAGACAGTTCACCGCTGAATATTTAATTTTATTCAGGAACTCTAAGCGCATTTCCAATTCGGTTGAATTCGCCTCCCGTTTTCACTCTGTTGCTTTTATGCTTTTTAAAAGGCATTTTGTTGCCTGGCAGCCAGCGCTGGCTGAGTTGTTCTGTGTGGTTTGGCAATTATTTGAGTAGTACTACAAGATACACACCCGCACAGAGCTGGAAATACGCACAAGCTCTCACACACACATATATATATATATGCATATAATTACTTTGTATACATTTGCATGGCAACTCACACTCGCAGGGCGACATAAGAGGAGAAAAGTGGGAATGGAAATGGGAATGCGGATTGGGGGGAATCCCCGAGAACAATCAGTGCGAAACATTGTAATGCGAGTACGTATACGCAATGTGTGCTCCGACTGATGCCGAGTTTAGAGCTCCCCCGCCCGGGTTTTCCGTGTAATATGCTGCCATGTTATGTCGTAAATGTCGCTTTTTATTATTTTACATACATTCTTGTGTGTTTGCCTTACTTTCTCGCTCAGCTTCCTTCGGGCTTTTCCTTCGCTCTTCCCCCGGCTTTCAACTGCCTTTGTTTTATTTACATTTCAACACGCGTTCTCGAATGTTTTTCCTCACTGTCAGAGCCAGACAGAGCTGGCTGTCAGCTTGGTAAAAGCTCTGCCGAAGAGCAGAGGCCATCTAATTTTCCGCGTAATGACAAGCAGACTGAAATAGACGAGGCTTAACGTTCTGCGACCCTTCACGGAATGCGTTCCAGACAGCAGGGCAGCAAATACGGAATGTCGTTGATTTTTCTAATTAAATGTCTGCCAAGGAGTTGGCAACTGATTAAAGACGTTTATATGTTCGAGCGTGTGCTGGAACTGCCATTTATCTCGCTCCTTGTGCGCGACACGGTTCCCTGCACACATTTGTCGCACCTGGCGTATGCGTAATGCAGTGTAATTTTTTTTTGTTCCAAACTCGCAAGGAGTTTCTTGGCTTTTATTGCCCACTCTAAGCTGATTTATTTGCGCCCTAATGAAATTTGTTTCCTGTGCACCGAGGCCAAAAGGAAGAAAATAAAATGCTCACGCTCGAGTTAACATTACAGTTGAAATATGAAGATATTTCAATCTGTGGGATTTAAGTATGTAATTTAATTTTACTTGGCATTAAAGAGCATTCTTTAAACCTTTTATGTTACCATAAATTGTTTAAAAAGACTTCGGAATTTGGACTCTCCTAATTTCGCATATCAATTGCTTACCACAAATTCAACCACGCAAAACTGAATAAATTTCTACACTCATTAAACAAATCGCACAGACAAAAAGGTCGCACACCAAAATAAAATAAATATCTGAATTGCCAAACCGATGTACAAACGTAATTAATTAAAATTCGATTTGCATGCCAGACCAATGACCGCATATCTATAATATCCATCGACATCACCAAATTCACAGCTAATAAAACGCAATATATAATTTTCCATTTGATGATTAGTTAAAAATGGCTCGAACCAAAACTTACCGCAATATTGTGTTTAGCGTATAGTTGATTTTCAGTTGGTTTTACGGTTTGTCGGCTTGGCTCTAATATATATACGTATATATATATATTTTTGGGATTTGTCTGTCTGTGGCATTTTAATTAAATTGATAGTGCGTGTGTCTGAGGCGAACGTGCTGCAAATTAAACACGCGACTCACTGAGACGAGACTTTTTAATTGACACACATCCACGGCACTTGACTCCGCGCTGAAGAGGATGTGGCGGGATCGGTTCAGTCACCTGGTCGTCCATTCAGTTTTTTCAATCCTTTTCGGCTAACGAAGCCAAAAAGGAAGCACTACGCGACATTACGTTTTGCTACGTTAGGAGGAATGAGCGCGACGTTACGACTTCTGTGCCATTTCTTCTATGTGTGTGGATGAGTGTGTGCGTTGGCGCTGCGAGCGTTGCAGGTGGCAAGCGGCAGATGCCGATGCAGCAGCAGCAGCAGCACAGGCTGTAGGAGCAGGAGCAGCAGATGGCCTTCTGCCTGGCTGGCAGAGCTAAGTGGAGCTGAGCTGAGCGGAGCAGACCAGGCCACCTACAACACGCAACGTCGACTGAACGAACGCTGGCCCAAGGACCAACAGTCAGCCCCAAAAAGCACAGAAGTCCTTCGCAGCAGCAGCAGCAGCACAGCACAGCAGCAGCAGAGCAGAGCAGCAGCAGCAGCACGACAGCAGCGGCAGCAGAGCAGCAGCAGCGGCCCCAGCAGCAGCCCAACAGCAACACGAAGGCGGGGGAAATCTCGTCTCAACGAGCGCGAGGGAGAGAGAGCGAGAGAGAGCCAAAGGCGGAAGAGAGAGAGAGAGCCGAGCCGAAGCGGCGAAGCATTTTCCATTTTCCCGAAGCCTCCTGCTTTCTGCAATTTGCGTAGCGCATCGGCATTTTCCGTCGTTGCATGGGTGTAAAATTGCTCGTACAATGCACAAAAGCCAAAAGCAACGAAGGACGCTTGTGTTGCTGCTGCTGCTGCTCCTGCTGCTCCTTCTGCTCCTGTTTTTGGTGTTGCTCCTTTCGAGGAATGAAGTGGGATTGGAACAGCCTGTAACGGTATGTGCTTGAATTTTGTTTGAAAATGTTAGGATAAAACCGTTTAAGGATTGGTTCTATTTGGTTTTTTGGTTTGTCCTTAAATAAAACCGAATTCTAATAATCGATCAATATTGCAAACCTTCTTTCTTTAGTTAAATAAATTTAAATCTTCAAATTATATGTATATATATATTATTTATTATTAAATCATTCGTCCCTTAAAGTCCAAGCAAAAACAAATAAATAAAAATAACTTTAAATGCGTTCTTAAATAACATGAATTCGTAATATTGAGTTAAAGTTGCAGACTTCATTTTTTCGGTTAAATAAAACTCAATTTTAAATTGGATGCTTTATTCTAATAATATTCAACTATCTTCCTAAATCATTCAAATCTTTCTTAAAAAAATACATAAAAATAACTTAAAAATTTGTCCCAATGGGTCCTTAAATAAAATTAATTCCTAATATTCAGTCAAAGTTGCAGACTTTCTTTTTGCAGTCAAATAAAACTCAATTTTAAAATTGGATGCTTTTATCTTAAAGTAAAATACTACAAATATCTTCTTAATTTATTCATACCCTCAAATTTTAGTAAAACAAATACAAAATACTATTTTTTAAATACTTATGGAAATATATTATAATACAGAAATCAAATTAGTACATAGAAAATGTTCTGATTTATAGAGGGGCTTTCAATTCAATGGTTTTTTCCTACGGTACAACAATAAAATAATTAAATACAAGCTGATATTTCAAGTATTTAATATTACAATAAGAACTTCAATTAAATTTATTAAAAAAGACCAAATATAAATACTATTTAAATTTAATTAAATATATTCATCTTCGAACTACCTCTGTTAACTGATGTTTTACAGTGGGTGCAGCTCTGTTAGCATTAACAGCGGCAGCTTCTTAAAACGGAAGTGAAACACCGTTCCGCTCTCTCTCTTGTTCTCTCGGCTTTTCCTTGCTCTCTCCGCACTCTCGCGAGCGCCTGCGCTGCCCCGACGAAGCCGGGGACGCCGAGACCGAATTCCGATGGTGGCCTTCGGGTTTTGTGGTCGTCGGGGCCGAAGCCCGGAATCGAGGCAGCGTACAAAGCGGACAAAGCGCAACTTGCTCCACATATTCTAGCCCTACTTACACACATGCAGCCACTATATCCCCCCCATACACACGCACACACACACACACACACACACGCACATGGACAGCGGGATTACAGCGCTGCTTTCGCCATTAGCCGATGCCCATCTCTGCCGACTGCGCTGCCGCGTCGCAGCTGGCTTTGTTGCTGCTGCGGAGGCTGTTTCTTGTTCCTTATTGCTGCTGCTGCTGCTGTTGTTGTTGTTGCGGGAATTCTGTCGCTGTCACTGGCTCTGCCGCTGCCTCTGCCACTGCGACTGCCACTGCGACAGCCTCTAGCTGTTATCACCAAACATTGACGCTGCTGATAACAGCAAAAGTGGCAACCGAGGCACATTAAAACCAACAACGACCCAATTTTTTTGCGCTGCCGCCGCCGCCGCCGCCGCTGCTGCTCTTCTGCCGGTAATGATTATGATAATGATGATGATGATCCCAGCGCCACTTGCGAATTCCCAGGGGTCAGGCCGGAACGCAGGTATTTTGATTGGTTTTCCACTAACGCAATATAGTTGTGTGCACCGAAAGAAAAGTCTGAAAATTAGGTATTTATTGGGAATATTCTTCTTCCTGTATTTTTTCTATTCATTGCTGTATTCATCTATTTAAAAAAATGTATTTTCTTTAAAATTATTCACTTAGAGACCCTTTAAATTCAAAAGTTCCATGTAAATACAAGTCTGATATTTAATGTCTTTATTTACTAGTACGTTGTAAATGTAATTTTTTAATTTATATCTCAAATTCGATTCTATTTATCATATATTTTTCTTTATCATTGCAGTTTTCATTGTAAAATAACGAATGGCAAGAACAATGGTATAAAAAATCCTATACATTTAAAAACCATTATTTCTAATGAATGCAATATAGATGGAAATTTCGAGTAAAGTTTCCCACTCTATGCCAGTGTATTTCTGTGAATGAGAGCTTTTTAAATAACTTGCCGAAAAACGATTTAAATGAACATCGGCCATGGAAAAGAGAGAGCACATTCCACATTGGGCCCTGGCATTTTAATTCTCGTGTTTAACTTTGAACATTTCCCCATCGCCGCTACCCACACCCAAAACTTAATTAAATGTTGTTGGAAAAACGCTTTTCATTTAGCCTGCATAAATTACAAAGCAAAAGTGCCACTCGCAACTTCAAGGAGGAAGCGAAATCTTTTTTGGTCCTCCCCTGCGAAAGGCCCAAAGGCGTTGACTAGTGACTAGTGGCTAAATTATGGGGTGTGCCTGTGGCCCGGCTTATGCTAAATAAAATGAGTGTCTCTGGCCATTTGAAGTCGCTTTTCGTGTTATTTTATTCAAGGGAACCTGGGCGTGTACAATAGTGTCTTAAATTAGTGTAAATGCAAAGGGTTTAAAGGGTTTCAGATGAAGCTGTCAGAAAAGTATGTGTTTGAAATGTAAAATCCAGGAATTTGAATTATCTTATAGATCAAATAATATAAGCATTAAAAGAGTTTGGTATATTAATAAATTGTCTTTTGGGTTGCCAAATTTCGGACATTTAGGGAACCCCTAAGACTTCACATGAGGCCGCAGTGAATTGATGTTTGCCTAAGAAGGAGCAAAAGCGAGGACAATTTTCTCACCGCAGGACACTCGGCAAATTGCGCCGGCAATGTCCTGCCGAGTTTCCTTCGCCCCGAAAATGGGAAAAAAATCACTCCACTCTCCGACTGTCATTTGTTTCTTATTGTAATTTATGTGCAGGCAGCGATTTATGATTACATTGTGATTTATAACGAATAAAGGCTTCAGCTGCTGCCGCTCCAAATATCCAAGGGTTGAATCGAGCCAAGTAGGATGAAGGGGCAGGAAGGGCAGGAAGATGAGAGATGGTGTAAGGACTCTGGGAACTCTCTCACCTAATGTCACGCGGCTGGTAAAAGTTTTGTGCAAGTTGTCAAAGTTTTTCAGCAGTTTTTCAGCTGCTTGTTTCAGCTGCTTTTCACCGGCAAACTTTTCCCCTCGATATTGTTGCAAGTACAACGCAAAAAAATGGCATACAATCTGTCAACGTTAAGCAGCGCTGGCAAAGAGGCATCGCAAGAACCAAGAAAATCAATTGAAAATTGGCCATCGAGCTTAAAGAGACGGGGCTTGGAGGACGAGAATGTCTCAGGTGTTTATGGAAACTTTTTTATTACAAATCCAGGAAAGGATTTCCTTCAAAACCAAAGTGAACTGACCCTCCCTCCCCACTCTCGATTTCGATTTCGATTTCGCTAGCCATCTGTGCGGGCTTTATTTTTCAATTGACAATTACATTTCCATTAGCCCGAAAATCCAACCATCCCCGCCTTGTTCTACCATAAATTTTTCATGTTCTTGGCATCATTTTTGGCTGACCCCGACTGACAGCAACGCGTGTTGCCCCATGTTGCGGCTGTTCCGCATGAAATGTCAAACAAACACCGCTCAAATTAGCCAAACCACCCGCCGGAAGTGGGTGGTAGAATTGTGTGTGAATTGTAAAACTTTATTTTGACAGCTTTTGGCATCGGACACCTTGGACACCCAGGCGATGCCAGTGAAAAGTTAAGGAGCAGGAGCAGGCTGCTTCCATTAAAGCGATTTTCCCCAGTTTATTAAATTGTTTCGCTCACCATTTCACATTCTTTCATGGGGTATATTTCCAACATTTTTTGCGAAGATCTTTAATAACATTTTTGGTATTTATTAAATAGATTCAGGAGTTGGTTGTTGTAGTTTTATCAATTTATTTTAAATTTTATTTACATTTTTGAATTGAATATTTAGTCGGTAAAATGTTAAAATTTTCAATGAATTCTGTTTTTGGTTATTGATTTTTCTACAAATTTTAAATGTACCATAATTTTGTTTAATAAATCAACACTTCTATAACTTATTACAATTTAATGAAAGCCTTTAAATATAGCTCACGATTTTGTTGTTAGCCTTTGACCATGTGCATATATTGATGCACAGAACATCAGTTTTATTTGAGAGAAAAGGATTATACCAATTAAATATTCTGTGGGAAAATTACAAACAATTTACCGCAGCACCATAATCCTAGACTTGCATATTATAATATTATTTTTTGGCAAACAACTTGTTTATGCAGGTGATTTAAACTAAAAACAAAACAAGTTTTGCACATCTTTCGGCTTTAATCGTGACCCAAGCCCAGCCTGTCATTAGCTTATTTGCCACTTACCTGCACACAAAATTCATAATTAATTTAGCTTGAAAACTGCCAAGTAAGAGCGGCAGCAACAACAAGGATAACATCGGTTGAGCCTAATTTGGGAACTCCTTCCCCCTGGGAAGCTCCCCCCGGGAGCATTGCAGAGAAGTGGTTGGTAATTACTTTTGGCATGGAAGCAATGAAATCGCTAGAAAATCACACAATTCAGCCAAAGGAAATTAACTCATTTCCACATAAATTAGTTCCGATTTCCGGCGCTCGCTGGCGAAATATTATGCGTCGATTATGATTAACGATCATTGGGCGGAGTGGGGGCCAGGACTTTCATAAATAACTCACAGGACTCGTTCGGCTGGGTATGAGTGCGCACAAACCATTCACGCCTCCCATTTTCTTCTCCATATTTTTTTTTTTTGAGGGCTGGGCCCCATAAAATATCAAACGACGCTCGGATTTCGCTTTTCTTTGGTTTATTTTCTTTGATTTCGACTCGTGGCATTTTTTCGCTTGCCTAGAAATTTATTTATGAGCCTTCGCTGCTTGCGGGCCATTTTTAAGGACACGACAGGACGACGCTGCTGGGCGTACTCATTGCGCTGGCAATTACGCGAGTCGTGGATGTCGAAATATTGCCAAAGTCATTGACTTGGGTCCAGGGCATTTATGAATTATATAATACTTGAGATGGCCAATGCACTCAGAAAAAATAGGGATGGTTATTAATAGTATAAAAAGATTTTTTGGAACCTTGGAAATCTATTTCATGAAATGTATCCTTGAAAATTGAGTTGTAAAAATTATTGTATTAAATATAATTGTAATTTTAGTAGATTTCTTATATGCAAATATTAAACTTTAAATTACAATATTGAACATGATTAGTACTAATAATAGTATGCATTATTTTTTTTTTAAATTTAGTAACTTTCTTTGAGTGCATCTTAAGAAAAACCATCTGCCAGAGGTGGCACTGAGGAATTTTCCAGACACGCCAGAATATCAATGAATATGAGTTATTCGCACGCATCCGAAAGTTTTTCACTTTACAAAACTCATGAAAAATACATTAAAGAGCCACTGGCACAAACCAAAATTCCAGAAGAAGGGAATATCCGAAGCCCACAAACATTTTTTTGGCTGTCATTAAAAATGAATTTGTGCCAAAAGCGCAACTAATGAAAAAGGAAAATTTCACTTTAGAAAACCGTAAAACGGATTTTGTGACTGTTTAGGATTTCCTTTAGCCTTGAGGACCTGCACCAATCAATCAGATGCTGCCAAAAAAAAAAAAAAAATTATTGACCGAAGAGATTTATTCTGGGGTTCGATTTGGGGGACGCAGCCGGAATCTCATTCTCTATTCGAATTATACATTTGACATATTAGTTCTGGTCGATAAAGAAATTGATTTCTGCCTTTCAAAGGCAGCAACCTCAGATTTTTATAGGAAATTGCTTTATTGAGTGGTCGAAAGGATGGAATGGAATGGATATTTTTTAGCCAGGACATAAGGGTTGACTAAAGCCCGTGATGTCTCAAGTGAAGGTCTTAAGTGAGGCCAGAACACATTCATCACCTGTTAAGAAGCGGGGCAAATCCTGATTTGTTATCACTAATGATCGAATGTTGAAATATACATACCTAACTTTTTTTTTAAACTTTGCAAAGGCAACTGAAATTTATTTTAAAAGTGTTTTATAAATAGCGTTTTTAACATTTCTTGCAAAACCAGTCAATGTAAAGTATTTGATTTTTGTTTAATGTATTATTCTGTTGAGTTATTATTATATATACTCTTCTCGAACTAGTCAAAGAATAAGTCAGCAAACACTCAATCCAAAAATTATCAAAGCATCATTTCGAGAGAGTCGCTCAAGCTGCTTGAACATTGTTCGCTAACAACATTGTTTATATTGTCGGTCTGATACTTGGGGGATATGATACAGACACGCGACTGATACTTACTAATGAAAAAATCCCACGACCAGGACATGGGAGTCCTGTTGACTCGACGAGATGAGTTGAGTTGAGGGGAAAGCAAACATTTTCGACGGCACTGTCAACAGCAGGATGTCCAGACATTCCGCACACCCGGAGGCGTCTTTTCTATGTGGGCGGCGAGGTTGGGAGACGCATAACCAAATCCCAGAAGTGGACCATTGGATACAGTTGACGTATTTTGTTTATGTGCGTACACCATTGATGACAGGCGGTCCGTCGTGGAATCTATATTGCTACTACGCCATATCCCACCCTCTTCCCTCCCCCCTCTCTGTAGCACGTGATGTCATTAGCAACAAAACCGAAACGGGAGGCGAGGATTGGGGCAGGGGCAGGGGGTTGGATATGGACATTGGTATGGGGATCTAACGCATTTGTCATAAACTAACGAAAAATGCCACGAAATTCGGAATGGTTGCCGAATACCTCCACCTCCACCACACACCACCGCACCACCACATCGCACCACAGCACCACCGAACCACCGTACCAGCAGCGGCATCACCAGCAGAACCGCAACCACAACGCGCCGAGCACACACGCCAATCAACGTCAACATCCCGGCTGGCCACCAGATGCAGTACACTGAGCGAAAATGTGGAGAGAGCTATTAGGAAAAGGAAGGAATTCTCCTTGAGGTAACCTAACCCTTGAAATTTAAAAAATCCTTCCAAACTAAATTATAAATAAATTATTATATGTTTTATTTAAGTATTTGGAAAAATACCTGACAAATTAAATTAGAAACATAAAGTGATATTTTTAAAGAGGAATTGAATTAAGTATTTGGAAAATACTTCTTAAATTATATAATGAATACATTTTTACATTTTTGAATAGACTTGGCTTAAGTATTTTACAAGTACCTTATAAATTAAACTATAAATATATAACTACATTTTTTAAAGGGATTGATATTTAAAAAAATTACAAAATTTAAATTATAAAAAAAATAACATTTTTTAATAGGCTTGATTAAAGTATTTTAAGAGTACCTTTCCAATGTATTTATGAATAGGCCTTAAAAAAACCTTACAATATTCAATTATAAATAAATAATTGTACATTTTAATAGGCTTAATTTAGGTATTTTAAAGGAATACTTAAATTTTGTAATTGGTAAAAAACAGGCAGTTTGAAAAATGTAAACATACAATAATTCCTCATAAATTTTCCTGTTTTCAGTTCAACTTTTTTTGCAATTGATTGAAATTTTTTGCGGTGTACAAACTGCAGCAGTTTGTAGGGCCCAATACCAGTAAAATTACCATGCTCTTCAAAGCGGCGTTGGGAGTGGAATTGCCATTGGCCCAAATCCCGGCTGAGTGATCTATGCCGCCCGCCGGCCGTTTATTGAAATTCCTTAATGAGCATCACTTGACGTGACCCGCGGTGACCTCGGCCTGGTAGTGGAGTGGAGTGGAGTGGAGTGAAATGCAATTTCCGCAGAATGGTACAGAACTTGCACCGATTGTCATGAGCAATATATAGCTGCGGGAGGATATAGGGGGGGTTATAGTCAGGCAATTCAATTAAAACGAACTGCGAACTGCAATTCTGAACTCCTCTCAAACATAATCTTTGCTTTATTTTGTTGCCTTAATTTAATTGAAATAATAAATTGAAATTTATGGTGTGTTAATAAAAACATATTTTATTGCGACAAAATTGCAATATCAGTAGGCAACGAACATATATTAATTTACACATTTCTTGTTTGATGTGGTTTACGTAGTAAAATCATTCAAAAAAATATTTTTGTTTGCATTTGAAGGATATTAATTTTTCGCATCAAAGCTCTTTGCTCTATTTGTGTGTCTTTCTGAAATGACTTTTATTTATTGACCATTAGTTGTAAATAAACCTTTTTTTTTATAGCAAGGAAGATCCAATATCCTGGGCAGGCAACAAAACATTTTTAAATATTTAATCATCTCTCATATTGCCGACATTAATTTCAATTAATAATGCCCACCGTTTTGGAGAAAGTGATAAATGGAATCAAGCTCTCGGATTGGGGTTAAGGGGGAGAGTGGGTTGCCGGGTGGTTTTGGGTGGTTTGGGTGGTGGCTTTGAGTGGGTGTTTTGTTGCCTGTCTTGCAAATCGTTGTTGCCAATTACCGCTAATGTCGCACAGTTGCCGCATTGCCATAAAATTAATGATAAGAGCGCAATAAAATAAGTTTTACTGCAGGCGACGGCGTCGGAGGAGGCGACAAACAACCATGGAAGCGCAACAGCTGATGAAGGGGGATGGGGATGGGAATGGGGCTGGCTATATACATATATATCCCTGCAGTTGAGTCAGCAAAAGGTTATGCCACAATAAAATTAAATCCAACAAGCGTGAAGTAGGTGAAGTGGTTGCTCGCCTCGCTGCGCGCCGGCTTTGCAAATTGAAATCCTTGGACTGTTTTTACGGCGCCAAGGAGTTACGGGCTGCGACCGGTGGCAACTAATTGCCAGCGCGGCTTAAACTGAGGCACTTGGCTTAAGCTTCAGCTTCAGCTACAGCTACAGCTACAGCTTCTAAATGATCCGGTCTAGTGTCCATCAGGTCATCCGTTGGCGCTTCCTTATCGGCGGAGCAGCAGCAGCAGCAGGAGCTGGAAATCCCAGGAAAAGCAGAGCCTCCACACATTAGCATATTTAACTTTTATCCTGTTTATCTGGCGCCGTGAAATAAGCTTTGGAATGTCGGAATATAAAAAGCCTTATATCAATCTTGCCCTCCTGCCGGATGTCCTTTTTTTCTTTGCAGTCGCTGTCTCTGCCATGTCCTTGTCCCGTTTTCGTCTTCGTCTCCGGGCGCAAAAAATAAGAAAAAAACTTTCGCAGCACCTTTGCAACTTTCTCCCCCCGCTTCTTTTTTTTCATGAATAAATTGCGCAGAATTTATGTGGAAAGTTTCGTTCCTGAAAGGAAAGTGGCCAGCGGAGTTTTAGATGAATCTGTTTGGCTTAGTCTGATGAGTTATCTGCGCAAATGCAGCAGCCTCGCTAGAGAGGCGAAAAAGGATCCAGCAGCTACAGCAGCTCCAGCAGGAGCCAGCTCCTGCTCCTAGGCAGTTGCACAATTTATGGCTGCAATGTTAATTGAGCGCTGGGCGGGACTTTTTGGAATGTTTGTTGCCCATTGCCGGTCGCCATCGTCGTCCCGAAACTTTGCCAGCGTCAAAGTTGAGTGCCAAGGAGACTGCCAGTTGCCAGTTGCGAGTTGCCAGTTGCATTGGGCCCATCTCCGCCAGCTTCGCCACTTCAGTCCAAAGTTCTTGGTAAGTAGGTGGCAGAGTCAGTCGCTCCCGGGGGCCAACAAATTGGAAAGAGAAAATCAAAGTTGCATATGCACAAGTTCTTTGAAGTTGCCTGATCAAATTAGGTGGAGTAGTTGGAGGAGCATTTTCAGCTTTCCGTTATTTTTATTTTTTTTATACGAGTATTTGCAATATAAGGTACAAATATATATATATATTTGTACATTATTTTCCTTCAGCTTACTTGTAAATATTTATTTGAAGTGCAAAAAGTTGTGCAAAACGATTTGTGATACGCTTTTGTTCGAGAGTATTTAATAATTCAATTTAAATTGCTCTGTTAAATAATTCAATTTACATTGATATATTCGTTGGCATTTGATTTTTGATTGCTCATCTGGCTTTAAGTTTTTTTCAACATTACTTTTCCCTTCCCAAGAATAAAGCTTTAAAAGCCATTTTGTATGCAGGACTTGTTTACATTACGAAAAGAAATGGCTCAGGCTGTGTGTTGTTTTATGCTTATGATTTTAAGTGGAGTTTCCCTTGAGTTGTTTCTTTATGGTTAATTGCCATAAAGCATTTGCTTATCATACCTCAAAATTGCATCTTAAATTAAGTTGTTCTGTGCTGTGCTGCTCTGTATCGCCCCAAATGTTGTTGTTTCAACTGCCGCTATTATCGCGATGGCAACGTGTTACCGAGCGTGTAAGGATTAAGATTTACGCAGTGTTGTGCCAAAGGAAGGAAGGACTGCGATTGTGGAGTGCGGCGTGAGGTGAGGGATGTCTCACGGAGGAGGGGGAAATGGGGGACGGGGAAATGGGAAAGAGGAAGTGAACCAACTGTGACACATGGGTGCCTCATTTCCGACAATTCCAGCGAATGCAAAGCACCCCGAATGGCGCACCCACAAATTTGGCATAAGAGGAGGAATCATCAGCGGATGGGTGGCGAAATGTGAAATGGCAAAATGGGGTAAGGAACCCAAAGCAAGAACACGTTGCTGCACTCGAAAAAAAAGGAACTTAGAAGTTCCAAAACTAAAATCAATCGTATTTCTTGTCAACAATTTTGTATACATAATAAAATTTATAAAATGGGGTAAACAAACGAAAGAAGAACGCGTTGATAATCCTAAAAAAAAATGGAAGGTTTCCAATTTGATTATATATTTAGAGTTTCTAAAATAGTGTAAAAAGTTAAGAATCTGTTAAATTTTAATTAAAATCAATCGTATATTTTGACACCAATTTGTAATATTTTTTACACATTATACAAATGACAAAACCGAAAGCAAAAACACGTTAAAAATCTTAAAAAAGGAAGGTTTCCAATTGAATTACATATAAAGAATGTCTTAAATGGTGTATAAAATTAAGAAGATATTTAATTTGAATTAAAATCAATCGAATTTTTTGTCAGAAATTTTGGGTATATGTTTATACATAAATAATATTGAGATGACATTTTCTTGATTTCTTGGAGATTTTATTTCTTTTTTCCGAGTGCCCCTACATCTCGCGTCTGCCGTCTGTTGACTTTCGTCTCTTTTTGGCTGTGACGTTGACGACGGGCTGCCTAGACAACAGCAGCGACGAGGCGGTTGTGGCCGCTACGTAATATTGCTGGAAAACCGCAGGGCGGCGTCGCAAGCCATGTTGCGTATACGTAATATTTCAGCATTTGCCTCACGCTTCGCTACTGCTGCTGCGCCGCGCTGCGCTGCTCCCTTTCGGATGTGTATGTGTGTGCGGTCTACCATTATCTGTCTGGGAAGCCATTAATTTTTCAAGATTGATCCGGTATGCAAATTACTTACACAGAATGTGCACGAAAGAGCCAGCAGCGCCATTCACCGCCGACCGACATGCTTCCTCTACTACTTTCGCCTTACTTTCTATTATGGCTTAAGTCTTTCCCCTGCGAGGGTGTACTATATGTGTGTGTGTTTATTTTTAGGAGGGGGGGTAAAAAGAATGTGCAGCTCCAACATTTTATTTTGGAATTTAATTCCATGGGCGTGACCTGCGCTCACAGTTTAAAATACAAAATGTGTTCTTCTCTTGCAGGGCCCTATTTCGGTTACTTCCTTCCTTCCTTCCTGGGCAGCGTCAAATGCGTGCCAGATAATTACTGCCCTGGCATTGATTTAATGCCCATAAATTGTTTCATTTGCTGCAGTTTTAATTACCGCAGCCCCACCGATTTCCATAGCACGCCACCAGCACTCCCAAAGTGCACTTAACACATTTATTTCACCGCCGTAAGCAACAGTCCCCTTTTTTTTTATTTTCGACGCCCTTGCGGGCAAGATATTAATGTGGGTCAACGAAATGTGGTGGAAAAAAATAAATATTATTTCCCTCACACTAAAAGTCATCGTTAATACCTTTAAAGATTAAAAAACCGGAATTTAAAATTGAATTGAAGCATTGGGAATTAAAGTTAAGCATTCAATTTTAAATTTGATTTTAAACAAACTTCAGGAAAAATGGATCTTCACAAAATGTTGGATATAAAATATAAATAAATTAAAACAAGAAATAATTATTCGACAAATTTTTTGTTTGCCTTTTTGTTCCAACAAAGAAAATTATAAATTTTCTAAAATATACGTATTTAAAACCAAACAAGAAATATAAGTTAAATTTTGTTACCTTTTTGCAGTTACAAAAATCTATTAACTTTAAACATAATGGACTTTCCCAAGAATCTTTATTGTAAATATAAATAAAACAAACCTAGAAATAATTGCACAACTTTCCCAAGAATCTTTATTTAAATTAGAAACAAAACCCAACCAATAACCAAGAAATAGTTAAACAATAATATATATTTACATGTATCCTTTCCAAGGCCCAAATTTTTTTTTAATGTTGACCTTTCTTTTTAGAGAAATCCCCGACTAATTCCAAACTTATTAAAATATAATGGATTTTTAAGCTACAAATTCAGCTCTGTGTTTTTTTGCATTCTTGGTAAAATAAATACAGACGTACGCTGCTTATCCGGTAAATACCTTTTGAGAAATTCCCATTTACTAGCTATCCCGGCGATGGTGGAAAATGACAGGGATCACTTTACGACTGGCGTGATGTTAAACAAAGGAGATGGTGATGGTGATGAGGGTGCTGTTTGCTAGGTAACACAAGTACCCAAGACCAAAACTCGCCCTTCCACACACACGCACACACTCACTCGTACGTACCGGCACCGGGACAAACAAATCGCGTATCTCCCGCAGGAGAGGGTCTGATAACAATCAAGACAGTTACGGTTTTGGGAAACAAAAGCCAAACACGGCCAACAGCGGCCTAACAACATGGTCAAACAAACAGGAGGCTCAGGATTTTAAGTCCCAACCAGCAGCCATCTGCCATCCGCAGAAGAACACTTAGCTTTACAAGTGCACTATCACATCTAACACTTTAAAATACAAAATTTAGGGATTTTAAAGGGATTATTAAAGTTAAGTTTTAAATTCATATATGTATTTATAATATTAAGAAAAATTCTCGAATACCTTAGATATTACTTCCAAACCTCAGTAGCATTTTTAGGTAATATATATATATTTTTCTCCAGTGTAAAAGAACCGTAAGCCGTGAGCCGCAACGCGTTATCTCTGCCCAAGCTTTGCATAAATCAACGTAGCAAAAAAAAAACAGAAAAAAACGCTCTGCGCAGAAAGATATTTTCCATAAACCGAACTCAAGCGTTAAATTGAACGCGTTCTCTTTGTGTGAGTGTGAGTGTGTGTATCTGTGTGTGTGTGCTGGACAAATTATCCAAAGACGCGCCCCACGTAAAATGCCAAACAAAATGAACTTTAACATTGCATGGGAGAAATCAGAATTCGAAAAACAAACAAAACACGTCGACGGCCATTTAATTGGCTTACATGCCAACCAAAAGCCCCCTGGGCTTTATCCCATGTACCATATGTATGTGTGAGTGCTGAATATGTATCTGTGTGCATTGCATAAATTACTTGAAATTTGCAAATAAATTACGCGCATGCAAAAGGCGGACACAGTTCATGTTTTTTCGTTTTCCCACCTCCAAAATGATTCGACTTGTTTTTTTTTGATACCAGTTGTGGCTAATTTTATAATTGGCAGCTTGTTAAGCTCGCTGAAAAAACTAAACTACACTAAACAATAGGTAGTTGAGTATATAATTGTATCTACAAAAAAAATGCATAGTAGTCAAAACAGATAACCCCGCCAATGAGTCGGCAATTATACTCAATTATTTATGTAATTTTTACATGTTTAGTTTGCGGTTTTTTGACAGATGCCGTTTTAGGTTTTAGTACGAAAAATTCTTGTAAATTGTATCTAAAAAATGTCTAAAATTTAGTTTTATATAATTTACTATTATAAATATAAATTTGATCCTTTAAATCTGTAATTTAATACTAAAATTGGACACTGCCCTCCACATTAAATTGTGTTTAATTAATGAAGCATTTCGACATTGCGCCTCCGCGAGACAATTGCTCTTAATAATGTTTGTGGGCTCTCCATGGTTCTGCAGGGGCTCGTTCCACAAGGGGGTTGGGGGCCCCCAAAAGGGGTTGGGTTTGGTGTTGCATCCCTTCGACGGGGTTTTGGCAGGATTTGGAGTGGGTGCGTTATGAGTACCGCCATTGAGGACATGGCGCGTACGATGTTGGGTTTTAATTTATGCACATTCGCACACACTCTCAGGCCATGTCCTCGATAGGTGTGCAGTTGTGTGGGTGACTCCCTATGTGTGTGTGTGTGTGTGTGTGTCTCGCGAGTTTTTCATCGACATTTAATTGAAAATAACTCAAGCGTGTCAGCAACGCGCGCGGTTAATGAGCGAGAAACTCGAATGTCTGTCGCGACTTGGTCGCTTCTTCTCCCATATCCCATGTCCCACAAAATCCGCATCCACCACACCCGTCTATACCCATTTTTTTTCTCCATGCATGTGACATTTTCGCTTCTTTTTCCACATACACACACACTAGTATATGCTTCTTTTTTTGTTTGCAGGCAGCACGTGAATGACATCAATGACAGTGAAAAGGCGTTTTTCTGCACTTAATGAGCATGAGAAATGTGGGTGGTTGGGTGGCTTAGAAGGAAAAAAGAGACAGCAAGTGAGAAAGAGAGAGACAGACAGACACACACTCATACAGAGAGCTAAGCAAGTTTTTGGCTTTTTATCTTTTTGTGTGCGTGTGACAACTTTATTTATGTGTCTGCAAAGCTCAGCCAAAAAAATAGGAAAAAAATATAAAAATAATGCCTGGAAAAAAGTGGAGAAAGGACGAAGAGCTGAAACTTAAAAGACATTTCCCGCAGCAATTTTTTCGGGGGGTGTGGGCCATTAAATCAGTTGGAATATGTAGGTGAAGATGGGCCTCAGAGGGCAATAAAGATGCTAACTTAAAGAGCTTACCAAACTATGTAAATAAATCACGAATGTTGTCCATCCTTAAATATATTACAAAACAAAAGCTTCATAGTTGTTAAGACCAAATTCAAGAATATCTAATGAATTTCAAAGATATTAATTTAAGGCTTAAGTTGAAGGGAAAGGGGAATAATAATAATACTAAATACCTTTTTATCCCCCACCTTTAGCCCAAAGCTTAAGTTCTCCCCAAACAGCTATTCAAATATTAAGCCGGGCTTATCTACAACAATATAAAGCATTCATGGTAATTATTATTATTTTCTGTAGTCGCTGCAATCCATTTGCATTTGCCATGGCAACATTTTGGCCATATAATGCCAAAGCTTGATTTCGAATAAAATAATTATTATTTTTGGCCGGGTCCAAAAAAATGTGATCAACAATTCATGCAAAGCTCGCATGCAGAACCAAAAATGCGGCCAGATGAGGATATACTATATATATAAATATGAAAAAAAAGGGAAACGTGTGTGTGTTTGGGTGCTGCCCCTGAACCAAATTAAACTTTAGTTATTTATATTAAAAATTGTGCTTTATTGATGTGGTTTATATAGATGCGGCGTCCAGCCGGCCGGCAGCCTCCCTTTTATGAGGGGCAGTGGTTTTGTTGCCCCAGCTGTTACATATTGAGGGATAAGAGAGGGATAACATACAGAATACATTCCCACACATTCGGTTTGGTTTTTAGTTGAATTTCTTTCGGAGCACACTTCGCTTAACTTGACCTTTTTTTTCGGGGCTGATGGGGAGCTAGTTATGTGAGCTGAGGACCGGGCATGTGTTTGGCAATTTCCTGGCTACGAACGAGTTGACCGCAAAAAAAAAGCTGAGCCAAAGCCAAAACCAAAACACAAAGCACGAGTTGGGAGTTGGCAATGAGGAGGAGGAGGCGAGCGATGAGAGCAAATAAAAACCAAACCCAAGCAATCAACAAATACGTTTCAACAGCACCTTATAAAAGTATTTCAACCTTATGCTGACCAAATTTTATCGCATCTGACACACACACACAAACACAAACACCAAAGCCCGGCATTGATTTCGGCTTTTATTAGCTGCACACAACAAGGCGGAAGGAAATTTCTGGGGGGGTGGGTCGCACCCGACTTGGCTCCATCGATAGAGCACAACCCCGCCTTTTGGCAGAGGCGGGGAACTTCAACTGCAATTGCCGTAATCCATTGCCGGAGTGCTGGATTGACGGGGATCACGTCCAGCGGCGTTAGACGGGAGTATATCTTTTTAAAACATTGTTAAAGTTTTGACGCCCCCCTTCCTTCCCTCCGCCCCTTATATAGTCAGCTATAGCTGTAGCTTCTGCTTCAGCTGCTGCTGATTGGCAACCCTTCAACTTCCAACCGAACATTATCTGAGTTTTGGTTAAGGTATATTGGTTTTGGGAGCAGGTTGCCTCAGGCTTTCAATGGAATCAGATTTATTTTTATATAATTGGATTCTGAAACTTAAGTTTTATATAAAAATAAATTTGGAAACATTTTTATATACCAGAAAATATTTTTTAATTATGTACTTTAATGACTGTAATAAATCTTCGTATTGTGATTTCATTTTATATGCATTTTAGATACTTTTTTTAGGGGGTCTAAGATTGTTTATTAATTATTTCACTACTACATAATTTATGCTCCATTAAATACTCCTATTATTTAAAGACTTATATTATAAAAAGAATATACAACCATACTGCAACATACTATTTTATCCACACTCTTTTTCTCAGGGGTATTTATGAGCCCTTTCCCCATTGACGTTCTGGCTTTTTATTGAATTCGAGTTCAATTTGTTTTTATTGATTTGCCATTTTGCACTACCCCCAGAGATGTGACGGAAATTGTCAATGTTTTACAATAGTTGCACAGCAGCTCCGCCCAATCCCTCGTCTTTCCCATCTAGCCCTGTGCCCTTTGGAAATTTTAACACCCCCGCCCATGCGACCCCTGCTAGATCATCATGGCTTTTTGAGTTTTATGTGCACTTGATAAAATTTCAATAGCTGAATATTCCGCTCCCCTTTCTCCATTTTTTTTTTAGTTTTTTGCATTGTACTCGGCATTTCTTGTTGTTTTACGCTCTCGTTGCCTTTCGGGATTGCCCTTAGTTTTATGTGATATTAAAATTGATAGCAAATCGCTGCTGCAACGCATTTCAAGTGCTCACTTTTTTTTTGTGTTTTGTTTAAGCCCCCCCCGCGGGTGCCGCCACTGGCTCTGAGCTGGCTGCTTTGTCTTTTTATTTTATGGCTCTGAGCTCTGTGTAAGCCAAGCCCCGGCGCTTGGCAAAATTGTTTTTCCATGCGAATTTCAATAAAGCCAATTTCATATTGCGCATACGCACGGTGGGACGTTTACTATGACACGCGCTTTGTGCTAGACAAAAGGCTCAAAGCTATCGGCTAGAGGCAAAAGCAGGAACTAGAAAGGCATTGGGGAACTCGCTTGATTTTTCCTGAATTAAAACTCACAGAAAACATAAACTCTTTTTGGCCTTTTAATTGCTTCAACAATGAACGCGAAACAACAATGACAGATCAGCGGACATATGGATACATAACCGAGTCCTTGACTAATGCAATGAAATGCAGACAATGTGTGAAGTTGGGTGTTTCGAATTTCCGAATGCATTTTCCGTTTTCCAATGCACTTCTGCAGCCGGCGGCGACCGAAACAAAGAAAACGCACAAAAGCCAAACCCATGCCCCATGCCCCACCGCCCCCCTCCTCCTGTGTGGGCGTGGCTGTGTGGATAATTTGCGATTTATGTGAGCCATGTTGACAGCTGCAGCGGGATCGAGGTGGGGTTTGGTGGGGACATGGCAAACAACAGCGGCTAACACGTGCTGTGCGTCATCTAATGCGACTGGCAAACACCTACCATAGACACAAAACCCACACGCACACCCACGCGTACGCACACACGCACACATGTGCAGCGACCAAAGGATGTTGCACAATGTGTCAAATGTCATATATATGTCGCTAATAAATTCACTCAAATGTTTCAATACTCGCACGCCTGCCAGCATAATAAAAATACGCCCCATCCTTCGCCTTCGCATCTTCTCGCGACACTGACAAACAGCGAATCTATTGCGACATAAGGCGACAGGCGAGTGAATTCTCTAAGAAGCAGATGGAAAGACTATCTAGGCACTGAAAAAAAGTCTCTAAACTTTAAAATTTTAATTAGAAAAAATTAAAAATTGTTTTTAAAATATTTTCCTTACTAAAGTTCTGAGTTAATAAGAACCACAGAAAGTAGCAACTTCAACATATAATATTTAAGAATACCTTTAAAATTTGCTCTCAATAATTTCAATTATAGTTTTTGGTTTCTCTTTTCTGTATGTACTGACAAAATGAAATATTAAATAAGTTTGGTTGACAATAAGTCCCTTTCTATACCTCCCCATTTCTGTGTTTTGTGTTTTGTTCTGTGTGTTTTCAAATGAATCTTAAATTACCAACATGTCCCGCTGTCAATTGTTTTGTGTCTGATCGGGAACAAACCAATCATGGCACGCACAAGCAATTGAAAGAGGTCCTTTGACACTCACCCACCAGGCCCAGGCCCCTTTATTCATGGAAGTCACTCTCTTTTACTATTTTGGGCTTAGTTGAAATTGGCTTTGGGTCTAACTCAATGTTTACCAGATGAATTGGATTTGCAAGCTGGAGACAACAAATAAGAAAAAAGGGGAGAAACTCAATTTTGTAATAAAACAAAACACAAAAAAAAGATTCAAGACATTTTTTATGTGTTAGTTTTTAACGGAAACTTACAGAGATAATGTCTTGTGTTATTAAGGCAATTTCGGCAAAATTAATGTCTGCTGAATTCCATTAAATGGCAAATAAATTTTACCTCTTTTGACAAAAAAGTTTCGAAGAAAAAAAAATTACAATACCCCTGCAAGAGGCCATATAAATATTTATAGCACATTGTTTACAAATAAATGGTTTTTGGTAATGGCAACGTCTGCGGACCAAGAACCTCCAAAAGCCAAATGAACTGTAAGCAATTCTGCGGCCCCTATATAAATACTATATATATACCTTATATGGGCACTTGCAGATGAGCCCCGAAAATCGTTGTCATTGAACTCGAACTCAAAAGTTGCCGGCGAAGGATGTCGAAAGATGTATGTAATTCCTGGGGAAGGGAGGACTGGGGAAGTTTAAATCTATTTAATTGCAAAATCACAGCCAAAACGGGCAATGGCGGATGTCTTTGGCTTGAGTGTGGGATTGTTTTTCTTCGGCGATTCTGATTCCGTTTTTGGCTTGCGACAGCGACTCCGGCTCCGGGTCCGGCTCCGTGCCAGAAACCTGAACCGGATGAGCGGCCAGCTCTGCCAGCATCATCGTCAATGCAATCATCATCGTCTCCGGTCATCCCAGCCCACTCCGCTCCTCTCCTCCGTTGACTGCCTTGGCTTGGCACGGACTTGCTGCGGAACTAAGGGAAAAATAACCGTACGGGCACGGATACGGCCACAGCTACGTTTTGTCCGTAACAACAAAAGTGCATAAATTTAATGCGGATTTTGGCAAACGATGCGACAACGTTGGCTTCATGTGCCAAGTTCTGAGCCCCCTGAGCACTCCTTCCTCCAATTGTCCCGCAATCGTTGGACATTTCTCTAGGCCTCGGCCTGGGAAAACATCGCCCTACGAACTCCTACTCCCTCGTACTCCCTTCTCCTACTCCGGCTCCGGCTCCAGGGCCAGGTCCGTGAAATTCTATGCATTTCCGTGTTGGCATTTGTCGCTGGTTCATTGTGTGAACTCGGCGGGCGAGTGCACGACTGCAGATTGCACATTGGTTTGGGGTTACTCAAAAAAGATACTTGAGGATATTTTAGAAATGAATTTGATTCGAGTTTTAGCCTTAAATATTTATTAAAAAAAAAAGGTTTTATACATTTGTGTTTGAACTGATTTATGTTAAATTGTATGCTGCAAAAATATTCATATAAAAATATCAAAAAAAACAAATTTTTATATAGAATTGTGAAAAGTGGTTATTATTTTTAGTTATATCTGGATATAGTTTTATTGAATACAAATATGTGACAAATTTTTCTACATTTAATATATTCTTCACTTATTAGTTTTTAATACTTACCATTGAAGGAGAGCTGTATTTTTCTATCACTAATTTATTTACTCTTTTTTTTTTACCAATTTTAAATACTTACAATTACCATATATTTGTATTTTCCGATCACTTTTGAACCACGATTCATTTGGATTAACGCAGAGGAAAAGGCTTTCCACTTGACGTCTCTCACACACACACACTTTTCTCCCCATATCTGGCCGAATCTCTTTCTACCATTTTTCTACCAACTCGGCTCTCTGCAGACACCGCTTCCCGGTTTTTGGCCAACTCTCTCTCTCACCCGTTGCTGGCCCACGCTATATGCATTATAATTTGAGTGGCATGTTGAGAGTGGCTTTTGTTTTGCTTTTAATTAGATTTACATTGGCCACTTTTCAGTTGCGGATCCAGTTCGGTCTACTCCCAATTTTCCTCTGCCCTCTGCCGGTGCCCTCGGCCAGCAGGGGTTTTCCGGGGCCTTTCATCAAGTCTGGCCTAACTAGCAGTGCGCTTTGTTTATTTTGGCGCCTTCTGCAGTGGCCATTTTCATTTGCCTACCCATCTCACTTTTCGTCCTTTCGGCATCCTTGTTGTCTGTGTTTTGTTTTTTTTTTTGTGTATTCTTTGTTTTTTGTACGGTCTTTGTGTTTCTGTCGACTTATTTTCAACAGCTTCACTTTTTGCACTTCCGCTTTGTGTGTCACTAATTGCTTTTGTGTTGCAGTATTTACAATTATTTTGATTCATTTCTTGTCACACTGCCGCCACCCCTCCCCTTGCTGCTTAATTAAATGCACTTTGAATGTCCTGTCTGCATTTGTCCCTAGGCCTTTGAGTCATGTTTTGTCTCTAATCACGTCGCCTAATGAAATTTAATGAAACCTTTGCACTGCATTCCTGCCGCAGAGCAATGAGGAAAATCTTCAAGGATCAGTTTCGTATTATTTAGATCACCCATTAATATCTATTAACATTTAAAGGGGATTTTATGTCATTTTTCTACTTTATTTTTAATGTCCAACAAGAATAGTAATTCTTTTCCCAGTTTTTTTTGTTTTGCATTCAATTCGCAACTAGCATTTTAATTAGTTGCGGACCAAACTTAAATGAGGAAAATAACTCAACTCGCCTCTTTTTGAATGGTGCGGTATAATGAGTGAAGCGGGAATATCCATCCCATCGCTGACTGAGGCTGCTAACTCAAAACCGGAAAAGCTTTTAACCAATTTACATAATTTACCCCTGGCTCAGACCAAGTCCAAGTCCAAATCGTCTGGCCGGGCCATTTTTTTCTTGGTGGCCAACGACGACGCCACCCAACGACATCTTTAAAGAAATTAATTAATGAAATGTTGATTAACTTTTGCCAGCCAGCCAAGTTGAGTTCCTCCTGGAGGAGGGGGAGTGCCTTCTCCGACCCCCCCATCCAGTGCAGCTCTGTCCGAGATTTATGTCAAGGCATTTATCATGGCGCAAAGGAGTAAACAAGTCCAGGGCGTTACGGACGCTTCAAGGAGCAGGAGAAGGAGCAATATGCTGCGGGGGCGGATGGGGAGGAAGGAACGGAAGGGGCGTGAGCATAATCCGCAAAATTATGCGCACTAAAGCTATTTACAATTCGTAAAATTTATTTTTAAAATGTTTTTTCGGGGGTAGGGCGAGGTTTTTTGTTTGGTCTCGATTTGTCTGGAAGAACTTCCGGAAGGGCGTTGGGAAATGGCGTGGGCGTGGCCGCTCGACGGCGTGTCGTTGTCTGGGGCTAATTAGCGTGAATGAGCCAAAAAAGCAGAGTGACATCTGCAAGGGTCAGCATGAGATGGGATCACATTGGAAATTAAGTAAAAGATGTAGCTTTTTCTAATACTCTTGTGAAAGATTTTTAATTTTTATGAAGTTGAACAAAAACTGTTATTATAACTAAATAAAAATATATTAAATAAAATACCTTTTCCGCTCATTATAAGAAATACAATTTATAAAAACGACGAATATTCCATTAAAAAAAAAAAAAAACTCAATAAACTAGAATTTAGTTTATTGAAATAAGCAATAGTAAAGTCAATTCAAAATCTATTTTTTGCATAAAAACCTTACTTTTTATTATTATCCTGAATACAATTTTCTAATAGCATTTCCTGGAACTTCAACATTATATTAGTTTCCCAATTTTATCTATCAGATTAAACTTCGATGGACGAATGCATACCTAATCAGGTGCATTTAATTAGCATTATTGCACCTTGGACCTCTGATTTTGGACAATGGTCAGGTTTTACAAAAGGGTATTTAATAGCGCATTTGGCATTTCGCATCTCATTGCCCGTAATGCGATTAATCATTGTCCGTTGGATTGTTTTGAGGGCCGCCCTGGAACTCGTCAAGTTGGCCCTCTGTGTTATTGTTGTTGCGCCTGATTGATTTATGTTGCTAAGCCCATTGTTTGGCACGGAAATGGGGAAGGAAGGGGTTGGTGGCCCAGGAAGGTGAAAGGGGGAAGTCCCCCCCTTCCTTCAAGACGGCCAAGAGCCTTAATTAGTTTGACCCAGGTGTTTGTGCTCGTTTTGTCCAAAAGGAAAAGGTCTCGAGCTACAAGCGCTATTAGTCAAAGTCGTGTGATAAGTCAGACCAAAAGGCTTAAGACGTCCTTTGGGTGGAGTTGAGGGGGTGGGGATTTATAGAGCGTCTGATTATAAAATTGCATAAAAAATGGTTTGCCAATAAAACATTTGTGACGTGCGATTTCATACCTTTTGTCGGTGGCCCTATAAATAACATGACACAATCTATGGAAAAAACATTATTTGGCAATAAAATGGAAATCGATTCGGGGGCCAAAGTCGAGCCAAAGTTGACAAATAGCTGCGAAGGAACAAATGGAGCGCCGTAAGAAAAATAATATCGACTATCAAGGATTTCCAGTTTTGCCCGTACTCCGTGCTCCTGGGCTGCTGCGACAATTTACATGGCCCAATTGCAGGGGACCCCGTTTTCCCATTTCCCCCTTTCCCATTTGATATTTTTCCCCGCCCCAATGGGTTTTCCATTCTCCCAATTGCCCTGCCACGTCGTTCAAATTGAATTTTTTTCCCGTAGAGCCACAGGCAGAGACGACACAAGGACTTTCGAACTCATACCCATATGTGTGCATGGAGAGCATCCTTTTGTGCTCGGCGCCCTTTGTACTTGTCATTTATGAAAATTTGTTTATTTTCGTAATGCTCCATTTGCAAATGTAGCCAAAGTAAATATTGCCGCTTCATATGCAGCTGGAGATGGAGTTTTCGCCCCCTTCCCTTCCATCCACTCACTGAGTTCTTTTTTTTTATGGCTCTGAGTGGGGAGCATAATTCATGCGCCATTTGTACACATTTACTTGGTGTCCTTCGGACCCTGGATATTTATTGGGAAATATAAAAAAGATATTGTTTTGCTTATTTAATTAAATCCAGAGTTGGTCGATATAAGTAGTTCTGCTTTGGTTATACTATATTAACATATTTTATATATTATTTAGTTTAACTAATTTCTTATCCCTTTATAATTTGATCCATATTTTTATTCACTTCAATCTTTTCGCACTTTACTTCTTGATTAAATTTTCATTATTGATTACAAATTCCGGTGTAGGTTTAATGACATAAATTATGGCATAAGCTTTCAGCAAGGACATAATACCTATACTGGCTGAGGGCCAATAAATGCAAGGACAGTTAAATTAATTGCCAATTAATTATAGTTTGTGCTAAATGAGCCGGTATGTTATTGTTTGTGCTAACAAGCCATGGCCGTGCACAATTAAGACAATTTATTTTTGATCAATTAAATAATTATTTTTTTGTGTTCGAACGAATTCGTTTGAAATATTTAATTATGGTGAATAATTCATAAATCATTTTGAAAAATGTATAGTTAGACGCGTGCTATTAATTTCGTATTTTTTTTCGCGAAACAAGTTAAAGCCATTAATTGTTTTTTTTTGTACTATTCTCAATTTAATCAATTAATTTATTTGAAGTGTTGTTGAATGTATAACAAATAATAAAACATGTTCATTTGAGAGTGCTGATTGTTTTACTAAAGAAGCAAAATGAATTTAAAATGTTTCTTTAAATATATAAACAATTTTGGATAGAAAAAATGAAATTTTCATTCAACCTTTTTCCTAAGCTGAATATCACAATCCCGAAATGATTTTCAACCATTCACCCATAAAGCAAATTTTAATAGAGAGAAACCAATAACAAAAAACTTCCGCTGGGCATAGATTTTTAATAAATTTCCAAGGGGGAAAGTCACAGCCCCAATCCACATCCCCATCCCCATTTCCCTCCCCTAATGCCATCCACCAACAAATCCAGTAAAGCGAACTATAAACACATTTGCCATATTACGTCACAGTTGCTTGTCGAGAAGGAGTCGCAACATCAAATGATGGCAAAAAAAAAGAAAAACAAGCTGCCGTTCAGCAAAAACCCAAAAAGGGCAAATAAACAAAAATCAACAACAATAGTGCAAAGATGGGCTGAAGGGGGGGAAACGCGCTGGCCATAAAAATAGCTGAGGCCAAAAACATTGAAACTTATGGCTAGGACAGAGCCACCGAAAGCGAACTCGCGACTGGCGCTTATATTTTATTGCTATTATCCTGTTTACTTCATGTTTATGCCGAGACACAGATACACACACGCACACTCACACACACGCACACGGGAGCACATGTTCAGTTATGCGATGGTGTGCGAATTAGTTAGGGAAATGAAAGTGGATACCACGATTTTTTGGCATTTCTATTTGTATAATACTCTAGGCAGGAAAGTATGTTCACTTTGATATTTGCTATGTATTTGCTTGACTTAAATTTTATATTTTAAAATGCATTTACAACTTATATAAATAAAAAACTTTAAGAACTTTAACTGTCTTTAGGGGAAATTACAGAAATTACAACATATATGTAAAATTATTTTAAATAATTTCCAATAAATTAAGTTGATGTTGTGGCTTAGCTTTTCATTTAAAATTGATGTACAACTTACATAAAAAAATATTCACAATTTTTAATTTTAAAAGTGTACAATAATCTAATGTTAATATAGTAAATTAACTTTTTCATTTTATATTACCTTTTATCTTAAATAATTAATATTATTTTCAAAACCTTTTTAAACACTTCTTGAAATGATATTTAATATTTACAATAAGGGTTTAATTATATATCAAATTTGATCAATCAATTTTCGTTGATGTGGTGACCTTATTTTCCCATTTTAAATTTTATACAAATACAATTTTTACTATTAAGCCATCTTCAAATGCAAGTTTCTAAAAATCTCAATTGCACATCTTGCATTCTTCAAAGTACTTAAGTTTTAGATATTTCTGCACAAGATTTATAATTTTATTGAAAATATTATAAGTTCCCCAAAATTTAAAATGTATAATTTAACATTTTATAAACATAAAGAGTATTTTAACATCAGTTTCCCCAACATTTTCCTTAACCCATTCCATTCAGTTTGGCTTCCCTTTCTTTATTTTTTCCTTTCGTTCAATCGAAATGAGCTAGTTGGTTTTTGGGGGGCCTTGGGGGTGGATCTCCGTTAGGGGGTGGTGCCAAGTGAATCAAGGGGAGTGGTGCAGTGTGGATTTAGTGACGTGTTGATATTCACGCACATATGGAAGCCCCAGTCAGATGTCGCCGTGTGGTTTTTACGAGAACTTCCCCCCAAACTTTTCCTTCACTTTCGCCGGTTGATAAGAGGGAAAAGTGCTAACCTTGTGCCTTTTCCGATATTTTTGTTATTCTCGTTGTTTTGCCAATGAGCTGGACAGCAGTCGCTAACTGACTGAACAGCCAGCGGATCTTCAGATATGTCCCCATTCGACATTGTTCGAGTTGGGCCATTGTTGGAGTTCCACTTGGGGTTAAAAGCATTGAATATCTAAAGAGACAACATTGTCATATTTTCAAATTGAGTGTACAAGTGCTTTCACTAAACTTTCCTGCGAGTAAATATGAGCTTGAAGGGGGTGGACAAAAGAGGGTCCAACACATTTGTTAGCTTTAATAAACATTTATATGACTTTGGCTTAAGTGCTGCCTGCTTTTCGGGGGGTTCCCCGAGAGCTTCAGAGGGGACGAAATGGGAAATGGGAGTTCGGACAGGGGCAGCAGGCAGCAGGGAAATAAATTACGTCGCCAGCATCTAAGAACAACAAATCAAGTAATGCATGCATAAATTCAACAATTTCCACAAGTAGCCAAGAAAGTAGCTAAAAACCCACACCCGCTCCCCGGGATTGTGTTCCGGCTGGGAACTGCGTTGCTGCTTTTCCAATGACTCGCTTCGTAATTTATGACTTGACGCTGGAGCAACCACAAAAACCAGCAGAAGCACCATCCCAGCAGCATCCCAACCCGGCGAAGGCATCAGCACTAGAACCACTAGAACCAATGACAATTTTCGGAACAATTTTCGCGCTTCCACTATGGACGGGGGGGGAAGGAAACAGGAGAAGGAGAAGCAGGAAGCGGGAGGATGTTCGGAGGACGCCTTAAGAAGTGCCCAAGTATCCTTGCGGTTGTGTGGGAAAATTGTAAAATTGTTGAAATATAAAACTTTTCGCTGCATAGCGAGCTAACGATGTGGAAACCTGAAGAAAGTTATGTTATCAATTTCAGGAGCAACAAATAAATTTAAATTTAACACAAAGAGCGAGCACAGGCCATCCTAGGAATTATGGCCGCCAAGGTTAAAGGCCCACCAAAGAATTTCTAAGTTATTGCAGAACTTTGATTTGGGTTTTCCTAGAATTCAAATAATTGGGTCTCCAGTATATGCATATATTAAAGTGTAGTTAAGTCTGTTTGGGGAACTTTTCTGCGAACAAAAATAATTAATATGCCCAGCCAGAAGCTGACAGGATTTTATTTTATGTGCTTATTTATCGATACTCCCGCCCGGATAAGTGGTATTTTTGGTTATAAAGTCAATTTCCCCCTCAAGCAATTCAATTTCCGAAAGCAATAATTATGCCAAGTGTCAATGCAAAAAAGGGAAAAACCCCCGCACAAAAAAAAGGAAAGTGTCGAAGGAGAGGAAAAACTATCGCTCTTTGGTCTTTCCAACTCTTCCGTCTCTTCCCTCTTTTTTCTCTGGCCACAATTAATAACTTTTTGTGTGTGTGTTTGGCACAAATCTTGAGCGGATCCCGAAAAAGGAAAGCCCTATAAATCCTTGAGCATTTAATTCGAACAATAGGAAAAATAATTACGAGTGCTGAGCACGTGAGTCGAGAGCACTCGAGGGTTGTCAGCGGTCTGAGGGTGGCAGGAAATGGGGCGGGGGATGGGGGAAAAGGATACCAGGGTGCGAGGTTGTGGGAGCGCTGGAGTGGAGCAGGATAAGCCGTGAAAAAATTATACCAAAACCAGGCAAAACGAGGCTCTGAATCTCTGACTGACGGACCGCTTCGTTCAACTGACAGTCAGCCGGAAACAGCAACAAAGTCGGTCTCTGTGTGTGTGTAAGTGGGTTTACTTGTCAGGCAGTTAATCTAACCCATCAAGAGCTACCCAGCCAGCCAGCCAGCTAGGTATCCATACAGCCAGCCAGGTATCCAGAATTCCAGTCAGCGGAAAGCGCCGTACACCAGGTGCAATTAAGAATTTTGCACGGAAGCCAAGTCGAGTCAACAAGCGAGGGAGGAGAGGGGTATTTTTCCAGCCTTCTCTGCAGTCAGATACACAATGGGAAAATACATTTTAAATAAGAAAATCAAATGTATTTTTTAAATAAATTTATTATTAATATAGTACATGAAGATTTTATTTAAATAAAATAGTTCGAATTAATTCAATCAGACAATCTTCAATGTGTTTCTTGGTATTGTTTATAAATATTTATTTCTATTTAAATAAAATTGTTTAAATTATAAACATATACATTTTAAAAATTAAAATCGAATATATTTTTGAAATAAATTCATTTTTATTATAATACATGAAGACTTTATTTAAATAAATTAATACACAAATCGGAAAGAATTAAGATAAACTTCACTGTATTTCAAGGTAATGTAATACACATATATTTTTATTTAAATAATATAGTTCAAATTAATTTATTTAATCAAACTTAAATTTTATCAATGGTAAAGTACATTTTATTTTGTAATCATATTTTTTCTAAGTGTATCTTTGCTATCATTCCGAATCCTTTCGCCTCGCACCGCTTCTTGTGCTCGTTTACTATTCATTCTAGCGTGCCATTAAGATTTGTTGTTTGAATACATTTACCATTTGTTAGTGCAGCGCTTAGGACTGCTCCGGCTTCAGTACATATATATATGTATCTGAGTATCTGTATCTGAACCCTCCCCCTACCTGGGGGTGTGCGTGTGTTCGTTTCTGCACTCACAGCAATTATTTACTCGCGCTTAAAGCTAAAAGGCTTTAATTGCGCGATTATTTGTCTTCTTCATTAAGCGAAACACGCAAATCTCAAAGGCAAAAGGAAAAGGCTTTGAATTAAGCGACTGAATGGTTGGAATGAGTGAAAGCGGAAGCGGGGGAAAGTAGAGAATGGAGAAAGCAACGCAGACAGACAGACAGCGTGTGTTTGAGACAGTGGGTGCCATAAGTTGGCATTCAGTGAAGGAAAATGCCTGTGATGAGACAGGTAAACAAGGTACTTGGAAAGGGGAGAAGCTAGTTTGATATTTTAATTTATGGAGTGGGAAGATCTTTGAGGGTGTATTTTTGTACCTTTGTAAATATTGTGAGTAAAATAAATATATTTTTAAGCAGCAGGGGGGAAAGTTTTGGTGATGTAAGCTAATATTGGTTTTAATTGAATATAAAGAGTGAGTAAGTAAACTTATTTGTAGTAATTAAAAATGGGTGGATTATTTCTGAACAAGTAATAGCCTTGTATCTAAATTTAGTACTACTAAATATTAATAAAATCATTAGCAAACTTACTCAAAAATAATTTTTTAATTAAATTTAAATTATAAGCTAACCAAACATATTCTTAAAATCATTTTTCTTAGAAAGTAAATACCACTCCGCCATCCACTGTTTGTGGCACATGCAACCAACACCCACGCGGCTACACCCGCACCCTGATCCCAGACATGCCACAAAAGCAAAAGCACATATTCAGCGAAAGTTTCTAAATTATTACAAAACAAGCAGTCAAACAAAGTGCAACATCAACTCCAACACCAACACCCAACACCAACAACCAGAGCAATTTGTGCCAGGAGTATTTTGTTGGGGTCGCTGGCGTTTGTGCTAAATATATATCGACAAAAACAACAACAACAGCGACGAGGACAATTAAAAGCACACCTTTTGCAGTCGCCAACCTGCTCCTCAATAATTGACGAGACCCCAGTCCCACGTCCCAGGCCCAGGGCCATCCAACCCCAGGACCCCAGGACACCCAGGAACCCCAGGACATTGGTGCCCAGACGAAGGGAAAACATTGCGCGAAATTGTTGTAACGATTTAGTTTTAATTTCTATGGAAGGAGGAAATAAATTGAAATTACATTTTTATGATTTAAGGATTTATTTTATTTATCATTCATTTAAATTTAATAAAACTGGATTTCAATTATTTTAAAATGGGACCCGGTTGATATTGCTTTGGTTCTTTATTATAAAACTTACATTTTCGGGTTTCACTTTTTGGTGATCGGATTATTTTTAAAGTTAATATAAAAATTCATAAATTTCTTTGGATTATTTCTTGATCGATTTCTTATTAAAATCTTAATTTGCTGACATGTTTTAGTATCTAGATTTTCTTCACTGCAGCAACTGGCAGAATTTAATTTAACATTAGCGCCGAGTGTTTTATTATGTAGTTTCAGTTGTTGGAATGTGTTAAGGATGCCGCTCGTGTTACCAAATCCCCCCTTTCCCCTCTCCAACCCCCAACCCCCACCGCTTTTGTACTACTTCGTGCGCGAAATTAAGCCAAAGTTGAAGTTTTTTGGAGGGGTGTGAGTGGTTGGGTGGTGGGGTGAAAGTGGGTGGGGGGAAACGGAAGCCAACCGCCAAGGCAGCGGCATAAAGAAAAGTTGCTTCCTCCTTTTTTCCGCCACCACCTCGCTTTTCCGTTGGGGGGCGGCAATCAAAGCGCTGAGTCAGTTAGTCAGACATATTGGATCGTGTGATGAAGAAGGGGCTCAGATAAGCCAACTGGTAGGTCAGAGGTCGAGGTGGTGGTGGGAGGTGTAGATATAGGTGTAGGTGGCCAATTGCATGATAGTGGCTCCTGCTCCAGCTGTAGCTCCTGCTCCTGCTCCTCCTACTCCTCATCCTCCTGCTCCTACTTCTGCCCCTGCTCCTCCTTCTTCTCCTACTTCTACTCCTGCTTCTGCCCCTGCTCCTCCCCCAACTCTAGCTCCTCGCTAAAGTCCCAGACAATGTAAGCGGACGGACCTCGGTTAAAGACACCTTCGGAACTCGGGTGCGTGACTAACGGTATTTAAAGCCGCCGGAAGCAGTTCCAATTTAAGTTGCAGCCAGGGGCTCGGCCCGGCATCGGGCTCCAAATCGGTCCGGTCTGGTCGGGTCGGGTCTGGTCTAGTCTGGCCTGGTCTCGACTCCCTTGGCCAAAACCACCCGAAAAGGGTTGCATTCATTAAGCTGACTCAGCCATCGCGGGCAAGTTTGAAGACTCCTAATGCTGTTGATATTCCAGCACCCATTATGAACGAAGCTCCAAAAAGAGGTTCAGCTTTTTTTTTTTGAAGATTTTAAATATGCTGACAAATTTAGAAAACAAAATTATTTAAAGTGATGGATCTACATACAAAAACAAAACATACAAATGTGGTTTAAATTATAATTTAATGATTCGGAATGTGAGAAAAACTACAAAAATTCTAAGAACAAGATAATTGATAAAACAACAGTCTTAAAAAATATTTAAAATATATATGAAACTTAAAAGAAAAATGGTAATTTATTTCCAAAACCTTACAATTAAATTTTATTTAATTAAATGCATTGAATAATTAGTACCATTAAATAAATGAATTCAAATTGTTCATAACTTTCCTTTTGCTCCAATTTATTTCTTTAAAATAAAGAAAACTTTTGTAAATATAGTTAGAAAAGGCTTTAACATATTTTTATATCCATGAGAGAATCTTGAAGTGAGGGCATCTGAAAGGCATCAGTCGAAACCAGAAATTCCCTCCTTGTTATACTTTCGTCTCCTTCGCTTTTTTTGGCAGAAACTAATTTAAGTTCGATGGCTAGAGAGGGGAGCTGCAGAGGAGGGGAAGTGGGACCTGAGGCAGCCACATCATTAAGTCGAAGACGAAGGCACAGTCGAAGCCATTTTATTTGTTTAAAATTTCATTGAAGCTGCGCGCTCCGCAGAGTCGCGTCGCCTTGTGGCGAAATTAAAACTGCTGGTTAAGGCGAAAGATGCAAAGATGCAACCGCTTGTGCGAAAAACTTTATCCTGCTGGCTTTTTGTGGGCACAATCATTATACGCCCAACTTTGATTGAGGCCGTCTCCTCGTCGGGGCTGAGTTGGGACTGCGACTGACTCACTGGGGGCGTATTATGCCAATCCCGACCCCGTTTCCCCGTTCCTCCAGCCTCCCCTGGGTACATACTATATAGGGTATCTGTATCTGGCCCCCCCCTCGATAGACAACTATTTACACAGGCTGTCGCGCAGCGAAGTTTCCCGTATGCGGGAGAAGCGAGTCCTGGGAGTTACACTTGGAGAAATGATTTAGAAAAATATATAATAAACAGACAGGGAACTTTAAAATATTGTTTAATATTTAAAATACAATAAGATAAGATAGCTCTAATAAAAATCATCTACATTTTAGTTCAATGAATTTTCTAGGAATTGTAGTAGAACATTTTGTTCTTAGATATATAAATATAAATTAAACTTATAACCCATCAAATTAACTAAACTATTTTTTATTTTCCAGAGTACATAGAATTGTTTCCCTTTCTAGCCTTAATTTATTTCCCTAATAATTTATTTCCTTTAGTTTTGTTTTGAGTGTTTGGATCTGGGATCAGAGGCTTCGCATAAAATCCGACATTCGGCAACTTTTAAC
>JAJJHY010003831.1:7980256-8002114 GCA_021224005.1 Drosophila setifemur | reverse complement strand
GGTCAGAAGGATCTCTGCAGGAGCTGCCACCATCCTCCTTCTGCTCCTTCTGCTTCTCCTGCCATGTTTCGAGTTTCATGTTTCGTTACGTTTGCGTTTTGAGTGGGCGGCGGTTGGTTGGGTGAGTGGGAGGGGGAGGGTAAAAAGGGGGAGTGGCAAGTCGAGGCAGTCGCTCGTAGCAGGAAACATGAAATTTTAATAATGTTTATAATGCCAAAAGGATTTGTTAGTCGACGCTGCACACTGAACTGCATATGTACACACGCGAGGGGTGTATCTAAAAGTTAAGATACAAAAGGGAATAAATAAATAAACACCGAAAAAATAATAAATATATCTATCTATTATTGTATATCTAATAAAAATATAGAAGGTAGTATCTTAAGTAACTAAGTCAGTAAAGACTAACCATTTCTCGAACAATCTTTGTATATCCTTTTTTGATATTTACATAAATTTTAATAAACATTAAAATAAAATAAAAATATATCTCAAAGGGAGAGAATTTTTTGAATTATCTTCAGTATCTTTATTTTAATTCTTTACTAACTAATCATTTCTTTAACAATGTTTGTTTATCTTGTTTTGATATTTACATAGTTATGAATTAACATCAAAAATAAAAAACCAAATGTTTTTATATTTCTATGGTAGAACAACTTTTAGATCCACCCTCGTCGACACACAAGTGTGCCGATGTGCGAGTGTGTGTGTTCGGGCATGAGGCTGTGTGTGTGTTTACTTGAACGTACATTGCCATTAAGCGTGGTTGGCGCTGCCCCTGCCACAGCCGATGGCCTAAAGAACCAGCAATGACATATTGCGCTGCACAAATCCGCAAACAAACTTTATATGAGTGCCAACGGATGAGAACAAACAAGCTGCGCTGGCAGCGTCATTGACATATATATACCATTTCTATACTTATGTATAACTCGGACAGATCCAGCACATGGCCAGAGTCCATTGATGGCGAAGGAAGATGATAATGATGACAAGTCGGGTCGTCACAAGTCGGGTCGTCACAAGTCGGGTCGTCACAAGTCGACTCCGATCCGGGTCCAGGTCCTCCACAGTTGGCGATGGCTCAACCTGTTTGGCCTTAAGGAGCTGAGCAAACATCCAAGCCACTTGTCAAACTGTCCGCACCAAAGTCTGTCGATGTGTCCACTTTCCGTTTCGATACTCAACGAAATGTAGCCGAAATCGAAGATAATATAAAAATCATCATGGTGGAAATATTTAAAATTAAATGTCTATAAAAATTGCATTGATTATAAAATATCCACTTTAAAATGTATTTTTGGGTCTAATAAGTTACAATTTACAATGAGAATATTGTAGATTTTAGCCATTTTTTTCAAAAATTTATAAGGGTTAAAAATACTATTTAAAAAATGTCCAAAAAAATTTTTCTGAATCACAATTCCGTGTTCATTCATAAATGATTACGAAAATATAATAAAATAATTGCTTTACAAATGAATTTTCAGTTAAAATTTATTGCAATATAAAATAACATCTAACCCAATAAGAATGTTGTAGAAATTAGCCCTTATCTAAAAACAACTATTTAAAAAATGTCAAATAAATTAATTCTGAATAATAAATCAATAATCATTTAATGAAGATCAAAAATAATTTTTTTGAGTGCACTTTTCATGTGAGTGTCCACCGAAATGTTCGGCTCTCAATCCACATCGAAGGATGATGACTGCTGCCTGTTTTCCCAGCACTTCCACTTTTGATAGGGAACGGCTCGGCGGAGATTTTGGCCAATGAACCGAATGATTTTAATATTGACCCGGTCCGCACATTTGACCGTCTTATTAACTTCTGCTCTGGCAGCCGCAAACATAATATTATTAAAGCTTCGCCGGGCACCCAAAGAGATGCAAATCGCTCGTTGTGCCCACTTTGTGTAGTCTTCTGCTTATTGAAATTTGCTTTTACGACATTCGATATAAAATTTAATTAGGCAATTGCCTGGAAAGCACATGGGTGGATATCCAGCTCCACATTGTTTGTGAGATCCAGGCTCCCTTTGTGGGATCCAAGGGGATTTCCACACACACATAGAGACACACGGAGATATGAGAAAGGACAACATCATTTAGGGGAAAACGTGTGTTGGGGTTCACTGAAATATCTTTATTTTATGCAGCAAATGGAAAGGGGTTGCTTATGTTAACACTATCCAGTTAAAGGCATTGTTTAAAGAGGGAAATTTTAATTCTAACAATGGGGTTATATATTTGCTTGGTGCTTAAAATAACTAAGGAAAAATAAGTAATAAAGTGAACATAAAATGTATGGTATATATAAATATAATATATGAATCTCATTAAATCTGTCTTGAATTTATATTATACAATTATTAAATACTAACCATCTAATATATTTCAAAATCAGTTTGCCAAATATATTTATTTCAGAATTATGCAAACTAAAAGAATAACACATAACACAAATACATGAACTAAAAACCTTGCTCCTCTTTGTTGGTGATTCCAAGAAAAGGTCATCTAAACTTAGTAGCACTGTGCCATTTCCTTTATTTATTTGCAACCATGAATATACAGTCTTATCTTTATATCAGCTGACTAGAAAGCTTAAAACTGCTGCCTTGGCATTGGAATCTTACAACCCAACACCCAAAACCCCAACCCCAACCCAAGTTCATATTTTGCCAACTTTTCCCTACCGCCCAACCCTCTACCAATCCTCGCACATCCTTTTTTCATGCCAGGGCCAAAACAAAGCAATTTCCTATCTATCAGATTAAACTATAAATTTTATAAAGTTGACTGCATATTCACGGCAATCGAAACGTAACGAATTTAAATGGCCAAACAACGAGGAGCATAGCGACAGAAAGTCAAGAGGCCATAGGATGAAGGGGGGGTGGTATGGGGGATGGATGGAGGAGGGTTGAGGGACGGGGAACTGGAGGATTCGAGGGTGTGGGCCAATCGAAATGAAGCCCGAAGCGATTTCGAAAACTCAATGGCTTGAATTTTATGAGTTTTGGCGCTCGACGCCAGCTTTCAGCTTCCAGTTCCCAGATCTCGACTCCACGAGTCCGATTTCGCTTCCAACCCAATTTTTGGTTATTAGTTTTTCCACAGAGGCTAGCCTCCCCCTAACGGTTGCCACGGTGCACTGAGAGAAAAGGTTGCAGAAATTTTAATTAAATATTTATATTCACTTAAACTTTAAGATTAATTAATAAACAAGTCGGGCAATAATATATTAATTTGAAGAGATCAGGCGTCTGAAGATTTTTGACTTAGTTATTATGTAAATGAAAATAGAGAGAGTTGAGGGGAAAATGTTACAAAAATGATTTTAAATTTAAAGAGATATAACATTTGGAATTAAAATCCCTTACCCTCTTAACAATTTTAATTTTAATTGGGAATGTTATTAATGAAATACATTTAATAATATTCAATAAGGAAGATTTAGAAGAAACCGCAAAAAAAATCAGAAACTCAAATCTATCCTTCATAAAAATTACATGAAAACTATGAAAAAGTATGAGTGGATTTTTCTCTGAGTGCGTTCCTGTTTTTCCCTTGCCAATGTTGTTTTTTTTTTTTTGGTCCTGTTGTGTTTGCCTTTGTGGCCATGCCGCGACATTATCGACTCTCGGGGACTTGATGCCGCGAGCTCTTCATTTTGTGTGCGAGATTCCGGGGACATGGGTCCCGAAGGGTGGCACGTGTCCCGGCAATAACCATAACCGGGGTCAGCTAGCTGTTGGCCCTATTTTTTCTTTATTCGTTTATGTTCGCCTTTAAAGCACGCTACTAATTATCAGCCAACAGAAAAAAAAGCGACAAAACAAAAAACTCATTTCCGCACACCAATTTGGTTCGCTTTCCCATTAACAGAAGTTCTACATTTATTATTGTTGCTCTGGTTGTTTTCATTTTTGGCAAATTATTGCCGGTTCCTTTCAAAAATCCCTCCCCCTATCCCCCCCAGCATCCAACCAGTTTAATAAAATCGAAGTAATGTTTTACCCCAATGCTTTTTCCCCCTTCCCCTTTTCTGGGGGGATGCCCCGCGCTTTGATTAGCGAAATTAGCGACAGACGCGGAATTGTGGAGTGCTGAGCGGGGGAGATAGCGTATCTTTTCGTCTAAAAAGATACTTTCGGGGGTTGGTTGATGGAGGGTGGATTTATCCCAAAAACTTGAGCGTTGAGTTAATTAGTAAAATTGTAGCTGTAGATAGCAACCGGAGAGAAGTTTTTAAAGCAATTTACAAGCGTAAATTGTAACTTTTTGACTTTTGTCTGAGTTTAGTGGGTAAAAGTGCTCGTATATGTGAAAAATGAGTAGGAGAAGGGGGAATTGCCCTAGAGATGACAATATATCTGAATCGAAAACAATATGATTAGTGTAGGGAAGTTATACTGTAGTTAAATCATTTGTAATAGTTACAAATAGTATTCCTAAATGACTTTTGACTTTAATTTGAGTGAAATGATATGAAATTAAATGATATAAATTATTATAAATAATATGCAAAAAAATATATTATTCCGAGATTATAATAATACTTAGAAAATTAAGAGTGTTAAATATACAAGCTAACTTTTTCTGACTAAATTGATTTTCTGTGAAACTTGAGTTTTCCATTATAAACATTAATGTTTTATTTATTTGTATCTATTTTAGTAAGCTTTAATTTAATTAATTTTAATATATATATATTTTTTAAAGATATATTGTTAGTAGTACTCTAATCATTCAATTTATTCTATTCCCTAATAGTTAGTATCTTCAATTAAACTTTCAACATTTTACTGTCCAGCCACTTTCCCCCATCTTAGCACCCCCCCAAAAATTTTCCAAACTATTCGCATCGCTAATTGCTCCAACCCAAAAGTGGGGCGGAAGGGGCGTGGCAGTGAGTGAAAGCAAGACTCTTGTAATTTGTATATGATAAGTCATTGAGCTGGCATCTAAGCGGAGGCAGAGGAGCGTTTGCCGGTGGCTATTAATTTGAGCTTAGTTCTGCGGCGTCCTGCAACAAAGTCAGATGAAAGCCGGCAAATTAAAGTTAAACTTGCGACGCCAGCCACGCCCACTCAATTATGCAGTGCACACACACACACACAACCATACAATACTGGTTTATCTGCGAGATGCGAATTGCTGGGATGTGTGTGTGTGTGTGTGAGAGCGTTCGAATGTTTGCTTTGTTGTTAAATATTTCGTTTCCGCTGGCACAACTTGAGCTCCGTTCTCCACTCTGCTTGGTATGCAAAACGAGGCGCTGCCAGTGTCAGGACTTCTCGTCCTGCGTTCGCAATAGTTGCCCCAGCACAGCAGCAGAAGCAGAAGGAGGAACAGGAGGAGGAGCTGGAGCAACTCCTTCCCGGTAGCAGCTACCCATATTACACACAAGTGTCGGGGCATAAGTTGTTCCTGTGATGCTTCTGCTGGTTCTGGTTCTGGTTCCTCTTTCCTGGCACGCACACTTGCCAAAGTCGAAAATTCAATTTCCTGTTTTTCGTGTTTGTATGTGAGCAAACCTATTTTTTTAACCGGCACTGACAGAAAAATGTATTTAAATTGGTTTCGGATTGAATTTAAATTGCTTTAATATGTTAATAATATTTTTGCATAGTTTTAAAATATATAAATGTTTAAAATCTCTTCCGATTTCTGCATTTGCATTCACTATACGTTTTTAGTTCATTTAACTTGTATCAAAAATGTTTTGTTAGACTAAAGACAGGACCAGAATTTTCATCCACAACACTTTCCTTGCATGCTAAAAACCAGGAAACTCCAGAAAATTGTCTGAGTGTACTCTTGCCCCTTTGAAGGCCCCACTTGCCTTCTGGTTTTGTGTTGGTTTGCTTGGCGTTTTGCATTTTGCATTGTATTAGACGTGCATTTTGCATGCCCAGCGTGAAGTGTGCACCGTGAGAAGTCGACAGGAAGAGAGAGTGGAAGTGAGAGGAGGAGTAGGAGGAAGAGGATGAGGAGCCTCAAAGGGAGCCAAGATCTTCTTCTGCTCTGGTGGCCCTTTCTCTCGGCGGGGGCCACACACGCGAACCACTTCCGGCCCTTTTTGCCATATGCGTGTTACTGCCACCACGCATACTACCATCAACCTACCAACCTACCACTTTTTCCCGTTTTCTCATCCCATCCCATTCCATACCATCGCATATCCTGGCCCAACCCGGGCAAGTGTTGGCAACGTTTGCCAAAACAATTGTTAGCCCTTGACGCTAAAGCCAAGCGACCAGCAGGCGTCGCAGCACTTTTCAATGCAATTTTTGTATTAGAAATTCATTTCCACAGCAAACACCAAAGTGGGGGCGGGTGATAAGGGGGCGTGGCCGCAGCTGGGTTGGAGCCTGGCGAAGCGGATGCGTTGCCATCAGCACGTCTCGCAAACGCAAAGAGTTGTCCTGGATTTAAATTTACTCATGTCATCCATAACAGAAAGAAAGCGACTGCTGAAGATACTCGAACCAACGAATACCCTGGACGAAAAAAACTTTCAGAAATCGTTGGGAATTTAAATACAATTTAATTATAACTTTTTAACAATTTCTTTGTAATAATAATGTACTAGTAGTGAATTCTAGTTATTATCCGAAATTTTATTGGAAATATTGTTTAAAAAACAACCTGAAATACATAGAATTAAATATTAAATTATATCTTTTAGGTACAACAAGATTTTTATTGATTGACAGTAAACCTTAACAATAAATCAATATTAATATTTATTTTATTAATGGGATCAAAGAATACATTTCATAGAATTCAAACAAATTTCAATGAAGGCATTTATTAAATTGGATACTTTTCCAAGAAAATCCCAAAGTTTATTTCTAATTAAAATCAATTTATTTATGTGGACATGTCAAGTGGGGAGAACGTAAAATTCCTGGGAACACATAAACTAAGAGCACTCGTGCTTAAAGTTGCCTTCCGTCTTCCGCCTTCTTTATTATTTTTTGTAGTGAGTAAATATATATTTTTTTTGTACTAGCAATATTGGTAGACGCCGCAGGACTAAAGGTAACTAAAGCAGTAAATGACAGTAAATGATTGAACTGGCCCGCCCCGACCAGTGACAAAGTAAGACTGCTTACGTGACCCCCAGATCCGAGACCCCAATCCTTCGTTGGCCGGATGCCCCCCCACATGATTTCAAATTCCGGGCAGGTAAAAATTCTGCCGCTGAAGATTGCAGTCAAAGCCAGAGACAGAGGCAGAGGCAGAGGTAGAGGTATAGCCAAAGCCATGAAAAAGTGGGAAAGCAATTCAGATTACTGCAAAAGGGACACAGGACCTGCAATGAATTGAGCTGTGAAAGCGGAATTGCACCGACAAAAAAGATAGGACTAGAAAAAGATATAAATCTAAGAACAAGAGGTATTAATAATAAAATATCACGTTTTTCGGAAATATATCTGTTAGATATTTTAGATACTTATTTTACTTGAAATTAATCCCAGCAAAAATGATTTTTATTTATGAAATCTAAAACTTTCATTATTGAAAACATTTCTAAATTTATCCAGTATATATTTCAGTGTGAGAAATATGAAATATAACTGCGGCAAGTTCGGAAGCGGAGCTCAAGAACAATGCAAGCAGGACGGCACGTGCTGGGTTCAGGATTTTGGCCCCAACCAACAAACGTACCATTCATCATCATCATCAACGAGCTCAGCATCGGAGCGCGATTATCCCCATCGAAGGGAGACCCATTAGCTGGTTGCCCGATGCCATATTCTGCACTCCATGGAACTAAAACTCGAACTGAAACTGGATCTGGAAACTGCAACTGCATCGGTAGTGAAAAATCACGCTTGAAATCCTTCGCCATTGTTCGCGGCTGGCGAACAATAATACAGCTGTAATACGTGATGGCGATTTGGTTGTCATTATTTTGGAGGGGGGCACCAACTGCTCTGCTCCACAATAATCAATGAAATTGTCACATAATTATGAGAGACAGTAACCGGGGGGAGCCAGGAAACGTCAAATGAAAGGGTGCAAAGAGTTTTCACAGCGCGTTGATTCTATGATTTCTAACAATGCCTCGGAAATCGTGTAGAGCGAAGTGCTTTGAGAGGCTTTCAATTGTCAGTGACAGGCACCGGAAAAGCGTAAGGAAAATCATGTATAAAGGAGTTAGGCACTTAGGAACGCAGGGAATTTCAATTTCAACAATAAAGATGATTTATGATGTGGTGAGAGAAATCTTTTTGAATTACATTTTCACATAAACATTGGTATAATTAAAATAACAAAAAAAATTGTGTTTAATTGTCTTTGTATTGCTCTCGTTGTTTATTTGTTGAAGAATATATTTATTTGGATCTAAAAGCATAATTTCTTAATAAGAGGTAATGCATTTTTAAACTCATATGTAAAACGTAAAAAAATCCTATTTAACTAGAAATCATTATAAAATATATGCACAAATGCAAATCCTTTCAAGATGAACCCCCATTTTATATCCATGCGGCGTGGCCAATTTTCAACAGGAAAAAAATTATATATCCAACCGCAAATTGGGCCTCGTAAATTCCACTAAAATGACAAAACAATATAAATATTTCTGGCCACCATCTTAGCTCCTTCCCAGGCCATTTCTGGACTAACAAGGTTGGGTTTTATGGCTCCACTTCAACTTAAGAAGATATATTGAAAGGGGGGGATAAGGTGGGGCTCCGATTCATACGCGCATTAATATATACGAATTTTTGCATGCTCTGCACAAACAAAACGAATAAATTCATGATCACCGAAAACGATTTAACTAAGCCGCTAAATTGCCTAAATTCGATGAGCGAAACAACAAAATAGAACGAGAGCATCGAGAAAAAATTTGAAAATCAAGCGGAGTGCAAATACTTTTTTGCCCCTCCTGCGGTTGCAAATGGAATATGGGGTTGGGAATGGGAATGGGGATGGGGATGGGGATGAGGGTGTTGTGATTCAACCTACACCACAATAAATATTTTTGCCAACCCACATTCACACACTCACTGGCAGCCGCACAAATAAATAAAATAAAAGGGCGCCAAGGCGAAGGCATACAAATTTCATCGATTTCCGGTTAAAGGCAAATATTGTAACCATAAATATGAGCTGACTATAAATATGTGGGGTGGTGGCAGGGAGGGGGAGCGGAGGAGGGGTGTGCGGTTTAAATATGTGTGTGCGTGCGTGAGGGTTAACAGAAGGGGGCGTGCATAGCAGGGGCGTGGCACTTTCACGCCAATGTGGCGATAATGCGATTGCTTTCGGCTTTGGCTTTGGCTTTGGTGCGCGCGATTACATTTCGATTTGATTCCGATTTGCTTTCGCATCGCCAACGACATCAGCATCGGCAGTCGACATCGACGTCGACGTCGTTTTTATATTATTTTCATTTGCCGCTGCCGGCAGAGACTAAAATTTAAATTGTTTTTGCCATCGGCTGAAAACAAATTCTAAATAAAGCGGGACGTGACAAACGAATGTTGCTTACAATCCGATTGCAACGAATCGAGGATGAGCTTCAAATTGTTTGTTTACTACGAGTATAGATTTTCGGGGAAATTCTCAATTCCCGATATTGCAAAACAAGCTGGAATACAATTTGCGGATGAATAATTTGAATTGTAAGTAATTACTTAAAAGAATTGTTCTCCAATCCTAATTTTTAACCAATATAGCCAACGTATTTACTGAAATTTCGCACTTTTTTGGCACGCATATTTGTTTACAACAAAAGCCGTGAGTTTTCAGGCCATTTTTAGACTTTTAAGCAAATTGCAGAAGCAGATACCGAAACGCAGAACCAGAAACAGTTGGCGGTGGCTGTGGCTGCCGGCCAACCAAACGGGACCAAACCAATCCAAACCAATACGGCTAAGTGCCCGGGAGGCAATCACATTGCCATATTCGGATTCGGATACGGATTTGTATTTATGCTTTTGCCCTGCTGGTAAACAACAATTTTCCATTCGGCCATCAACAAAGCCAGGAATTCCAAAAATCTGGCCAATGCAAAGGATTGAATAAAATAAAATGCATTGTCAATGCAATAATATTTTATGAATTCTTTGGGACTTGAATTTCATGGTCGTGGACTAAACTTGGCTTAAAGTTTATCACTGATTTTACATTGTCCTTAAAAATCTGTATTACATATACAACAAAACAAGGTGTTAAAAAGCATTGTAAGAGTGAATGCATTGAAATGTAGTTTGTTTATTTTGATACATTTTAATTGTGTAAATAGTCTGCTTGACTTAAAGATACAACTTTGAAGTTGATTTGGTTATTCAAGTGAACAGGGAATTCATGTTAAGTTATTTTACTTCCACTTGAGTGAACAAATTGATTCAGTTGTTATCAAACAAACAAAAATGTTTTTCCATTTCCCCAAGGCGCTTTTAATTACGCATACGCCGTGTTGACCGAGACGACTTAAATCAAAGCGAATCGTTTCCGTAAGCCGCGTTAAAACATATGCAAATAAATGTTAACCCACTAAATATCTTACTCGTATATTTGTTTATCCTTTTTAATAACTAACATTTAATGAGCCCCACCCAGGGCGAGCCAATTTTCAGGATCAGCAGAAACCGGCGAGGGCTTAAAACTGATTAAAATGAATGACGTTAAGCGGTGGGCATATTTTAATTATTTAATGCTAATTAATATGTTTTGTAAAACCACAAAAGCACCAACAACAACAAAAACAACAACAACAAAAACAACCACTACAGCGGCAGCAGCTTGCTATTAACATTTCATAATGAGTTTTGCATTTAATTTTGTCAAAGCGTGCTAAGCTCTGTTGACAGGCGAAGAGTGTGTGTGTGTGTGTGTGTGTGTGTGTATCTCGCAGATACATGTGGCAAACTATTGAGACAGACTGTAATTAATTTGTTTGTTGACTTGGCAACCAAACTGATGTCGAGGGTGTGCGGAGCAACCCCATCCCTCCTCCTCCACGACAACTTCGACTAGATGTGTGAGTAATTTGCAGGCAGCTCGTCAACTTTCCTTTGCATATCTCATCTCACAGCTGTCAGAGACCGGAAAACTGTTTGCTTTTGTTTTTGTTTTAGTTTTTGTTTTCTGATATTTGGTGCGACAAAGCGACTTGAGCTAGACAATTCACCAAGGAATTGAAATACGAAGAGCTGGGAGTGTATTTTAAGTATTTCTCTGAATACTTGTTTTCACAATGGTGGTTTCTAATTTGTTTTCATTTCAGTGAACTAATGCCAGTATTATTTGGAATTTATATCAAAATAGAGACAATGAATTATAAATTATTCGTATTCATTGTATTCTTTAATAATCCCATCTCCAGCATTTAGCAATTTCACATATTTTCCATGAGTTACTAAACCAATCTTGTAGGGTATTTCAAATTGTTCTGCAGCCGTTTTAGTCATAATGTCCAAAATATGTATATACCCCAAGTCTCATTTATTTTAATCTCCTCTAACAAGACGTCGTATCTTTGGCAAAAACTTCTGTGAAATTCATTTCAAGAACATACTCTCCCATCTTATTTGTTCTATTCCCCTACCTCCCCTCTGATTTATGCTGCACATTAATATTTTAATGTCTTCATTGCCCGGGCCTAGGCAACAAAAAATAAACAAAAAGCCACCGCCTCAGTTGTGAGTCCCCTGCAATCCATTAAACGTTATCAGGCTGAACCACAGTCCTGGCCATGTTCCTGCTGGCTCATTTCAAACTGCCTGCTCCTGCTCCTGCCCCTCCCAAAAATATAAAAAAAAACACAAACACACACACACCCCCCTTGTGACTGTTTACGCACATTTGTCTTGTGCCGAAGAACACGAGGGAAAAGTTTTTGAAGGCTAGCCAAACTAGAACTACACACAGGCAGCCAGAGATGGAGATGGAAAAGGATACGGATAAGAGCGGGGAGGGGATGGGGAAGGGAGAGGCGAGGGCGAGGGCGAGGGTTCTTCCTGCCGCCTTTGGCGAAATTCAATTATAGCAAATCGTATGCAAATGAGTTTGGGGCCTGCAAAAGTTAAACAGCAAAAAGTGGGCATCATCCGCCGCCCCCTTCAGAACGTTTTCAATTTCCAAATTGCATTTCCTTTTCTGGTTCTTTCCATACATGCCAACATGGCAACACCGCAACCTGGCATCTTTGCATCCTTTTGGATTTGCTGGCTTTTTGTTGCACTGCTTAACAGCATTAAGCATCACACCTATATGGGGGTATATACTATATATATATACATGTGTCACACCCCAGTACCCAGTCATTATTCATTTCCCGCTTTGTTATTTCGCAACGTGAACAGAATTCAATTTACTTTTCTAATTTCATTTTTTTACTCGTTTTGCTAGCCGGGCAAAAAAACACGAAAATATTTTTGCTTGCGTAGTTTTTATAATTAGTTTGCAGCTACCTCCTGACGTGCTTATTGGACTAATTATTTAAATTCATGATATATATTACTGTGGAGCTGCCAAATTCATTTCAAAGTTTCTCTTCAAACTCATATTTCATAATTCATATTTCGGCGTTGTTTTTCACGCACAATTTGGAATTTAAGCACAAAGTTAAATAGCGTCATTAGTACTTTCAGGGAGCGTTAGTAAATATATATTGTTGTTTAATCTATTGCTTTGATTCGTTTAATAAATATACATTAATCTTATCCTTTCCTTATTGATTACTCTCCTAAACATTGACTTAATTGACCACCGCATTCTTAGAATATTTAATCTAGCAAATGTTTATTGTGCGGATAAAATCCTTTGCAGGTTCTCCTTCATAATTCCCAAAAAAATATCCAATGCATTGTAAGCGCATTTTGCCCAATTAAATGAGGCTTAAATTTTCCCCCTGCACACACACACACACACACACACACACACAGATGCGTTCGTCCATGTGGCACTCGAATTGCCAGCCAACTGCACAATTTTTCAATCAACTAAAAATGTTTAGAATGGCTTATATTCATTCGCCAAACCGATCGAACTACGCGGCTCTCTTCTTTTCGCCCCCCCTACCCCCTTGAAAATGTGTGCCACTGATTGAATGCGAATGTGTGTGTGTGTGTGTGTCGCAGTTGCAAAAACGCCATAAAATAAAAATGTCAAAAACGGAGGAAAAAAATCGGGGTTGAGAGAAAGGAAAGGAAGAGACTTGGGTGGTGGGATATATAAATGGGGGCTTCATAAAGGGGGGTGGAAATGGGTGGAGAAAGGCCGTCTGGGGCGCATGAAATTGCCATTTCCAATTAACGCCATTGCAAAAATAGTTAAATGTTACAGGACGATGCAACAACAGCAACAATACACCAGCCTCGAATAGTCGAAAACAACGGCGAGAGAGAAGGACATGAATCCAAGGATTACTTTTAAGAACGAAACTAAGGATACCTTCAAAATATATTTAATAAATAACAAAAATACAAAGAGCTTCAAAAGTATATAATTTAAGTCCAAATTAAGGGCAGCAAAACAAATTAATGGTTTTATTTTTTTCGATATCGATATTTATTAAATTTATCCTTTTACCAGAAGAAGATGATTAAGAGTATATATTATATGTGCAGATAAGTCTCTGCATTAATGGGGATAAGCTTCTTAAAGAAAAAATCATACCCCTTGCTAGGGTATAAAAACAATGGCAAACAGAAAACGAATGGAGGGGAATACGAGTCCGCGGAAAACAAAAAAAATAGGATGAGATCCTTGCCATGGTGACAGTGGCCAACAGTGGCTGCCGTTACAGCACCCATTTTGGTTACAGCTCGCACTTCCGTTACCATTTCCATTTACAGCACCTGTTCCCCTCCCATGGCAGATGCCAATTTTTTGGTAGTGGCAATGGCAATGGCAGTGGCACTGCAGTGACAGTGGCTTACTGGCGAATTGTTCATAGCCAATGCAGTTGCAGTCAGCGGTATGTGCAACTAACTCTATTAACGAACCGGAAACGGAAAACACTGCCGCACACATCGCCAGATATATGAGGGGCAGAGGGAATTGGTGGTGAAGAGTGAAAAACGGGTCTGAAGACACATATTGTAAAGTTATCGACGATTGTATCGAGAGGTGTGCCTCACACCTTTATTATTGCCAATAAATATTCAGAATATATTTCTAAATTTATGAGAAATATTTAAGTAAAATATTTTAACAGTTGCATATTTGACATATTCTTTATTTCACATAATAAATTTAATAATTTAAATGTTCAATAATTATAATTTTGGTATCATTTCTTTGGTTAATCTTGCTGATGTGGCTTTTAAACTTTAATAAAATAGAAAAAAATATTCCTAACATTTTCCATTTGTTAGCTACTTAAAATTGTTGTATTTTAGTTTTATTACTCACTCTCTACCTATATCTTTAATAAGTTGGATGTAACTCAACTGTGTTTAAATATTAAATAAAAAGGTTTGACCATCCGCATATATTCATTCACAGTTTTCCACGGAATCCCAGTAACAACTCCCATTTTATTTTGGGTCCTGCAACGATGTCGTGTTGACCGAATTTCCCTTTGCCATGTGTTGATAACGTTTGACCGTTTTTAAATGTCTGCCAACCCAAGCCACACATTCAACCCTTCGAATAAGCCCGGCCCGAAAAGAAAAAAAACCGTCTTCACAATATTTGCACGATTCTATTGTGTCCGCTGTAACTGCGTTTGAAATGTAACTCGGTTTTTATCGATTTAATCAAGCAGCAACTGCTGTTGTCCCTGAATGTGGGCGGAGATTTTTTTCCATAGAGCAAAATCCACATTCTTTTTTTTTTTTTGTCATGTAACTTCCCCGAGGGATAGCAGAAGCAAAAGGGAGCTGCAGGAAAAAGCGGGGGCGGACAGCGATTTCCATACGTAATTGCACTGTAATTGACAATTTATTGTGTCAATCGCAATCGAGGCGCATCGCATCCAGAGATCCGCCAGCGGTGTGTGCCGCGTTTAATTAACAAGGCGACAACGACGCCAACGGTTAACAAAGGACATTGGGTTCGGGGTGTGGGGTGTGATGTGGTGGCAAACGGTGGAAAGCTCCTCGTTTTTGTAGCCAGCGAGGGAAATTTAATCTGTTTTTTAAAACGAGCCGGATAAGTTCAAGCAATCAAGTGGAAAATCAGCAGTTACGCGCCAAATACAAACGCCACCCGATCAGGTGGAAGCTACTCCTTGCGGCAGGATAGGAGATTTAATTATTTCGAGGACTTTAGGAAATTTAAAATAATTTTAAGGGGGTAGGTAGATACTTTAATAATATTTACCAATAAAGATATTTAATTGATTTCCATTTTTATATTATTATTTTATTATTTATTACTTCCAAAAACTATTATTTCATAAGGAAAATTAGATTTAAAATATGCATCAGCTGGGATAAGAGATAAAATTATTTTAAGGACTTCAAAAATTTAAGATAGTTTTGAGGGGATAGATAAAATATTTTTAAGTATTTTTTAATCCAAATTTTTAATTTATTCAATGAAAAGTGAGTTTTAAAAACTATTTTTTCATAAGGTGCAAAATTATAAATAAAATATGCATCAGCTGGGATAGGAGATTAAATTATTTTATGGGCTTTACGAAATTAAAGATAATTTCGAGGAACTAAAAAAAAAGTTTTGAGGATATAAAAATTAAGTTTTCAATATTTTGTAATAAAATGACATCATTTATTCTTTGAAAAGTGGGTTCCAAAATCTATTATTTCATAAGTTGCAATATTATATTTAAAATATGCATCAGCTGGGATAGGAGATTAAATTATTTGAAGGGCTTCAATAAATTAAGGATAATTTTGAGGGCATATTTAGATACATTTATATTTTGTAAATAATCATTTAATTTATTCAATGAAAAGTCTGTTCCAAAAACTATTATTTGACAAGGTAAAAAAATAATTCTAATATCCATCGCCACCCTTAAAAAGCTAAAAATAAGTTAATTCTAATACGATTAGTAATCGTCTTATAATTATTCAATTTCGGTAAAGCCAACTTCATACATTTATTTGAACGAATCTTAATAGAAGGCCGTAAGTTATGTTGGCCAAAAAAAACCACATTACCAATTTTTCTATCTTGTTGTGTCTCTTCGCTGGTAATCCCAGGCTTACCTTTAAAACAAAGAACATGTCTTAATTTATGGCTGGCATCCGGAGCATATCGGAGCTAATCAAAGACCATCAAGCTGGCGGCTTACTAAACACCCCGCTAATAGTGCCTTCCGTCGAGGATTTATGTTCAGCCCGCTGGGCAGCCAGGCATCAGGAATCGAGGCATCTCGGCATCTCAGCATCTCCGGCTCATCAGCATCCATCTTCGAGGCGTTGCCCGGTCATGGGTCTCTAATTGGCCATGGACGAGGGCCGGTCCTTGGGCCCACTCCTTTGTTGATTAACGGGCCCACCAATTACGCGGCCCATATATATTGGATGATCACACTCAGAGAAATTACTTTCGAATTTTTGGAAATTTTCGTGAAAGGATTTGCTTAATAAATGAAGGAGTATATATAGGAAATTAAATAGATATATTAACCAATATATTTTTTGGATTTTTTTAAAACTTTATTTTGTTCAGTGTAAGAGGGGAGGAGGGTTAGGAGCACCCATATCGACAAGGGCAGTGATAAAGTGTGCGTAACAAAAGCTAATAATTGCCAAGGCAACGTGGCTGGCCACGGTGAAAAGTCGCCCCGTGCCGAGACTCCTCGTTGAGTGGCCAAAAACTTTGGCATCATAATTTATAGCTGCGTTAAACAAGCGAGGATAACAAATTAATTTTGTCTGAGGCGCAAGGAGACGGGGGGGGAGGCGGGGTGGAAAAAAACCGCATCTCCGGACGATGCCAGGACTTATGAGCACGACGTTTACTCTCGAATTTCTTAGTTGGGCCAATTAATTTCTAAAGTCAGGACGTGCTTCGGTTCTCGTCCTGTCCCCCTTCCCAGCGTACAGCGTCCTGCGTCCTGCGTCCTTCACCCTGCGTGTGTTTGTGTGTGGGTAGATGGCTCGTAAATCTTAACGAACGAAAAGCACAAATTCCTACGCATCTCTCAGCAGGAACACACTCGCGAATGCCGCTCATAAATATAAGTTCCAATGGCCATCGCGTCCCGGAAGCGAAGAAGGAGCTATTGATGGCGTCTGATTTGACCAGGTGAAGTACGGGGTATGTTGGACTAAAAACTTAATGAGAAAGCTAATCATAGGGTAAAAACAAAATTAAAATATTTATAAATATAGAATGAACATGAAAATAATAAATTGTAATCAAGAAAACTAAATCTGTATCGGCCAAAAAAAGCATAAGCCAAATGGAAGCAATCACAATTATTGAAAAATTAATCTTTTATTTAAGCATTAAAAAACAAAAATTTAAAACCTCTCTGTAAAATATATTTTTCGTATTAATAATTATTAAAGTTGTACATTTATGTATTAAATGAATTTCTTTAATTTGATATCCAATTATGAGAGCTAAACAAAATATCAGCAAAAATAAATTTAGAATGAAAACAACAATTTTTAAATTTGAATATAGAAAAATGCATTTCAACTGGCTAAGAAATAATTAAACAAAAAAAAGCATTCATAATTTTTGAGTAATGTTTCTATAATTTGTTTAATATTATTAAGCCAAATGTCTGTAATAATCTTGTAACAAATTAAAGTTGTGCATTTGTGTAGTAGATGAATTTCTTGCAATGAAAATGTACTTTGCAGGTCATCAGTAATTCTGATCCGCATTTCGATTGGAACTCTGTTGTTATTCCACCATTTGCAACCATAATAGCCATTGTTTGCGTCCGTGGGATCGGGGGAAAATATTCCCGCCAGCATCTCGCACCGAAATACGTCAAAATATTTGGCATTCGATGCGATGTTCTCCACGTGCTGCTGCTACGGAGCGCAGCTTCCTAATATTTATGCCCCGAATACTTGGCTTTGGCTGTTGTTTCCGGGCTTTTACCCCCTTGGCCCCCTCTCCGAGGCTCATAACTATGCGCTGCCATCTCTAATCGCAACTTGTTTGTGTTTTGTTTTGTTTTATTGTCGCACAGTCAAGCAAAACACATAAATCTCGTTCATGACTCGGACTTGGATGCTGTCTTGTCTGCTCCTCCTCCCCGCCCCGCCCCTGGGCCACGCCCACATCTTGTGTGGCCAAAGGTGTTGATAACGTTGTTCGCCGGCTCCAGCTCCGGATCTCCGGATCCGGGTCTGCCGCTCCTGGCTGTACATCTTAATCGTAATGCAAAAGTTGTCAAGTTGATATGTAAACGAAAACGTGCTGCAAATATTTGCTGATGCCAAATTCTTTTCCATCTCCATTCAGCTCGAGTGCCATGTCAACGCAGTTTTTCTAATTTATGAGCCAAGTCTACGAAATGGAAGCAGGCATTGGCAATAAAAAGAAATATGCGTCAGACGGATCCCATTAAATTCAGGTTTAATTTTCCGCCATATACCTCTCACTGGAATACTAAATATTTCCGGATTACAATTTTGAATAATGTGATGCTTTTCAATTTTTTTAAAGCTATTTTATTTAATTTTATTTAGTCTACCGCAAAGATAAAAAAATCACAGACCGCAAAGTATTTACGCAAGTATTGAAAGAAGTTTATGAAGCAATTTATATTTATTTAATGAAGTTTAATATTTTTGAAAATGTATAATACTTCTTCCGTAAAAGTTGCCCCCATTTTACCAATTCGAATGCAAATATCTACGGATTTCAATAAACCAGCTCAGCATAGTTTTTTAATTACAGGAAAATCCAAAAGCGCATAACCCACAGTTTTCGAACTTTTTGTGCAGATACGGAGACAGGGGAAATTCAGGTAGGAAAATCAGCCTAGAAGGCTTGTCAGTAAGCCAAAAACACACACACACCAAAACTCTCGCACACTTCGAGCGAGTATTAATCCACATCCGAGTTATAATTCATGCTGATTGTATGAACATTTCAGCTTTTATGTGAACCGTAAAACTTTGCTTCCTGACTTTTCATCAGCCCATCCGACGGCCCCTCCCCTTCGTTTTCCCCAGATTTTCCTTGCGCCACTCTGGCTTAACCACAGATACATATGTATGTGTGTATGCAAGGTAGATATATCCCCCCACCCCCTCGATTTCCCACCTCTCCCACCGATCTCGCTCTTTGTCCCACTCAGATTACAGCTGCAAAGTTGGGAACATTTTCAATTTTTACCTTTCCTGTGGCACACAATATTTTTGTGTTTGAATAGTTTTTTAGTATAATTCCAGTTACAGTTTTGGCCAAGCCATTCCAGCTTCAGCTTTGGTTACAAAAGACTGATTCACACACACACACTCGCACACTAACACACTCGCACACTCGTTGGAATGAGCGACTCTATGCAGTTGCTTCCGTTTCCGTTGGCAACTTTGTCCTCTCATTGCGCTGCTCTGGACGATGTTCTTGCTTCCCTTTCAACTTAAATATCATTATTATTAACCCAGCCGACACTGCACTTAAAGAAATAGGTTTTAGGAATATTTTTTAGATAGAAAAATGATAGAGTTTTTGGAGTTCAGGTAACTACTAGCCCCTTCAAATATAAAAGTTGTTAAGAAATCTCTAGAAAATTTAAATGAAGTTGCAATTATATTTAAAAATAACCATAAATTAAGCATTCGTAAAAAACAACATAATAATAAATGAAATATAATTTTTATTAACCAATTAATAATTTTTAAGAATATTCTAAAGACAAGAAATTGTAGAGTTCAGGTAGTTTTAGCCCCATAAAATATAAAAGTTGTTAAGAAAAATACAAGACAATTTTATTGCAAATGTATTTAAAATAAGCATAAATTAGGCTTTATTAAAATCATAAATTCAAAATATTTATTTAATTATTTTTAATTAATTGAATGACTTCATTTTTTCCAAGTACATTCATGTATGTGTGGCCACTGAACAAGCCGCCAACTCGGATTCGGTCTCCACTTGAACCGGAGCGGAGCTACTTTGAGTGGGCCAGACGTTGGTTGGGTAAATTATATTTAATGCCAGGACCGGGTCCACCTCTCCCCCGCCGCACCTGTCCTACCTGAGAGAGAGAGAGCGAAAGTTATGCCTCGTTAGGGCATCCAGTAACCAGCAACCATCAACCACAGCCCACCATCTACCGGCTACCAACTACCACTCACCATCACCACCACTCACGTAGTTGTTAAATGCCACGTTTCACTTGAATAATTGAGAGCGATTAGGCCAGAAACTTTTGCATTGATTAAGGTTTAAGTTGGCCAAACATTTGCCCAACTCTCGGCCCCAAACTAACCGTCCCCCTTCTTCGTACTCCCTCCTCCTGGTGTCATTGTTTTCCATGGGCCCACCTGTATCGGTTGGTGTGATTGTGTGCCGGAGCTGCTCCTGTTACCTGGGGTTCAGTTCCACCTTTGTCATTTGCTATCAGCAAATGTTTAAATATGCATTACGTGTGTTATTCTCATGTTCAGCAGCACTTGGGGATTACCAAGAGCTGTAGATGAAAGACCTCGATAGAGAGAGAGAGTTGGAAACGACTTTGGATACCAACGTCCCACCTCCAACTCCTCATCCATTTTTGGATGTCTGCCTGGCTTGGTAAAAAATTTAACACTTCAGGGAATTTTCAACTGACTGCAGCCTGGGAAATTCAAGTCATGTCGAGTTGCAGTCGGAAATTGTTAAAAAGATCTTCAAAATTCTCAATGGCACGAATATATTTTAAATCAAATGTTTTACAAATTGATTTAATTACTAAAGAATTTATTTGGTTATCTAAAAAATCTTTCTTGAGAAACAAAATAATAGAGAAACCAAGCAAAACTTTTCAAGATGAAAATGTCACATTCGAAAACCTATACCTGGCCTTTTCCACTGCCATTTGAATTCGCTTTAGAAAAGCTGTGAAAGAATTTTCCGATACCCAAAAACTGAATGAAGAAGGTATCGAGCTTCTCGGCTCGTTGTCCAGCTCCACAAAAGAATTCCCAAAACGAGGCAAACAAAACCAAACAAATATGGCACGCTTGAGGTACTAATTACACCTGGCCAGTCCCTACTGGAGCCCATAATGTGGTCCTTGGGAAGTGTCCGAAACGCTGAGCTGCATAAATTTCTGGGCCAAGTGGGGGAGAAGACATGAAGACAAGAATGTGGGCTGGCGATATGCAAATGCGAATCAAACTACGGCCGGATGCAAAAACATGCCATGCCCATCATTATGCCAGGGCATTGCAAAAATGTCCGGCAAAAACTGGGAGTCGAGCGGAGAGATCTCCGCCGGAGAACGACACGAATGGAGGGGGGAGTCCTGGGGACGGATCCATAAAGGGCACATTATCTCGTAGGAGAGAAAATGGCAAATGTCAAACGTTTTGCCAGGGTTCTGGGCAAAATTTGCATGCAGAGCCTGGCGAACCAACGCCTGCCACGCCCCCCTCCCAGTTGCGCCTTAAATGCTCCTCTTTTCCATTTCTTTCTCTCACATTTTTTTTTTTTGTGTGTGTGTATGCCCGATTTTCACAAATGCAAACACTTTGATTTTGGTTTTCAGAATTTTCTCGTTCATTTTTTTTGGAACTCATTTTTTTGTTCGCCGGCAAGGAAAGAGGATCAACTCCTGCATACAGACGCACTCGCATTTGAAAGGGCAACATCGTGTGTTTGTGTGAGTATTATTTATGTTCTGCGCTAGAAATCTATTTGCACCGCACCACAAATCTCAGCTCAGTGAATGCAGAGTGAAAAAAGTAATGGATGGATGGCTGGGTGGATGTAGTAGGGGGCGTGG
>JAJJHY010003831.1:7922113-7980243 GCA_021224005.1 Drosophila setifemur | reverse complement strand
TAGGTTTATAGTAGGTACATAGAGGGCCAAGGGAAAGGCCAAGAGAATTGTCAGGGGACGGGGCGAGAGGGGAAAGAGGCGAAGGCAAATCCATTCAGGGGCAGCCATCGGACAACGCATCGCATTCGCATTAAATCGAAGTCGTTTCCACGGCTGCACAATCAACACTGAGAACAAAAATTAACGATAACAAAGATATGATTTTAACAGAAGTTTGAAAAATAAATACTAAATACATCTCCAATTTAAAAGGTTCATATTGTTGCTTCTGATAAGTGTCTTGAGTAAGTATATGTTAATATTATCAAAGTAATTTTTGGTTGTTATACTATACTAACAAAAAACTTTGAAATAAAATACATATATATAACAATCACAAATAACTTTAATAATATTAATATGTTATTTTATGTCAATGTTTTTTGTTAATACGAATCAGAACCTAACATTTAAATCATACCCTTCCTATTTCATATTTTTCTGTTTAAGCAAAATTTTTTATACTCTTGTAGTTAATTTGTATATATTAGATTAGGTTTTTTTTTAAGTGTACTCCCCCAATACAAACAAACTTGTAGCTGCACACAAATACATAGCGTTGCTCTAATGTACACACTCAGAAACCATAGCCATTTGGCAGTTGAAGCCAAATACGAGCTTCCAAAATCAGGCATTCGGGATAAATACATGAAATAATTTCAATCTGATTCTCGAATTCCATTGAAAGATATATCTAATAGAATTTAGCATTGCTATAATAACAATGTATGTGAGAAATTACAACCTACAGTGTAATTTTGGGCAAGTTATGAAAACTATTGATTAAAAATTATAAGAAATGTATGAACATTAATAAACTGATATAAATATATATATTTATATATGAATATTTAAAATATAAAATAATCCATATTTTAGGGAATCAAAAGTATCGGTGATTGAAAACCTTTTATTTTCTATTTGTTGTTGGCCCGATGCTCGAATCCATTTGTTTTTCTTGCTGTTGTTGTTGCTCGAAGTCGAAGAGAGGGGGCGGAAATGCTGGGAGGCTGGGTGGATGCAGGAACTCATCCTTTCCACCGACCTCGGTGCACAGACAATCACACACCAAGACACACACAAACCGGGGCCAGGGCACTTGCATATCTGTGTAAATTTATGATTGCCCCATTTCCGTTTTTTACAGTCGGCTACAGTCCCAGCCACTGCTATTGACTGTCTGTCTGTCCTTGGGTCCACCGGTCCGCCGGTCCTCTCCGGTCCTCTCCGGTCCCTCAGATTCCGTGTGAGTGAGCCTGTGTTTGGCTGCTGCTCCTGGTTGCTTATCCTGTGACCGGCATTATTGTGCGACCCCCTTGGGCCGGGCTGCACTTTTCTTGCCTCCGCGTCTTTCTTTTTGCAGCTCGACTATTTTTCCTTCTCGTTTTTTTCCAAATCCAATGCTGCCTGCAGCTGACTTGTGATTGCACTTGAAAGAAATAGGGGGTGAAAGGTTAAGAATTTAAAGAGGAAATGGAAACCTTTTTAAATATTAGGAATTTAATTTATTAAGTATATTTTAGAATTATTTAAGACTTACTAATTAAGTTGTAGCTGAAAATAAATTATATTTTGTTTTGTAACCTACACTTTTTCTTTGGGTGTGGGCTGTGTCCTGGACGAATGCTGCCCACGGATTGCCACGGGTATTGACTCGTCGTGGTTCGCTGCACCGACATCCATCCCCACGAGTCGCTCCGCCCCTGAACTGCCTCCTCCCCCCCTTACACCCGCCGTCCATGGCTATGGTTATGGCTTTGAAGCTCGCCCAGCTGTGGAGCCGTATGGGGTTTTAATTTTGACAGCTGCAGATAAATTGTTAAATGCAGGCCGTTCTGCTCCCTGAGTGCTTTATGTGGGCTTATGCCTGTAGGTGTGTGTGTGTGTGTGTGTGTGTATCTGTGCTCTTTCCCCCCCATTCGTTTGTATTGGTGTTTGCGTCGGTGTGTGGTTGCATATAAATTTATCTGCCCGTTTTTGCTCAGCCATCGAAGCCGTGTACATTTTTCAGCATTTTTCCTTTGCCTTCCAGCCACCTCAATCGCCTTTCCTCCGCATTTTTGTTGTTTGGCATTGACAGGCGCACATCAAATCCATCCCTATCCCCTCCTCCTACGCCCATGCCACGGCCCCCGGGAGGCCTGATTGCAGGCGCTGCAGGGAACCAAAAAAAAAAAAATAAAAATAAAAGAGGAGCCAAACAAAAGACAACCGGCGAACAGCAGCACTCGAAAATGCATTGTATCTATCAGTTTGTTCGCGCTCGGCCGGACCATGAAATATGTTGGGCCGTATTTATGTCATAAATAAAAATGGCGTTAAATATTTTCTGTCCGTTGACTGGCGCGTCAATTCGTTTTCCATGGATCAACATTTAACGCAATTTAAATAAAAAAATGGTTCATCTCTCCATTTAACCGCCACTGCCCGCGCATCCTTTATTTATGTTCGCAAATTTATTCATTTGATTGGAGCTGGTCCAAGTTATGGTTCAGGGAATGTTGGGCAAATATTTGCAGAAAATCAGGAACTTGTTAAGTCCGGTCTTCAGTTGCATAATTTTGCTTGGCTTTGTGCTGTGGAACTATCTTTGTTGGATTACAAGATGAGGTTTTACGTTTAAGAAACTAAAGCTTTGAAAATGCATTGTTTTTCATTGTTATTCAAGCTAAAAACGATTGGTTATTAATATTTATATCTCTTTTTTAAATTAAAATAATTAATAATTATAATCTATTAATAGATGTACAATATAATCAATTAATACCAATATATGGCATAGGTTAATTTGAAATCATCAAAGCAATTTTGCATCTTTCTTGTGCCACATTAAATTGCTTTCATATTCATCATCACTTAATTTTATTATCCCTTATTTTGTAATCACATCAATATGCTTTTCAATTTTGCAATGGCAACCCATTCGACACGGTATTCATTTGATTTTAATTTTCCTTATTCCCAGCTAGTTAATCAAGTTAATACTGATTCCCCTTGCCCGGCTCCTTTCGAGGTCCTCGCCTCATTTCTTATCTGCCGCTCCATTTAACTCAATTTGAGGCAACCGCAGTGCACTTTTCGGGATTTCCCCCCCTCTTCCCTTTTATTTTGTCCTTGCCCTGGCAGGACTTTTCTGCTTCCGGCACTCTTCTACACACACACACATACACACACACGCACACATTGGCACCGCACTCAGTGGAAATGAAAATGCAGACCGATGAAAAGGAAAGAAAGTAAAGTAAGAGCCAGAGTAGAGTGCAATGGGCTGGCGAAAGCCGCGTTGACATTTTCATTTAAATTATGCACATCACTTGAACTTCCTCCCCCCCCCTGCCACGCCCATTCCACGCTTGCCACCACACACACACACAAGCCCTCCGAAGTGCAAGTGAAGGAGAAGTCAGCAAAGACGCCAAGATAAGCCAAGGTCCTTTTCCAGGATCTCCAGCGGCCCGTCCCGCTCTCAACCTTCCTTGTCAACGCACATTTTACAGTTATGGCATTGGGGAACTTTTGCCTTTGCTTCCTGCCACGCCCCCTGGTTACTCCGACTCCCACTCCCCCATTTCGCTGGCGGCATTGTCTGCAATGCAGATCCCGATTCAGATTCAGATTCGGATTCGGATTCGGATTGAGATTCCGGTGCTTGGCGCGACTAATTAAAACGGAAATCCACAATGGACCCCCGGCCGCCACTTCCGTTTAAGTGGAGCACAAAAGTAAAAGAACAATTTTTATGTTTCTTCAGCAACAACAGAAAAGTTCAAAGTTTTTTATTATAATTTCTTACGGCCGCCACTCCACTCCACTCCAGCCGGCTCCGCGACCATGGAATCCTCCACCCCGAAGGACATGCCAAAGCGCTTGTAAGCAGCCGCTAAGCTGGGCAAAATAATAAAAAAGTGCAAACCCAAAAAGATGTGAAAACTTTTTTTCTCCAGCCTCCAATGGTGTAAAATTAATAAAAATTACGAGACAAGTTGCGTTGAGCTCGTGAAGTTTAGCGACTGTTTCGCGTTACTTTGAATTATTGTTAGCCTGGCCGGGATCCGAACTTTTTTTTTTTGGGTTAGCTGGGTGGCCCCAGGAATATGTTGAAATTAAGGACTCTTCCGAGCAGAGAAACTTTCGAAATTTTAATTCAAAATAAGTAGATGTAAGTCGTAATGGTAATTTTTGTAACATATTCGGTAATTACGAAATATGTTTCAGTAATACAATGCTTAAAATAATTATAATTTTGAAATGGCGAAATAAAATGAATATTTACATAGGAAGATGAATGCATTAAGCATTTTATTTGTGTATGAAATTTTATCTTATTTTATTCATTGTAAAATTACACTCATTACGAGACATGATTAATAACCCCGATAAATGCATACTTAATACAAATAAATTTAGCTGTCTTAATATATTCGTACTTCCCCTTTGCTTTATCCACTAAAACAATCAGTAAATATATTTAGCTACAATTAAAATATTTTGCCAGATCGGCCGCTGGCTAAAAGATGGGAAATCCGGAGCGTGGTCCTCCTAATTAGACTTTCGTTTTAAGGTTATTGTTTTTACGCGTACGTATACTTAATATATATTTCGGTTTGACGCCCCCAGGATCTTCTCACTCCCACACACACATGGACACACCGTCGAACACGTGTGTCAGATATGACTAATGCATGCACATTATACACGGCTATCCAACAGATACGAAGTACACATTTCATACATCGCCCAGGACAGTACGTGAGGATAATGAGTAGCCCCTCCGGCAATGACAGAATAGTATGAGAGGAGCTTTTCCTTTGACCACGCTTCCATGGTGGCCAAATGGAAATTCATTGTTTTCTGTTCGCTGAAGCCACAGGCTGATTCCGAGCGAAGGAGCAGTGTTTATGTTTCCGGGGGAAAACTGTTGGGGAAAATTCACGGAAAACATTCCCCCCCCCACCCCCTGCCCGAAAAAAAACTCATTAAACCAGGCAACGCCCTAAAATCAATTAAACCTCTTTAATGACATTCATTTAACGAACGTTTTTCGCATTCGCATGAGAAATGTGACTTTAATCAAATTGGTGAAATTATTTCATTGCCATTGCCCGATTCGAATGGAATAGAAGACTAGAATTCAAATTAGTATGCCTGCAAAATACTGCACTAAAGTTGCTCCATCATGTGTAAAACTGTCGCTTTGAGCTGGATTCGATAAAAGGGGAATTTGCCACAAAATGTTTAGACCATTGACGTTACAGCATTGAAATAAATTGCCAATTTACAAAGCGGAGACGAGAAAAGAATTTTTGGTGAATTGCAGCACAGAATTTCCTTCGACCCAGGTGTGTTCACTCCGAGATACAGATGGAGATAGAGAGATTGAAAGAGATAGAGGGATCGAAAGAGAGAGAAAGAAACAGGGAATTTGTGCTGCGTAACAAATATGCATTTAATGCAGTTTTCTCTGTCTCCGTCTGCAGTGTAACAAAGTTGAGAGCAGCTGTGCTCCAGTGGAACTAGCTACGACAAATTACACATACGCCACGTTGTCGGCAATCACTTATGCAGAGAAGTCTAAAGCCGAAAACACTCAAACAAAATCCTAAGCTGACTTAGACTTTGAGTCTTATATTTAACAAGTTAATATTGATCACATAAAACTTAATACTTATTTTCTTTTACCTTTCTGATTCACATTTTCTTGCGATTTTATTAAAATTAAAAACACTATATTTTTGTTGAGTGCCAGAGCTGGATAAAATACTGGAGTTACTGCAGCTAAAGCGTTGGCTTTGGCTATGCCTTTGGCCAAAAGGGTACAAAAATAAAGTGAGCGCCTGGCCAAAATAAATATGCTGCATCTTTGATGCAGTCAAGCAACAGGCAACACAGTTCGCAAACTGCAAACTGCCAACTGCCAACTGCTGCTGGCATTCGGCTTCTTATATTGGAAAAAGTTAACTTATTGCATAATACTTTAAGAGCGCCAACCAGCGTCTGCTATTGGCATAATGAATGAGCAGTCGGAAGAGCCAGCCACTCAGAAGCTGCTTTTCAGCACTGATTTCCTTGTTCCCCCTTTCCCCTTCCCTCACCCTCAGATCCTTGATTCATGGCATCGCCATTATCCGGCAGCCATTTGGTGGCCGATTTATTTATGAATGCATCCAAAGGAGGTGGACTCTCATCCTATGTAGCGCTGCTTACGCAATATGTGGATAATTTTTCACTTGATATCATCTCTAACATAATTTGTTTTCTGCATTTGAAATTGATATTCGCAAAAGCGAAAAAGCCAACAATTTCGCCAAAAGTTTCCCTTAAATATTTTTGGCGGAAATGGAGAATGCATTTTATTTGGGTAATAATTATTCTCCCATTGGGAAAAACCTTTCCACATACAAATTATATTTTGTGTATATTTTGGTAATTATTTGCTATTTGTAAATTTTATACACATTCTGCAATGGAAAGAACTGCAATTTTGTATGTACAACATTGAATTGTTATAATATCATCATCTACGGAATATCTACATTTTTTAAATAATTAAATGCAATTATTTATCTCCTAGTTAAGGCAATCGGGTATTCGAGTTCAACAAAGATTATGTCTCAAGTAGTATTAATAAATTTCGAATTTATCAGTACTTGATGCACGAACCTTAAATATTTCAATTCAAATAAATTTAATAACTAAATTGTGGTTCAACATCCCTAAAAAGTATGCTATGCTTTCTGCTTCTGCTGTTCAATTTGAATTAGTTTTCCGAAATGGCTTGTAGAGAAGTGCCGGTTAGCCAAGTTCTGGCGACTGTCGAAAATATTCTTGTTAAATCTCTAAACCACATTTGACATAGGCACGTTCCGGCGGTGGCCACGTCGACACCTTTGACACTTGGCCCGCGCTGCAGCTTCCATTTCTCGCCTCCGAATCTGCTGGCTCCGCACAAAATAATATATAAAAAAAAGCCACGGAATTGCAAATAAAATTGAAAATTCAGCGCACTGTCTGCCAAAATCAACATCCATCCGAAAGCCAAAATCAGAAGCCATTTTGGACAGTTGTCAGCCTTCGGTTTTTGGGTATTCCGATGCCTAAGCTTATGCGGTGCACGCAGTGTCAAATGCCATGTGCTCGGTGTCCAATGTCCTGCGTGTCCTTCGTGTCCTGAGCTGCAGGCATAAAATTGCGGTTGCCTATTTAATGTCAGCCAGCTGCTGTCGTTGAAAATATTGTCAAGGTGTCAGTAGTAAAGTTAATTTCTGGCCTTCTAGACTCCGCATCTCCGTCTCCATTTTCATTCCCATTTCCATCTGGATCTCCATCACCATCTCCATCCCAACCCATCCAATCCAATCCAGTCCTGCGGTTGTGGCTCCCACTGTGTGTGGCTGGGTGTAACCGCTCAGATGTAAAAGAGCCGGAAAGCCAGTCTGGCCAGGATCAGCCCGGATTGTGGGAGGTGGCTGACTGGGCTGTAGGTCGGGTGTCGTGTGTCACCGCAAAATGAGTCTCATTGGAAATGAATGTGTGCAGCTCTCGTTGCTGCCACATGGGGCATAAAAGCATTTTGGTTTCGCTTCCTTTTACCGATTTGAGTGGAATAACCTGGTGTGTGTGTGATATAGCAAATCACTATTTTAATACTGCGAAATGTTTTGGTATGTAATGCAACACATTTCGAACTATAAGTTAATTTATTGCTCACTAATACAACGGGATAATATTCATTTTTAAATATTTAATGGATTTGATGGATGGCAATTGAACATTGCCATTTCATAGAGAATTTGAATTTATTAAATAAACCGAACTTTTAAGTATAAATTGTCTCTATTTCTTTCGTTTTTGTCCACGCGAATGCAATTTTCGGTCGCATTCGCAGAGCAATCCAACTTCATTATTAAGTCAACTCCCACAGCGGCCACTCAATATTTATGCAAATTTGGTGTGGTACAAAATTTCCATAATTAAATATAAGCAACAACGAAAAATAAAAACAAAACACAAAAAAAAAAAAAAACTTTTCGGATAAGAAGCGAAAATTGCAGAGAAAACTGCAGTGGTGGCGAAAAATATGTGGTACCATGAAAAATGCCAGAGAAACCACAAAATATAATCAAAATGCATAGCTGGGGGAAAATGTTCGAATATTTGATTTCCTGTAAATTGTTTTGGTTATCCAAAAAAATAAATACCAACAACAAAATCTAAAACGATCATTATAAATTGTATTTTTGTGTAAAACCTAAATAAAATATGATATTTTAAAATTGTTTACCTATTTTATTTGTTTTAATTTAGCCCGCAAAAAACAGTCTTAGATAGCACCAACTGATTGCCTGCTGATGGAATATCATCAGCAGCGAATCCGAAGACCAAGATTGCCCCGTCAAAAGCGGAACTTGGCCTGCATCCTTCGCTCATTTTTTGCCCCGCCCACCACTCACTCCTGGCCGAATGCTTCTGTTGTGGTTGCCGGCATAGTTGCCCTATGCTCTTCGTCTCCTTATTTCATTTTTTGTTTTTTTTTTCCGAAAAGCCATGACTTGGGGCCAGGAAGGCGGCAGAAGCCAAATGCATTAAGGGGGCGTGGCTGCGGCGCTTGTGCTGATGCTGGCGTTGGCATAACTTTCAGAAACTAATTAAGCCAACTTAAGTGCGGAGCAGCTTGGCAGGCGCCCGGAGTCCGGAGGCCGGAGCCTGGAGCAAGGAGCCGGGTTTGGTGCTCGGCCTGGCCTGGTCTGGTCTGGGATGGCCTACCAGGCATTTCAATCAAGCGTCGCCGCAACAGACGAACCCGGAGAACTTCAGCTCCAAATCGCAGAGGAGGCGAAAAAGAACAGCTCCAAGTGGCAGGCGGCTCTCCAAAAATAAAAAAAGATTAATTAATGAATAAATTAATATTGGGGAAGATTTTTAATTTAATTTGATTTGAGGAAGATGCTTAAATAAAATAGGTAAAGAATACTTTATCACCTTTACACCTGCTCCTCCTTATTTCTGCATTTCCTGTGTCCAGTTTACGATCAGTACTTTCGCAGTTGGGGAAAGTACAGGACCCATCTTAATTACAGCTCTCGTCCTTCGCCAGGAGTTGGCAATTTCGAGGGCTGAGTGTTTGAGCCAGTGTTTGTGCAATGGTGTTGATTTAGGTTCACTTTAGCGTAAAATGAATGTCCCACTTCAAATAAAAGTCGCACGCTGTAAATCACCCAGCAGCAGTACCAGGAGCAAGGAGCAGTGGCAGGAGAAGCATCAGCGGCAGAATCTGGAGAGGAACAGGAGCTGAAAGTGCGGCGAAGCGTTCTCTATTTGTGTTTGTGACACTTTGCCGGCAACAAGGAGCGACAACAGCACTTGAATGCGCCGCATGAAACTGGCTTGCACTTGAGTGGCAAGCTTGGGAGGCAGCCAGAAGGGACAGAAGGAGGGTCGCCCAAAAATGTCCAACGGCGATGACGATGATGACAACAAGGACAATGTCGTCCGACCTTCCCCGATCTCGCTTGTTCCCTTCAACCCACCGGAAGTGGCTTGCCGCAAGTGTCAGCGGTCGGTGGGCGGCCAACACACTTCATAATTTCTTGTCAGTCCCGAAGTCCTGCCACTATTCCATCCTTCCATCCTTCGTCCTTCCAGCCAGCTGGCTCTCTCTCTCTCTCTCTCGCCCTCTCTCCTTTTTCGGTCTAAATGACACTTTATAATTGTGCGCCTCAGTGCAAAAGTTTAACAATAAATTGAAAAGTTTCCACTACTGCTGCTGCTGCTACTGCTGCTGGTGAAGTCAAGCCAGGGCATTTCTTATTATCCTTTTCGGCCAGCCAGGATCTGCAGTGTGTTTGTGAGTTTCAAATGTGCATTTTACAAATGTTACTTGTGGTCTTAACGCCCTCTGTCCTCGGTCCTTGGTCGGTCTTGGTCCTTGGTCCTTGGTCCTCGGTCCTGCTTGCCTCAACTTGCTCTAAAGTTTTGTTTCAGCTTCTAGTTTTTACCGCCGCCATCCTTTCCCCTTGAGTTGTTGACGCTCGGATTATTAAAGCCAGCAACTTGAACTTCTCAACTGCCTCAACTACCTCAACAGCCTCAAAGCTAACGAGTTGGCATACAAACGCTCAGAGAAGAAGCCCTCCCAAAGCGGAAACAAAACTCTTCCCTCTGGCCTTAGGCAAAAGTTCTCCATTTACTCTTAATGATAAAGCAATTTTCGGTAAAGAATTGCGCCGGGTGAGTGGAATACAATTTTGAAAATGAGTTTACAATCGCACCACTAACTAATGACAGAAATCATTTTCAGCTGTTGAAAATAATATCAAGAAAAATATTGGGAAATTGTTTGCTTAATATATTCGAAGTGTAAAAAAAACACCTCACGAAAACTTAAGAAATTCTTCAGTCAATAATAAAATTAATTGTTTAGAGTGGTAATTAAAATCCGTGAGCTCACTTTTACATTAACAGAACTTTTTACCATTCAACCAAAACAATATTCCCGACACCTAATTTTGTACTTAATATATTCGAAGTATAAAAAAAAACGAACTCCCGAACAAAATCATTAGTAAATAAATTTTATAAATTGTTTAGCTTTGAAATTAATAAACCAAGAGCCAAATTTTCCATTAACAGAACTTTTTACCATTCAACCAAAATACCCATCCCGACATCTTAACAAAAATTCCATTAAACAATCACTATAAAACTATCCAAACTAAGCCAAGACATTGACATTTGATATTTTCTGGTCTCAAAGCTCACAAAAGTTCATTAGTTCCATGTTTCAGGGGGGAAATTGTAATGCCAATTACACTCATAATACGCACAATTACAGATTGCCAGGGGATGGGAATGGAAACCGAACTTTGGGCGGGCCAAAAGACATTTAATGCCGGCAACTTTGAGGGCAAAAGTTGAGAGCTGCTAAAGGCTTCCTCGTCCGCCGAAAAGAATTCGATGTAATCCATGGAAATGGCGAAAAGTTGCAGCTTTATAGTTGCAACCAAGCTGAGCCGAACATCTGCCGGGAAGAGGCAGAGCAGAATATGACCAAAACTGAAGGCCACAATCGGTCCGCGGGCCACAGCCAGATCCGCTTCACTTCACCTCATCCCAAGCCTTTCCTCCGCCTCCTCCTCCTCCTCATCCCAATCCTCTCTGGCCAGGCCAGGGTTCCGCTTGCCATTTACAAGAAAACAATGGCTCAAAAGTTGCTTGTTTTATTTTTATGTTTTTTTGTGTTTTTTTCGGGGTTTTGCCTTTATTTTTTCCCCCGTGGAAAATGCATGCTATGTGCGTTAGCCCCTAAAAAGGATAAAGTTGTGCAATAAAAATAATATAACAAAAATACGAAAGTAAGCAGCAAGAGTAAAAAACTTTTGCCATGACACTAGCCATGTTCCTAGTCGCCTTCTCTTGGGGGTTCTGTTTGGATAGTTTCAGCGGAGGATACGAACAATTTTAAGCTAAGTTTGTATATAGAATTGGTTTCTGAATCTAAGGATTTCCTTTTGAGCGATGAAGAAAATTTGTAATGTTTTTTAATTATTATGTAGCTATACAAAAGGTGCACTTTCCTAATGAGATTGAAAAATAAACTCCCCAAATATAAGTGGTATTAATTATTTACTTTTATTTGTTAACTAAATTTTTTTTAATAAAAATATAATATTCAAAATAGGTTTATATTTATATATTTTTTAATAGAAATATTATATTTTTTTCAAAATAGGTTTCTAGATAGAAAATTGCTTCTGATTTAAACTTTAATATCAAATAGATTTGCATACTTGTATATTTATTTAAATATCCCTAAAACAATAAATATTATTTGCCCAAATTTTAAATTAAATCAGAACTTGAATTTGCTTTATTTAATCCAAATATTTGTATTTTATTTATTAATACATATTTTCTTTATTCTTCTGCATTTTTTAAGAGCATAAAGAGATTCACATGGCTTTTCGCAATTTCAAACTTAATTCTTGTATGCATTTTGTGGCATTTTCCCAACCCGAGTGCAACCGAGGTGCAACAACAATGGCTCTTATTTTTATTTTAATTCCCTGCCGGCGGTCATAAGTACTCCATAAAAATGGCCGCACAATTCTAGGGGGCTTTAACCACGAAGAAGATTTGCTTGGAGGCGGCTTAAGTTTTGGCCAAAAACACACACTCCGGCGTACAGGTAAACAAATCTGGGCTTTCGGTTGACCAAGTGACCACATAATTACACTCTGCACTTGCCCCTGGTTGCCTTGCGGTATGGCCGATGCCAATTATAAGCCTGGAATTTAACAAATTAAGCCTCATTACACACGCACCACCTAGCGGGCCACCAGACCGACCATCCGACCACCCACTCATAGAACCACCGACCGACCCACCCAAGCACACAGCTGCAGTTGACCGCAATTCAGTGCAGCAACCACCTAGATCCGCCTGTTGACACATGACCACGCCCCCAACCACCCTTTTTTGGGGTGAGGCGGCAGCAAAAAGCATTCCGCCTGCCTGTGGCTTGTGGTCTAATTGCTCATAATTCAAATCGGACCCCAGACCCCAGCCCACAATCTGACTTCCTTCTCCTCCGTGCCTGGGAAAGGTGCTGAAAGTAGTAATTAAAAGCACAACACACTCCGAAAGGCAATTAATAGATGCTGCCAGGCGGGGCAAGGATTATTGAATTTTAAAATATGGATCCATAAGATACTACTCGAACGGTGGTTGGGTGAAAAATGCGAGTTAATTGAGCGTATTCTTTGATTTGATTAGTGGACCACAGAAAAGTATACATTTAAATAAACTACAGGCATAAGATTTATTTCAATTGTCTGCCTCTCAGTTTTTAAGCTACCAAGAAAAAAATTTAAAAGTTTGTATAAAGTTCTTTCTTTTTTAAGTTTCAAAAAGAAAAATTTGTTAAGCTGTTGAAGACTTTTCCTCATAAATGGGGCCTCTATAATAATTTGTTTAAATGGAGTACCGAAAGTGGAGCGCTGAAGTGACTTTAAGTGCAGACATTCCAGAAATCCCTCAACTAAATCAAAGTTAAACATTTTATTAGCTTACCCGGCGGAGTCACAAAGCAAGTTTCAATTAAATAGCTGCCTGGCTGGCAGCTCTCTCCCTCCCAAGCCCATTCCCATGCCCAATCCCATTCCCACGCCCACTTCTCGGCCGCGCAACTCCTTACGGATTTAGAGACGTCAAACAAAAGAGCGCCAGAATAACCCGGAGACCCGACTCGACCAGGCCATGAATTCATTTTAAAAAATTGCAGCTAGAAAACAAAAGGCACTGCCATTGTGCAATTAAAATTGTATGGCACTGGGGAGACCAAGCAGAAGCAGCTCAACTCGGCTCGAAAGTAGATGGAAAAGGAAAAGGTCCTGTGGCGAGGGAGGTGAGAGGTGGTGGGCAGGCTGGAGCTGGTAACTGGGAGCTGGTAGCTTCGAGGTTGGAGAAAACACAAGGCAGCTGACTGCCGATAAGAGAAATTAAAACAAACAGACGCCGTACAGTCCATACAGTCTGCACAATTTCCAAAGTGACACACAGGGCAAAGCAAATAACAGGACACCCCCGCTGAACCAAACCAAACCGAACCGAACCAAACTGAACTGAACTCAACCGAAGGTTCAATCCTGTCCAGCTGGCCATGTTTACGGGCGTATCATGACAGTTCTCCTCCGGTTACTTATTTCTTTTCTCGCCCGCTTTACCAATTTTTTCCTCCGGCTCCTCCTGCTCCCTGCTCCCTGCTCCCTGCTCCTGTTTACTCTGCCTCATGTGCTTAAAGTTGTCACAAGTTGTCGGGTCCGTTTCGGTTGAGTTCCAGCTTCAGATCCAGCTCCAGCTCTGGCCCCATCTCTGGCCAGCTGCACTTGTCGTGCGGCTTCAGTCCCCAATGATATCGCATAAGTTTTTCAATTTTGTGCGTTATTAGAAGCGATTAGAGTGGAATGTTGGTCCTGGAGGGGATGGGGAAGGGGAGCTGAGCTACCATAAACGCTCCAATGAAGTTGTCAGCTGCATGATTTTGCTGTGAATGGAAACTACAGACACCGAATTGCCCATTGGGGACAAATCACAAAACAAAAACAAACTAACTACATTGCCTATTAAATTTAGTTTATTAAGTTAAATAAATTTTAAAAATAGGATACTAGTTTTAATAAGATTATTTCCTTATTTCACAATATCAAATGCAACTATTTTTTTTACCAAAGAAGCAGTTTTGGTAATTTAATGATGGGGACTGTATCTTTAGTTTTTAATTCATTAGGTAAAGAAATAACATTCGCTAATCATTATAGTTTAATAATTGCAATAAATTTTAAATTCAAAAAGCATATAAGGAGTATTTTAAAATTATATTTTAACAAATTTTATTATGATTATTTCATTCTTCCGCAATTAATTTCTTACCGAATGGATTAACCATCTGCGCTTTAGATTCTTATTCTGTTTTTAATATATGGAATATCTAACTCAAATAAATATCATTGCCTATCAAATTTAGTTTAAAGATTTAAAATTAATTTTAAATACAAAAAAGCACATACAGACTATTTTAAAATTATTTAGAATGCAACTAATTGAAATAAGTCAATTTCCCTCTTCCGCAACACCAAATACAATTATTTTCCTACAAATTCCCATGGCTTTCCGCAGCAGTTTTGGTTAATTAATGTTGTTGCCACTATCTTCGCTTAAGATTCCCATTCTCGGCATAATATATGGAACTCGCCTTGGCTTTGCTTAATGACCAGCTCTCAACGGTTTGTCTAATCCCAGGACAAATCTTTCCCCAACAACGTTCACGCTGCGTATACGTGTCATAAACATGCTCCGCATGCTGAGAACAAACTCTGTGGGCTGCTAAAATAAAGGACCGCAGAAATTAAACGGCAGTCGGTCTCTCGAATTTGGCCAGAAGAGCCGAAATAAAAGATTACGCTATAAACACATTTATCTGACCCTGAGACATAAAAACCTGCGCCCTCGATAACATTTTATAACTCGGCCAAGTGCCATAGCCAAGTGAACAAAGGCAAGGCAGGGATCTGCGAACCGAAAATAGCCTCCTGATGAATTAAAGCCGCAGCTAGTAAAAGTTAACAACATTTCAACTTGGCGACTGATAAGCCAGCCCACAACACACAAAACAAGGCCAAAGCAGCAAAACAGGGCGATGGAACGAGGGGAAAAAGCGAAAACAAAACCCTAATGAAGCATAAAAAATGTTTATGCCCATGGAAAACTAAAAGCCAAAAACAAGAGTATGCAAAAATAAACTCGAATTCACTTTACGTTTATGGCACATATATTTTTAGGCCCATAAATAACATTTTCCTTGGGAAAAACAAAAAAAAATTTGGGACACCAGACATCAGAAATAATAACTCAGTTTAACTCAGATAGCTAAATTTAATTGATAGTCCTGGAGGAAATCCAAATCAAGGAAACCGAGGGCAAATAAGGGTGTATAAATCTGGGGAAAGCTTTTAATTTTAGTGGTGGACTAGGGGATACCCTTTGCTATGATAAGCTCATATATGTAAAACTACAAAAATAGCAAATAAAACATAAATGAAAAACAAAGGGGAATAAAATTGCAATTAAATATATGTATATTTCTGTTAATTTTTTTTTAATACTTTTTTTCCAACTGTCCCACGTTAAAGCATATTTAATCCGCTCCCAACTTTTCATACCCTTGCCGCACGAACAAAAACAAAAATAGTTAAAACCAGAGCGAATAAAACCAACTCCAAAACACAGCTAGAAAAAAAGTGTTAATGAACAAAATAATGAGTTCCAGTGCCGAGTTTTGGGCCACAAAACATTTTATGACACTAACAGCAAAACACCAAGGGGACAGACCTGGTTGGGTTGGGTTAGGACGGGTTTGGTTGGGCTGCCAACCACCTAACCAGAAAACCAAGAAAACCAGGGAACACCCCACCGAAACACCCACCCACAGAGCCACACAGAGCCACACCGAAGCCGAGGGAAAGTCGGAGTCGCCGCATGAAGCAATAAATAATCACCAAAGTTTCGTTGAATCGAATTATCACCCCCTTAGGTGTAGTTCCGTAATGAATTTGTTTTGGGGTTTTTCTCCGCCCGGCATTTAGTTTCATTATGCTTTGCTTCTGGGTCCCAGATTCTACGACTGCGTGACCCTACTCCAAAAATTCGGAACACCAGCTCCAAGCTCCCGGCTCCCGGCTCCTAGCTCCCGGCTCCTGTTCGTAACTTTTAACTCCGATTGCAACCTCGGATTCCGTTTGTTTTCCGTTGGTTTATTTCGTGGGCTGCCCGGAGTTGTCCGGGCTTGTTTGTTGTTAGTTGTTTGGCTTTGGTGCTCCACTTTTTTTTGTTGTTGTTGTGTTGCACAAAGCTGCGGGAGCAAATACATTTGATTTGATGTACGTATGTCACTCGCTCATTTGTTTGTATTGAGGTTTTCCGATTTGCTGCTTGCTTTTCCCCGCATTTGAATTTGTTTGTTGTTGTTCTTGTTGTTGTTGTTTGATTTCAGATGCGGCCCAAATTGTAATTGCCAACTGCAGCGCAAAAAACAGCAGCGAATGGAATTTAAATTGAAATTGGAAGTTGTCGCCGTTGGGCATGTGATTGTTAGCGCAAGATTACAAGTTTTTTAACAAGTTTTTTTGAATATTTAATATTGGTGAACAAGCACTTAATGAAATAGGATATTGTAGGCATTTTTTCAATGAATTTAATTTAATTTTAATTATCGCGAAAAGAGCTTACCGATGATTTTTAGAGGTCTATAGTTTGGATCAGTATAATTATGTTCATTTAATTCAGTTCTAGAACCTTTCGAGCGATTGGTGCGTGTCTTGGCTAAGATCAAATTTACTTTTTTTTGTAAACTATTATTTAGGGTTAAAGAACTGATTGTTTATGTATCAGTTGATGCGAGTTTTATATTTAGAATTTTTATTTTTATGTTATCATCTGAGGCTTGCTTTATCAGCACTATTCCTTATCTCCTTCTAGATTATAAACATTAAATTACTTTAAACCTGATAAGGCAAACTTGTCAGAAACATTCTTTTGTTGTATGTTTTATTTCGCAAGAAATCATATAAATATTGGAATTGCACGAATATGACTAGATGATGACTGATATCTCCCTTGTTATTCCTGGTTTGCCTCGATTGTGAAAAACCTCAATGTTCCGATTTGACTGCTAAAGCAACTGACATAGGGAATCGTGAGTAGGAAGCACATTTGGGTGCGGGTGCCTCCCTTGACGGGAAAATCCTCACCAGTTCGCCGATTATAGGCAGCTGCAATTGATGATTAATGGTAATAAAATCTGACCTGCTCTGAAAAACATTTGCATACTTGCCACGTATCTGGGATAGAGTGAGGGAGCGTTGTGGCGAGTCGCTCTGAGCGTTCTTAAGAATTGCCTTTAGATCATCCTTTATGGTGGGATGTTTTCGCATTAATTTATTGAAGAAATCATCCATAGAGGCCATTGTGTGTGTTTTTTTAAGTTTTCAGGTAGTTCAGGTAGTCGAACGGACAGGTACACGTGTACTCGTCAATCAGCCGGTGCAGTCTGAACTTGGGAAACCCGGAAATCACCCGGCAGACCCAAAAATAAGCAAACAAAAGTCGAATAATAAAACCGGTTTCCTACGAATAGCAGCTGTTATCAATGCACTTTTTCCCTGCCTCCCTCCCCCCTCTCTCTCTCTCTGTCTCTCACTCACATAGAGAAAATTTGGGTGGTGGTTTTTCCACTCTTTGTTGATCGTTTTTGGTGGTGGAAAACCCAATCGAGCGTAGAGAAAAGTTTCTCTGGCATAGCCAAGACCAAAACCGACCGAAACTCAACTCTTATACGAATTAAACAAGAAGGGAAATGTTGCCAAACTGCCAGCCACTGACCGAATATTTAAGTAAATTATTTTCTATACATTTTTAATGGTCAACCCACCCCCCTTTCTTTGGCAACTTTCCCCCATTTTTAACTCCGTGCAGCCATAAAAAAAAAAAAACTTTGTTTCTCGCTTTGTGACTGTCCTGGGGCAACATAAAAAAGAATAACCACGACAGCCAACAACAAAAAGAAACGCAACGGCAAAATGCAGGCGAAAAAACAAGGAAAATGGATTCACACGAAAAGTTGTGCTGATTTTCACACTTGCGGCAGGCGAAGTAAGAAAATAATTACGAACTTCTGGCAAAAACATCAGGGGGACAAAAAAAAACATTATATTCAAATTATTTACACGGCGTCACAAAAGTCGCATTCGAGTGTAAATAGCAGGAGGAAAATGTGCGACTATAAGTATGCGAGAATAAATGAAAACTTTGACAAAGTCATTTTAATTTAAGTTTGGCAACATTTCAACACTTTGGCAAATAAAGTCAGCTTGGCCTAAGGCTAGCCTAAGAAATTGGAGAAGATGCAATAGAGTAGTAAATAAATGGAGAAGAGTTTTTGCAAGAATTATGATTTTCTTGCTTCAACCCAAAGTATACAAAAATAATTATTTAGATTTTTTTATGCAGCCACCTTTTCCACAGCTTTATTTAATTTAATGCATTTAATATCAAGACTTCCTCTTGAAATATTTAAAATATGCTCGGAGAACGACAGTCTTATTAAAAACATAATAGCCTCTCAAAAATTTTATCCTCTTAAAAAGCTGTAAAGTATCCTTTAAACAATCAGCTTATTTGCCGTCATAATTTGAAGCTCATTAAAACGCATTCACTGCCAAAAAGGGTAACAAACTTGCAAACTTAAATGCAACGTTGTCACACACACACATAGCCACACACACACACACTCATATACACACACACACACGTACCCACTTGTATCTCGTGTGTCTGCTTTGTGCAGTTTGTGTGAATAAAAAATGTGTGCAACGAAAATGAAATTTGCAACGGAAGTTATTTCACGCTTTGGAAAGCTCGCCCCGTGCACCACGATTTTGCCGCTTTCCCATTTTCCCGCTATCCCGTCATCCCGCCATCCCGCTCTTCCGCTTTCCCACGTCAAAACTAAGTAACGAAGTAACGAACGAGCGGCAGGAGTTAGAGTTGAAGGAATTAAGCAGCATAACAGGCTGGCTGTCAGTGTATGAGTGCCACACAGATGCACACGAGTGCTTTTGCCCTCGTAATTGGTTTCAAGTTGCCACAAAAACTAACGGGGGCAACTGCATAGACGCCCGCGCTGCAACAAGTTTAATTAACATAAAATATGAAAAGGTTGCAAAATACACCAGCAAATAAATTCAAAGAACTGTCCATGAGAGTGAAATTTATTGTTGCATGCTGTCGGGAGCGCCTGAACCCGCCACATGCGAATTTGCCTCAAATGCCTGCGTGTTAGGTTCTGCAAGGACTCAGCAAGGATGTAAGTTTTTGGGTTGGGGGAAATAATAAAAGCGTATAAAGCAAAATTTTCATCAGTTGCCGAAGCTGCAAACGTGTAGATTCATTTATTAATTCCATGCCATTTGTGCTCTTGATTTACGCCCCACATAAATATCGTAATAAATGGAGCCCTTGAAGGATATTGCCTTTTGCTGGACCTTCGACCTGGCCCCAAACTCATACACACACACAATACACTCACACACACATGTGTGCACAAACACAAAAGGCACTCTCGGCCAGTTGAGCAGAAATTTCAGATTTTGCATTAATAAATGCAATTTCTCTTGGAATATTTTTGGGTCAAGCATTTGTTACGATTTCCGATTTATTTTCAATACGAACAGAATTACAAGCAAGCTTGCAAATTGAATAAATAAAGTGAGGTTTCCTATTGAAGTGGCTAACATGGATCAAATCGAAGAACATCATGTTCAGATTTATAAATATTATATGGAGAATATATATAAGTTGGTAAGAAAAATAAGTTTTACACTAAATTTTTGGAATATACTTACTACTCATTTTTTTTGTTATGTAAACTAAAGCCATAAGTAATGTAACTAAACCTATTTGATATTTAAATGTCCTTAACCTACAAGTAATTTAATGTAACCTATTTACATTGGATTCGTATTCAAGTTGAACACATTTACCAATTTAGTTCCAAGTCCTGCAATCAAAATGTCCGATGTCAAATGCTCGGCCATCGGAGGGAAAAGTTTATCAAACCAAGTTTGTCAATTAACGGGGCCAGCGGTTGTCACATGCAGCATGAAAATTGTGTGTAGGCTGCAGTAATTGAACGCCAGCCAGGATGCAGGATACTTAATTAAGCACACACTCGCACTCACACCCACACCAGCCGCTATTATGTACCAATACGAAGGCAAACACATCTCAACACCTGAATGTCTTTGAAGACGAATCAAATGGAATGCTTGGGGTTAGTATTTCGCAGCACTTGCTCTGCTGACCAACCAACAACTGTCGCTTCTCTCGGTAAGCAATCAATTTCAACTAAAAGCCGTCTTCATGCATAATTGGTCGGCATTGTGTGTGTGTGTGTGTGTGTGTGTGTGTGTGTGTGTGTGGAGGATGCAAGTGTCCTGGCGTCCTGGTGTGCTGGAGTGTGCGGTGTGTGCAACGCTGCGTATACTTATCGAGCATGCTTAATATGGCAATTAAAAGATGATTCCAATTAAGAGGGAACTGAAACTGAGTGTGCTGCGCAATCACAGCACACAATATCGACTTGTTGTGCACAAATCGTATTAGCAATAGAGTCCTTTTAATTGGCATAATAAACTAGATTCATTGGGTTAAGAGGATTCCGGCCTGCAGCCTGCAGTCTGCAGCCCTCAGCCTGCAAATTAAATTTGATTGAATACAGTATATAACAGAAAAAATAAGCTTAATTGAACTAAATATTTAGCAATCATCAAGAAATGGTATATAAATCCAAATAAATGTGATGCCTACACAGATCTCAATTCATTTGAGCAATAGCGTTTTAATTGCATTAATGAATAAAATGGTAAACAAAATAAGGATGAGGCTAGGACTTTTTAAACCATAAAATAATAACTTTTCATTAGTGAACAACAAATTCCACGCCCTTTTTGGCATTCGGCTAAATTATTTATTGGCCAGCCATAATCTATAATTAAATCGTGTAAAATGTCGCTAGCGTCTATGCGGTTGCATTAATATTAATTGCTAATATTTAGGGCTTTTAAATGGCTTAATTAAATTGCCACTTGAACAACAAAAGGAAATTACTGTCGCATTGCGTGTGCGCTGCTACCGGGGGGCCTCCGTCTGGCAATTTTTTTTTTTTTTTTTTTTTTTTTCTAAAAAATAATTAACCCGCCGCAAAACAATTAATCAGTGACTCCGGCGAACACGCACATATTTTCTTGCACTGGCCACTAGCATTCATTTGCATACATTACACAAACTAAAAATGCCATCAACATAATTAGAAATGTGATATCGGATAATTTCGAATTGATTTATGCAAATTACAAAACCGCAAAACCAAATGTAAATTTTTGCCAAATATTAAAAAATGCGACAGCCCAACTGCAGCACCCCAGAACCAGAACTGAGTAAATAAATTAGTAGAAATAAATAAAATCGAGTGCAAGTTATTTGCATGTAATGTTGTCAAACATTTTTCCCACTGCCATCTCTCGCAACTAAATATTTATGCAAGCTGTCCATGTTCGATGTCCATGTTCATATGAGTGTAACCATGTCCACGTCCATGTTCGTGTCCTCATGTGGAAGAGGTGCAGCTAGTGCACAAAAACCCAAAATCAACCAAAACTCGCGTTATAAATATTTATTTAATTCTTTGATTTTTCACAGTCTTTTGCGGCAACGTCATGGTAAATTTCATGATATGCATGCATCTATTCATTTTTCCATCTAAAAGATAAAAATTCACAGTATTTGTATGCCTTTTTTTTTGTTATCTCTCTTTGGTTATTTAGTTTTTCTTTATTCTTATAATTAAGTCTTAAAACTTTAAGGTAGAAGCTCTTAACAGAATCAACATTACCCGCACTTTTAAAATAACATTTATGGGAAACACCAACCTTGTTTATCTTACATTTTCCTTATGCTTGGGCATTTTCTCTCCCTTAGAAGAAATGTAAATTTCTTCCACCACCCCCTGTTTTCATTAGTCAACCATTGCGTTATTAATAAATTAAATTAAAATTTATGCATTATATCCCATCCCAACTTGCGCTTCCCCCTCTTCATTTCTGGAGCAGGTGCCATTCCCATGCTGAGGCGTTCGTGGCGCAAATATTAATTTCAAAAATGTGTTGTGTTTTTTAATGAGAACACTCAAAATTAATAAAACAATGCGTACATTAAATGCAAATTGTAGACCGCCACAGCGTTGGTCCTTCCTCCAGACAGGACCTTCCAGATTTTCCCAGAGGGCAGACGACGGTTGGGGTGTGTGTCTGTGTGTGTGTGTGCAGTAATTATGAGGACATTATGGACATTATGCTCTCCACAATCGTTATTGCGTGGACATGCTGGGACCTCGCTGTAAAGTTGTAAGGATGTCGATCCTGGGGAGGCCACCACCAGCTCCTTCCGGCGCTTTCAGCTGTTGTACTATGCATGAGCCAAGAGGCTATATACATACCATCCAAGGGCGGAGAAGAAAAGGGCAATTAGGGGGGGTTAGGGAGTGCGAAAGTGGCTCTGTCTAAATTGCGACAACATTATTTAATTGAAACTAATTTGCCATTTTGCGGCTGCCATCAAAATACTTAATGTCTTGAGGCCAGAAAGCGGTCCGCTATGTGGGTCAAAACAATGTGGCTTTAAACTACATTTTCGGACATTCCCAACTTTCGGCGCGGAGTTAATTCTTGTGTGTGAGGTGAATTTGTATTGTGTGTGCAGTGCAAATGGAATAGAGTCGACGTCGGAGGCGTGCCATATTTCTCACCTGGGCGGAGAATGGAGTTCCCACCAAGGGCAACAAAAAATTAAGCGCTTTATGGCATTCCACTATGGAGTACACCACATGCTCTGTTTACTTTTACGACTTGCCAGGGCTCCGGAGCAGCAGCAGCAGCCAACAACAAATACAAACAGAGTAACTCCAGAGCTGGAGCCAGCAGATGAGAAGAGATGCTACGGCAGCCGGAATAATTGCTGCCAGTGATGCCTCAAATATAGTTTCAAGCTAAATTAATTTCAAGAAGAGCAAATTTAAATTAAGCCAATTTAGGCTTAGGGAATAGGAAAGGAATATTGTTAATTACAAAAAAAAAATTATAAGGATAGGTAACATTTCGTTTTTAATGTTAAAAGAAATAATGGTTAGAAGATTATTTAATTAATAATTATAATTAAATATATATATTCCAAAAACCATAATCCATGAGCTACTAGTAATTAATAATAAAATTTAATATTTACCATATACCCACATTTAAGTATACTATTAAAAGTTTAATTTAAGGTCAAAATTTAACTTATTTAACGATCACATTCCATAAATATATTTTAAATTCTGTATAAACTCAAAAAATATTTAATATTCATAAAAGATATAGCTGAATTAATGATGAAAATCTTTATTTATTTTCGTGGAACCCAAAATGAAATGGCAAATCCACTCGCGATTTATTAGCCAGGCATCACTGACTCTGGCCACGCCCACACACGTCGTATGACACCGTCTCGGGGCGGCGGGCTACGGGCAGTGGGCGGTGGGGTGTGGCACAAAGTGAACAAAATGCACGTGACGCTCATCAATTTAGCGCACTTTGCCTTTGCTCTTAATGCGCTCCGTAGAAAGCGGGGGGCAATGGGAAATGGGAATGGGAATGGTGATGAGCATGTGGATGGGGATGAGGATGAAGTGGAGGATGCGGATGCCATATGCCGGAGACCGCTTCAGTGCATCGTTGGGCACATGCTGTGCACGTCGTCTTCCCTTGGAGTTGCGTGTGTGTGTGTGTGTGTGTGTGTGTATGAGGGTGTCACGATTTTGCATATTAATTGCATTAAGTTATAGCCACCGAAGCTGCCGCCCACCGCCGCTGGATGGCGCCACATGCGCCGGTTACATTTTGCAAGGGCAAAGGACGAAGAGCTCCAGGACGAGGGCAGGCGGTCGGCGATAATTTCAAGTTGGTAAATCCACTTTGGCGCACATGGATCCACATGTTCGTGGAGCTTAGTGGCCGACCCGGTGCTTAACTGCAATTCAAACTCGCTCTGCGGGCGGGTTATATAATACCTGATCCCAACTAGCTGAACCAAATAACCTCCAATCCAATGCCGGACAATGCGGACGGAACACGAATTTATTTTTAAACATCCGATCAACAGAACAGATACAAACCGAAATGCGATCCGCTTTGCTACTCTAGAAATGTGTGGCGCACACACGCACACACTCGAAAATACGAAAATATTTGTTTTCAAAATATGTGAAATGTTTGTTGCCATTGGAATTTCTGACGTTTTCGCTATTTATAACATGACTAACTTGCAAAGTATTTAAATTGTTTTTCATATTTAATATTTGATTTCTCTAAATGTGCGTGGGGGCATTTTATGAATTGTGTGCTCTCGATTGTAATTGTATGCCACGTTGGTAGGGGATATTTTTGGAGCCTAGTGAAGGTTTGGTGAATTATAATAAAAACATCTGAAATGTATATTTTGCTGTTCATGTTTGTCCATGACATGTTGCGATTTATTTTAAACAAAATTCGATATATTTATGTAACCTCTTGAACTAAGTTTGCTCCTGCAAAGCCACGGTATTGAAATATTTTTGGTAACATCACTTTTCACTTTTAATATTATTCGGATGACTTGCCAGATTTCGCTCCATACTTCTTTACATTCCATATGCTTGAAAAGATACTATTGAATGCAAGGAAGCATGGAACTCTCAAAGGCCGCTGAATATGAATAAGTTCCTTTTTTTTTGTTTTTCTTTTTCCTCAGTCGATTAACTTTTTGGTGGCACCTCCTTTGGGCACTTTAGCCGAAAGTCAAACTTACCCATCGGAGCTCCGGAATAAGCAAAACCATAATGCCATCGTCTGCTAAATAATGACAATGGCTGACGGTAATTGCAACGTGCAACATAGAGAAAAACATTTGCCAAAGTTGTAAAACATTTTCCACAGTCTTTTGTGGTTGCATTTTGGGCAATTCTCTTCCACCTCCCCCCACCCCAGCTTTTCCTTTCAGGTTTTTGTTTTCCGTTTTCGGTATCTGTTATTTGGTTGTTACTTTGTGAGCAGCAGCAAATCCTTATGCTGCTTATTTTTGTGGCATGCAAATTTTGCCTGTTTTCCTGTTTGCCCGTTTAAGAGTTTTCATTTTTATACTCATACTTTTCATTTTTGTTGTGCGGTGTTGTGCTGCTGCCGTGCGTTTTTATAGTCCAACTGCAATAAAGCAATTTTTAAGCGCACTGAAGTGTGTTTATATGTGACTGGGTCCCACTCCCCGCCACGCCCCCAAAGACCACCGAACTCCCTCCCCCCATCCCCCTCGCATCGTTCAGATACAACTCGTACTTTCGTATCCGTGGTATCTGTTTTCGTTGTTGTTATGCTTTTTCCTTTCATTGTGCGACTTTTTTGTTTTGCATCTTTCACGCGCCTGCACAAAAAATTCATAAACTTTTTGCTGCTTTTTGTTGTTTTTTGTTGTGATTTCATTTTTTTTTTTTTTGTGTATTTTTGTTTTTGTGTGGGTTGCCCGTAATAAAATGGCGCCTTTTTGTTTGACTTTTTTTATGCGCATATTTTGCGCCACATGGCCAGCTTGGGACGAAACCAAACCGAACCAACTTCAGCTCATCCCTTGGCCAGTGATCCCCTGGCGGGTTGTTTTTGTTTTTGTTTTTGTGCGGAGCTCTGGCTTTGCCGCTTAAACGATTTTTTCAGACCGACACATTCCGCACGCAAAATATGGAATTTATGCCAAGAGCAGCACCGCAACCAAATCCGCACAGCACTCAGCAATCTTTTGGATTTGTAAAAGAAACTCCGGTTCGAGTTCAGAGACGGATCTCTCTTTCGAATCGGATCGTATCGGATCGGATGGGATCGAGGAGTTGACGACGCGAACGAACGACGGCGACTGTGTCCCTGCTGCAGTGTAAACATGCGTTTATATAGGTGCCTAAAATTAAATCCGGAGACCCACACATGAAGGCAGGGTCAGGTCAAGCCCAGACCTCGAGCGCACATATGTTCCTCCCAGAGAGTGTGTGTGTGCGTTTTTCTTTGTATCTTTTTTACCTACTTGAAGCAGCCGTTGCGGCAATACCCATGCTGAGTTGAGCCGGCGATGGGCACATGGGTGCAATCTGCAGCTCGCATCCCGCGGATTGCAGGCGTTTCCCAGGCACTCGCAGGCCAGGCCAGGCCAGATTCCATATGTGTGCGGGTTCCTTTTTCGTTCTGGGTAGTAATAAGATATATATATTTTGTCAAATGTTTATAATGCCCATGTGGGTATTTTCTAACGCCGGGAAAATATTCTTGAATTTTTAAAAGGATTCAAGGAATTTCATTTTATGATGGCAACTGAAATTGTGAAAGTTAGGTATGAGAATACCCACTTAATCCGGGAATAATAAATATTAGCAAACTAGTTTTTAACGAACTAATTTATGCTCTCGAATAAAGATAGATTTTTCTTTTACTAACTATAAAAAGTAACCAGCAAATACTGTAATTCGATATATTTCCCTTTTTACGATTCTAAATCTGAGGACTTCCATTTCATAAACTCTTTTCTATAATTTCGAAAGCGTAATTAAAAAAATGCAATAAAACCGTGCATTAATGGTAAAAGCATTTGTTTAAATAATTCTCCCAATTAACATTAACGATTTCATCCGGCAAGAACGAAACTTAATCGAATTGTAATGAAAAGAATGGAAACTGTGAACGTGTCAGAGCGATGGCCAACGAGCAATCGACAATCGTGCATTTTAATTAGCAATTTGTTGTGCGGCTTTTTATGCTTTTAATGCACTGTTCGCCATTTTTATGCATTTTTATTGAATTATAATACATTTTCAATGCGGTGCCAGGCTCGATGCTCGATGGCCGAGGTCGAATGCTTCGCTCAACAAAATCAGCCTGGGTCGTGTAACTAATTATTTAAATGCTGTTATAGTCATTAATGGTTGCATATTTTAATTGAAATTAATTAACGGGCTGTTGGTGAAATTGTTAATGATATTTTTCAGATAACGTTCACCTGATTGTATGTTGAGTGGATAAACGTTCATTTTCCAAAATAATCACGTCAACTTTTTTTTGTCGTTCAATCACAAACAGAAATTAGCATACAATATTTAATTCAATAAAAGTTAGAAAAAAAAATGTATATGTTCTTTTGATATGGTAAAGAAAAAATTAGATTTCTGGTTTTAAATTAGTTTTATACTGAATAACAATGTATATTATATAAGCTTATTTAATTTAGTTTTTTCAATATATCATTAAATCAAACTCAATTTTAAACACAACTTTTTTTCGACACTTTCAGTATTATATAATTTCAAAATATCTCAAATATTCGTTACACAAAAAACTAGCCAGAAAATTCGCGTGACTAACTTTCGTTTTCAAGAAAAGAATTTCCTCCGCCTCGAAAGAATTGAAACATTAAATGAATGCAGCTTTTTTATCTAGAAGCTTTTCGCTGCCTCGGCAAATGTACTTATTTAGTGAGATGTATATATGTGCCCGCATTATATACAGATTTCCGCAACACGAAAATAGCGATGAGCAAGTGAGTATTATTCATGCCATGGCAGACACTCGCACCAACACTCACTCGCACACTCACATTCCGGCCAGGGAACGATCTTAGGATCTTCTGTTCGGTTTTCTGTTGAGTTTTTTGTTATATTTATAGCTTTTCGCCGACGTTCTCCATAAATAGCGAGGAAGTCTCGCCCGTCTGGCAAAGTGCACATTGAGTCGAAGGAACTGCAAGTTTTTGAAGCAACTTTTACTCTAAATTGCGAAAGGATGATCACTGCACAAAAGTTTTTTTTTTTGAGAAACTGTGTCCAGGATATATATTTTTTTTACGATCACTACGCGAATTATTGGTTGAAAGTTTCTGATTCATTTTGATGGCTCTTTGACAGTAATGAGTGTATATAGATATATATAAACAATTCGCCAGGGAATTGGCCGGACTAGTGCCGATCTGAACGGTTCGACAACAGAATCGGTAATGCACTAAAGGATGCAAAAAATATTCTCAAATTAATTCTTGGCGCTGCCCGATCCGCTGACGCTTCGTTTGCTGTTGGCTGCCAGCCTTATTTAATTTTTTCTTAGTTTCTTTCTCAATTTTTGTTGTGTACTGCTCACTGGCTGTACCGGGATCGGATCGGATTGAGGAGGAACTTTCATTATATATATACACATATTTATAGCTTTGTCTCGTCTTCTTGTCTTGCCTCCATATATATATATATATATATATATATATATAGTCATTCCGCTGGGTATATAGCTGGTCGGCCCAAAATACTTGTGCCGCTGCTCTCGCCGGTGTCTCTGCTCCGATGATCCATTCCAAGCAATCGGCGCAGGCGCATAATGCTCGCGGAGATCGGGCCCTGTCTAAACTTAGACCGTGGCTATATGGTATATATACGGAAGGCCGCCCGATCGTCGAACTGTGTTGGCTAGATGGCATCTCTGCCGGCATAAAAATAATCACCCAGAAAAGCGCAAACCAACACACACACAGAGCTTCGGCTTTTTGGCAATTGAACTTATGTATTGCGAGGAACCTCCTGACTGGGAACTGGCAACTGGCTGGCAACTGGTAAACTGGGAACTTGGAAACTGGCCGGCAAATGCCATCGGCATCGGTTTGCCATTTCGTCGGCTCGTCGGCTTTCCTTGGCTGAAATTTTTATGTTTTTCGCACTCTCTCAACTCGTTGACATATTTTTGGAAATGTCAAAATGAGTTAGAATTGCTTAATTACTTTCTATATACACACACACACAATTGGCAACGGGCCAAAACGAGAATCGTTCCATCTCTCCCACCAAGTGGAGGATCTGAACAAACAGTTTCTGGTCTTTGTTAATGGGTATGGCCGATCGTCGAAGATCGATTTCATCATCATGGACGAAATCGATTGGAATTCGGGCGTTTTCAGGGGGTCTACTAAAACGAAAATAGGGAACGATTATCTTTCGTTTAAAAAAAACAAGTACTTGCTTAGAATTATACATTTTTGTATTGAAAAACAATCATAAAGATAGCTGAAATAAGATTAAAAGCATTCTAGCATATGTACATATTTTACTCGAATTTCGAACTAGTTACATTGAAAATTGTTCAAGAGTCTTAAAAATAAAAAGAAAAATGTGAAAAGCGGACCACGCACAAAAGCAGAAACACTTTGGCTTCCTAAAATTAAAATCCCAAATTTAAGCAAAATCTGATGGCTTTTATGTGACTCGGTGCCTTGGCACATTGAAATACAGTTGAGCTTTCTTAAACAGACCTTTTAAGGGCTTAGAAACTTTACAATTTTGTGCGCAAAACGCAGAGAATGCTCGAACACAGTTCGCCTTTTAATGTGCAAATGTAGGGCTTAACTAACACACACACACACACACAGATGCACACGCATAATAGATGCATCCGAAAGATACTGGCATCCTCCCGGGCTGAGAAAATGGGCGGAGCGACATGGCCTGTGCAGTTGGAACATATAAATGCAATTTAATTCTTTCGTTGTCTTTTTTCCAGCTTTTGATTGTGACTCGGATTCGGATTGGGATTCGGATTCGTATTCTGTTTCGGATTCTGGTAGATGATGTACGTAGTTTTTTACTCATCTTTGGCATTACGTCTGCCACGTACTATATATGAAATTTATTTTTGGCCTGGCCAGCAGCACACACATAAAAGGGGGAGAGGGGCGGGGAAGGGAGAGGGGCAAAGGTTGTCGTTTGGTTGATGAATCTCTGTGGCTGTTCTGCCATAAAAACATAGCCACCAACTGTTGTCTACAAATAAATCTCGTTAAGAAGATACGTACGCGACAAGCCACTTATGCAGATACAGATGCAGATACAAATGTATCTGTGTGTTTCCCCTCGAGAATCGACCATAAAAACGCATTCAAACCTGATTTTTATGATGGCATACACACTTTGAAATAGAAAAACAATGCACTTGACAGTTGATGGTCGTATGATAAACGGAAACAAATTGACATAAATAGCCAGAATATTTAAAATCGTGGCTTGAAAAATTTTAATATCACATAGTCTTCCCAATAATTATTACTCAAAATCGAAAATCAAAATGGCCAACTTATCTCAAGGAAGGCAAATCTTATTTGTATTCATTTAATTTAAGATATTTCCTGCTCGTGCTGCGAAAGCTTTGCATTCGACAGATATTTTCTTTTACGAGGGCAATTAAATACCCGAATTGATTTAATTTATTTTATGGTTAATAAAAATCTCCGAAAAAAAAGACAAAGCCCAAATGACAGCTGGCAGAATTTTTCCTCTCCCTCCTGTTTTTTTATATTTTTTATTTGTATTGCCATTTTTTTGAGTCCTACATAAAATTTGATTTTATTTGCTACGCTCGCTGCCGTATGCAAATGCCTTTTTGTCACATTGGAAAATTGAAATCCTTTTATGTGCGAAACGTGACAAACGATTTCAGGAATTTACGAGTCAAAGACAAAAGGATAAGCACAGCAGCAGCTTTAAGATTTGGAATCTTCAAGTTTAAATCATATCAGAGTTGACCAGGTGGAAAGCCTTGAATATATATATAAAATATATATAATTTAAATTGTGTTATTCTGGGAATGTTTAGTTGTTCGGATAGGAAATCTCTTTGCATATTTATGCAAATTCTTCAAATTTAAAACTACAAAAAACATTATTGAGAGTAATTTAGATTTGCCTGAAAATAACAATCGAAAATTTAACAAAGTGTTTAATTAAGGGAATTTAATACAGGAAGACACCACTTCTCCTGCCGCTCCTGCTGCTCCTTGTAACGACTTACATGTGTAGGACACTCTTCAACAAGAGCAGTCCTGGACATGGCCCAGTCCTTTCGACTTTGGGCTACCTACTCGCCTTCTGAATCTTCCGAGGGCCGGAGATGAGCCACATGTGATGCCTTCTTCCGCCCCTGCCCCTCCTCCGCCTCCGCCACCTCCTCCTTGACTGGCATCTCGTAATTACGTGGAAGTCAAGCCTGGCGAGCAGACACATGTACAACATGCCCACACATGGACAACTTCGTACAGTACCTATATCGCACATATATATATATCTTGTATTATTGCATGGGCCGATGTCTGGTGCGGGTATGAATGAACTCAAGTGGCAGCATTTTCGATGTATTTACGAGCCATTTTACAAAAAAAAAACCAAAAAAAATCAAACGAATTTAACGAAACGAAAGGCAAACTTTGGCAGATGCAAATCGTAAATCAGGCACAAGTAAATTCAGTACTCGAAGCACCATCACCAATATCAATTTTCAATCTGTTGACCCATGAACGTAAATTGCCTAGTCCCCCGATTTTGTTCGTCCCCCTTTTAACACATGTTGTTAACCCCTTTGGGATTTCCATTACCAATTAGTGCATACCATTATATCATGTTCTTATCAAGCAAATTGGATTTAACTTAATTTTGGGATGGAGTTGATATTTAATAATTGCTTTTAGACCACCAAATGGAAGTTAGTTAAGGAATACAGCAAAACATTTAGAATTGATTATTTCTAAAGAAAACTTATTTTGGAGAGTGCTTAAAATGATTAAGAATTATCTGAACTTTATTTAAAACAAACACCAATTTACAAACAAAATAAATGTGATACCATAAATGAAATATTATGATACTAATGCAATACTACAAATTAATAAATTAAATCAATTTTGCAAGCAGCCTAATTAAATGTTATTTCAATCAAAATCTTGAATTTATCTTAATAAATCAATAACATATAATCCAAAAACCGATTCCATTTTCAACTAATATTTTACCATGTAAAATAAAAATGGTAACTTAACCGTAACACTATTTCAACCAACTTTTAAGATTTACCAAACTTACTAAATATGTTTTAGAAACAAAAAAAGCAACGAAAAATCCAAACCTGTCATAAGGATTCTAAAATATGAGTCCTGACTGCACCTTGAACCACCTCACTTACCTCAATATGGCTCAAACTCCTTTCAGCCCGCCCACACACCTAATATTATATATAATGGAGGACCAAGTTGGGTGGCGGAGACTACCCTCTCCTCCTCCTCCTCCTCCTGACAGACGAAGTTTGCGCAATGTAGCGTAAATTGTGTGTTAATTCAATTATGTGCCAGGTTACGCGGCACCACATCACCACCTCCAACCGGCAATCTGCGCCCCCACACAGTGGGGATCCCCCCGAGATGCGTAATTAAAATACCAAATGTTTATTCAGGTAAATAATTTCGAAGTGCAAGTCGAAAGCGTCGGCAACTGCAATAACAAAATTGATACCAGATACCATTGGCCCTGTTTGGCCAAAGGGCGGGGATGGGAAAGGGGAAGGAGAGAGGAGGGGGAAACTGACTTTTGGCAATGGAGCCATGGCCAAAAACAATCTAATATCAGGCACCTCCACCTCGGCCCGCCCATTGAAGCGTTGAAATTTCCAGCGCGCAAAACTTTTTAACAAAACTTTTCATTAAAGTTTTGGCCAAGACCCAGACCCCGGGCCAAAGACCGACAGCGGCAAAAGATGCGAAAACTTTTCCGCTGGCAGGCGTAGTAAACGTCATTTCGGTTGGAGGCGTTTGGCACTGGGGGCGTGGCAATGCATGCACAAAGCCAAAAAGAAGGGAAAAAATCCTCTGCTCCAATGCACAACGAAAAAATAAAAATAGTTTTTAACTAAAATTCGAATCCGTTAAATCACAAGCGAAAAATTGGTTCTCAAAAATAAATAAGGAAAACTAAGGAATTGGGCTTAATTTATGGTTGTTTCTTGTTTCAAATAATAAATGGCTAGAATAACATTTGCATCTATTGCGGATATACGCATTTTTCGAACTACACTTAAAACTAGAAGATATTTTGTTTTAATTTTTCTTATACATTTATAATCCTTTCAAATCGATTATTTAGATTTGTTTGAATTACGATTATACAATTTACAATGCAATTTTTTAATACACTAAAATCTATCCAACTGCATTTTTTTAAATTTTTTTCTACGGTGATGTGTGTGTGTACATGAAATGGCTACTGGCTGCAAAAGTATTTGTTTCCTCATCACATGTGTGTGTGTGTTTGTGTGTGTGTGTGTGCGTGTGCATGTGCCAGAGGGTGTTAGGTTTTTCTCAAGTTTTTAGTCGCCATCCGTAAAATGTTTTTCTCGCATTTCAATTCACCACAAAAACGTTTTGAGAAATTATTGCAAAAGTTTTTCATAAAATGAAAGCGCATAAATTTACTACAACAACAAGCGGATAAAGGCGCAGGAGCCAAAGGGGCGTGGCACGGTCTGAGCCAAATATCAGGAGCCAGCAGCAGAAGCATTGCAAGCTTGTGATATGAGACGCACACAGATACCCCACACACACACACACGCACACATAGTTACTGCACCTTTGTGCGACACACGTTAAGTTGTAAAAACTAAAACACAACAACAACAAAAAAATGAAGAAAAGAACGCAAATACAACAATGGAAAAGCAACAAACAGCAACGAGTGCGAAAAAGTTTTGTGGTATTAGGTGAAAGGGGGTGAAAGGGGTGAAAGGATTCGTGGGCAGGTATTTTTTTGAAGTGCAGTAAAAATTTTGCAAAAAAAATAATGTATCTCAACTTATTAAGCCCCTTTGCAGATTATTTTTTGAAGTATGTAAAATATAAAAACAAATGAAATATGAAATATAATATTCCAACATAAAAAATATATATTTTTGTATAACCAAATTAATTAAGTTTAATATGAACTGGGCGATAATCTAAGATAAGTATCCAAAGAGTTGAGTTTTTTGAGAGTTTAGATATAATTTATTTTTTAATGTTTTTTCTTAAAAATATATGTATATAGATGTAAATATTTAAGCTTACATTTTTTGAATGCATAATGAAGCCATTTTTGTATTTACCAAATTAATAATGCTTAATATAAACCTAGATTAGTTTTGTTAAGCATTATTTTCAGATTTCATATACAATATATTTTTAATGTTTTTTCTTGAATATATTTTCAAGAAATAATCGATGCAATCGCAAGTTATAAATTAAACGAATTTAACCTTGCCACAAAAATATAAAATTTTTCTAAAATGTGACTAAGTTGTACACTCATATGGAAAATTATAAAAAGAAAAATTTGAATCATTTGAATAGTGAAAATTTCAGGGCACTCGTTATTCGTTCAAGCTGATTTTGACAAAATTTTCCGCTTGCTGTGTGTGCGTTGTCTGCTTGTATTTTTGTCGACTTTTCAACTTGGCGGTGCCGGTGACGCGGCATCGCTTGACGGTGGTGGTGGCGATGGTGGTGGTGCTGGCGGGTCAGTGGTGCGGTGGGGCGGTGTGCATTTGAAATATGGTCGCTTGTGCCACAAATAAATAACGCTTTCGAATCGCTCGCAAGTGGATCCAGCTACATTTCAGTGTGCCAATGTGTCTGTGTGTGCGAGTGCATCTGTGTGCGGTTGATTTTTGCTGCCAGTTAAGCACACTCACCCACACATATGTAAGCGGCAATTAATAGATAGAAAATAAAGGATGACTAAACAAGCGAGCGTCTATAACAGGTACAGATGCGTGCACGGAGATACAGATAGAAAAACAAAACTAAATAGCAATAAAAAAATGTTTATTATTATTACTCAGATTTCGTAAGTCTGATGCTTGTGTTATTATTAAAGAGCAAAGGAAAATATAAATAAATGGCTGACAAAAATATGTGAAAAGTATTTAATCTGGACGTCTTTAAACGCCATAAAGGGTCTCAAACTGAGCCGAATTGATGCCCTTCAGACGGCTGAAGTTCGAAATGAAATCAGGCATGCTTAAGTTGCCCCACGAGCACAAACTGCCATATTGAGGGACACAAAATAACAATTAAACATCAAGCTGACAAACTTTGGAACAGCAAACAAACAAACTGCATGCGAGACAGTTTGCGGCAAAAGGGCGCAAGACTTTGCAGAGAGCAAATACTGGAATTATACCTATAGAGATACATATACATATATATAAAGTTATATGGCCGCAGAAGACGCGGAAACTTCGCGCCAGGATAAGCACAAGTTGTTAGGGCCAGGAGTATGGTTTCGGGTTGGGGGGGTGGTGGGGAGGAGGAAAACTTTGTCAGCGCGAACGTGACATGAAAATCGCTGAGCTGATGAAAAATGCTAAATCGTGACGGGAATCCCCAAGCCAAGACCATTTATTTATTTAATAGCATTTTATCATTCGAAGTTTCCCACTCGTTGCAATTGGAATTAAAATAATAATGAAAATAGCCTCGACATCGGTCTGGGAGATATACACACACATATGTGAAATCCGAGATCCATTGGAGTTAGAAGCCAACTCCCAGAGAGTGCTTCTATATTTGGGTAACAACTCCTCCGTGTCTGCTAATGGCTTCATTTGGTCCGATGTTTGGGCGACTGCCCCCGGACACTTGATGCCAATGCAGAGCCAAACAGAGCACTCAGTGCACTTGACTCCGCCGATGCTGCGTTTATATCGTTTAAAAATATCATAAGACGATCTCTAGATCCCCCCTCTTTCTCTCTCTCTCTCTCTGTCGCTCACTGTATCTCCATCCTTGTCTCTGCTCTGCGTTGGCTGCTAAGAATTCTAAAAACACAACAACAACAACAAAAAGAGATGTATAAAAAAACTCTGGCAGGCAACATGCTTCTATTTGTATCTGCATTCGTGTTGCAGCTACGGTTACGTGTCTGTTGCTCCCGCATTCCCCGCTCTCGAGGGGATCACTTCGATGTCGCCTATCGCCGAGTTGGTCTTCCGCCTAGACAAAAGGCTAATGCACTTTCCGGGATGCCAACGCATCGAAGGAGAATTTGGTTGATTTATAATGATCCCTGCCCGCTTGGCCACCTAATTGCTCACTAAGTGGCAAATGTGTTCGATAATGAACATGCTGTCAACCGGCAGTCTCAGCATGTGGCAAAAATTGTTGGAAAATATTGGGGGGCACCATGTGGGTGGTCAGTGGATTAAATAAATCCGAACGATATACCCAACGCACATGGTAAAAAGCATACATTTTGTGGGTAAAGAAATCCTTAACCAAATAATTCAAGTTCATTGAAATGCGATTGATAACATAATTTCAATAAAGTAATACATCAATTATAATACTATAATGTTATGTAAAAACAAAACATTATTTTTGTAGCATCCCTAAGAATCTATTACTTACAATACATAGGTTTTTTTTTATTTTTAATTATTCCAGACATTTATTTCTAATTATACCTTATGCAAACTATTACCACCATAATATCACCAATATTATGATGATATTTTTCCGATACCATTGAGTGCTTTTGAAATGACATGTTACAGTAAAAACAGTTAGCTGAAAATATATTTTAGTTTGCTTAATGAAAATTCGCTTAAGTCGGAGGCATTTATTAAAAATTCATTTGTTTTGCTGAAAGCTGCCGGCAAGAAGCAGCAATCAGAAACAACAAACGACTTTCGCAGTGAGCAACCACCGAAGTTTGTTTTGCAATTTGTTCTCGGCTTGGCTTGGCCACTTTATTAATTTTAAAATAAAATGGCACAACCATTAACAATGCACCAGCAAGGTCCACTCGGAGTGCCAACTAAAAAACAGCTAAGCCACAATAAACAAGAACGAGCAGGAGACTGAGCTCGAGAAATGAGAATGAGAATGCTGCAACGAAATAAAACATGCTTACTTACACAATGTTGAGTACGTGTAGAACACAGTAGTACGACCATATACCCGAGGTACCGCCGTATACTTCTCTGATGCACTGTAAAAGCCCAGCGAGGAGGCGAAACTTTCTTCGCACGCTTCGCAGTCATTTGGAGCATATGTTTCGAACATTTTTCATAATCAAAAAGCTTTTAGCGGCGGACAGTGGCAATGATGGCCACGGCAACGACGGCGAGGATGCCGCTGCCACGCCCACCACGCCCACCGCCAGTGGCCAAGTGGTGCTTATTGTCCGTTTCATTTTCGAGTGCAGCAGCGTGTAAAATCGCAATAATGCACAAGATTCCCAACGCAGCGCACAGTTGTCCACAGACAGTTTCCCTTGTCCGGGGATAAAAACTGAAGCCTTTAAAGAACAGGAAACTAAGTTCACAACGAATCTGGGGTACTTTGATCATACCGATCAAATGGAAAAATAAAATAGTATTAATAGTTTATCTAATCTTCAACTAGGGAATATTTAATAGCACCAACAACTAATGTAGTTTCAAGCGTTTCTCAATTAATTATAATCATATTTTCATTTAATGCATATCTTATAAAATAATTTTGTTCTGAAGGTATCAAAAAACCTAAAGAAATCATTAAACCTTTTATAGCAAAGAGTATCGACGCTTGACAAATGCAAGGCAAACTCTAAGCAGAGGCGACAGCAGAAACAACAGTAGAGCATTTGTCATGGCAACTGATTGCGAGGAAATCCAAAATACCCGAAAACAAATTCAATTTAACTTTCAGCAAAACGCTTACCGACAAAAACAACAAAAAAAATCAAGGATATAGAAGGCGCCACACAACGACCACGCACAGAATAACACAAAAACAATAACCGAAACCAAATTCAATTCAATTTTCATAGGCATAAACATCCATAACAAATAGCATTAAATTACAAAAGTAACACAAAATAAAATCATTTGATTATTATGGCAATATTTTGTGCATTTCGTGCAAATTTCCGAAACAATATTTATTTGCCGATGACAGTTTGGCAATCGAGTGGATGACTTTTGGATGAACAGCGTTTCGTGTGTTTTTGGCATACATTTTATTATTGCCTGTCCGAATGCGTTTAATTGACGTTCATTAATTTTTACGCAATGCCAGTCATCGTATGCAAATAAATTACGTATACGCCTCGTTGCAGCCACATAAAGCACAGCCGTCGTGGCCAGCGCAGTAATTGGGACTGAAGTTTACTCAGCAGCTATATGTCTCATTCGAAGCAGAAAACTTTTACTGCAAATACATTTAAGGTCCTTTGGCTAAAAGGATTACTGTGAAAGGCATTGATTGCAAAGTGAATACAACTAAATTGCGGAAGCCTTTGATGATAAAAAGTAAATATAAATAATAATTTTTAAGATATATAAATATGTCTGGTATTTATCTATGATAAGACTGCAAACTTAATTAAAACTTCTCGGAAATATCCAAAATAGGACTTCAGCAACCTAATCAACTTTCCACCACCGAATTCGCTTGATTTTAAATGCAGCTTAAAGTTCCTGTTCGCCAAAAGAGAAGAAGCCGGCTGCGGGGTCATAATTTCTGGTTAAGCTGAGCGTAATCGGCACTTTTACCCAAATGGACCATAAGGCGTTAAAATGTTGTTATCGCCCAGCACAAAACGCCCACCCGGAGGTGTACCTCCATGTGGCTATAGACATTTTCCACCACCAGGCCAGGCCAGACTTACCTTTGGCAGGGCAATAAAAAGCCAAAATACATTTCGATTATGCGGCAAGAAAGAACATCTCTCTCTCTCTCGGTTGCCTTCTTTAACTTTTCTTCGAATGTTTTTTCTTCCATTTCCTTTTTTTCCATTTTATTTTATTTCTGTAAATTTTCCTGCGGCCCTCGACGACAATTCAATGGTAGCAGGCCGAACCCTTAAACTGGGCTTAGGTTAATCGAAGTGCCCGTACCACTGGCAATAAAAGAACGAATTTGGCAAAGAAAATAGCATAAAATATAATTTGCTTGAAAGCCAAAATATGCTTATGCGGCGAGGGGATGTGGCTATTATTTTATTGCCAAAGAATTGGAATTGTTTTGAGAAAGTAATAGGCCAAAATTGATGTCATTTTACCCCAGAGCATATGCCCAGAGCCTTTTCAGTCATCATTATTTTTTATAAAGTTTCTCCACATGAAAACAAATTTGAATATTCATCGGAAATGTGTCTTTGCGAAATATTATGCGGGTAGGTTAATTGTTGTAAGTTAAATTAATTCGAATTGAAACTCAAATGCGTTTACCTCTTGCAGCCTTTTCAACAAGGGCTTGAAATGCATCCTCATATTGGTCTTTTCCGGTCTGGGAATTGTTCTCATATTGGCTTTGGCAGTATACTTTTTGTTCTTCCATAAGAAATCGGAGGAGCTGACAACAGTCACGGTCCCGGTGCCCGATGTCAAAAAAGTTGTAACTACAATAGCTCCATCGCTACTTAGAGGATTTCTGCATAAGCTAGTAGACAAAATGTAAATGTATGAATGTTCTGGATCTTTTTTTTAAAACTAAAACACTGTTTTTTTCAAAATATATATATTTTCAAAATTTATAGTAAATGTAATATTCAATAGTGACAATAATTCGTTCATAAATAAAATGTACATATGTACGAGTATACCCAAGATTTTGCACTCAAAAAAAAAAAAATTATATTCCACAAAATCTCCATTTACAGCAATTATGTGTTGGTAAGCTAATTATGTTCAATTTGCATTCCCGGAAAATGAAAAGCGGCTTTTCTCCTCTGCAGCTGTCCGCAATGGGAGACCCCCAGAAGACGGGCTTTTTTCATTAGTGTAATCATATCCATCAGTTTCATTGCTATCCTAATATATTTTCTTTACCAAAAAGACCGATAACAAAGGAAATATCGCGAATCCAACAATTTTTGCATATGATAAAATATATATAGCAATTTCGAGTTGTATAAATATTCTCTTGCATGCCAAATAATATATATTTTGTTGTATGGCTCCGCTTGCTATGTTCTGTACCTTAGCTAGTACTAATTTCTTGTAAAGTATATATTAAACGGCAGTTTAAATTAAATCCAAGCTAGCCTTTCACTTCCTTTGGGCAACCAACGTGGGAAATCTGTGGAAAAACCGCCAAGCCATCAGCTGCTGCTGCTGCTGCTGCTGCTTCTGCTGTTGTTGTTGGAAAAACTGATGCCAGTAGTTAGCGGCACTTTGTATGCAAAGTGCAGGGCAAAATAAAAAACAAACAAAGGGAAGCAGCTATCCGAAGGCCAAGAGCCATCGAGGAGGGCTGAACGAAGACGTCCGCCTCCGATTCCGCCCTATGGCCACAAAACCGTTTTTTGGGTGCTATTTGATTATATAAAATTTCCACATTTTTAGCTGTCTGTACTCACTTCTCCCAGATATACTCGCATATATATATATATATATATATATATTTGCTGGTTGTTAGCGTTTAGTGGCAAACAACTGACAGCTGCCGAAATGCCGGCCAACGTTTAGTTCCTCCAGCTGCTGCTGCTGGAAAATGGAGAACGGCGAACGGAAAGAGGGAAAACGAGCGTGATTCCCTGGGTATCTGCGATGTGATTAAGATGGTTAGTCATTCTATTTAAGAGCTTGGCCCTAAGCTCTTCAGCCAATGAAGCAGCAGCCAAGCCAACTGCTTTTATGGGCTATCATCTATATTGAATCAGTGGCTTATGGCAAATGAATATCAGTTTATTTTTTGAGAGATTTTAGTTTTTATATTATGTCAGTCATATACTATAAATTTAAAAAATAAATAAAAGAAAACTCTTTTTTGAGTTGGTTAATAATGTAGTGTACTTAACTTTTAAAAATCATTAGAAAAATATTCCTACTTTGCCTTATTTATATGATTAAAATAGGTATGATCCCTTTAAATCTATAAAAAAAACAATCGAAATTAAGGGCTTTTAAAAACTTGACAGCAACAGAACCGTGTCATTAATTCCACTTTTTTTGGTGCCATTAGGAAAAATTCCACTTCCTAGAATTTTCGATTTCCTTTATTTTTCATTATGTGAATGCTGTCTGAATTCTCCTTTTTTTTCTGCAGCCTTCGAGCATTTGTTGTTTGCTACCTTGGATTTGGGGGCTGCGGGTACTTGGCCATTACTTCGATTTGTTTCTTATTTAAATTTTTTGTATTCACTTCGATGGGAAAATGGAGATGGATGAATGGTAAAGGACACAGGGCAAAAGGAAGAACGTTAAGTGCCTTTGTCGGTTGCAAAAGCGAATTAATGCCGGGGCAAAAAAAAAAAAAAAACAGCAAGGGAAAATCGCTGCGGTTTCCTACTCTAATGCGTTTAATTTATATCCTCTCCCAACTACAACAAATAAAAGTAAAATGTAAAAAAAAAAAGAAAACTGCCAGGGCTTGGCGGATAAAATAAAAATATATATTTATTTTACAGCTGCTGCACTTAGATGTGCGATGGCAATAAAAAGCAGCCCCAGCAAGTGGCATTCAACACCTATTTTTTCGTTTTCTATTCCTGCCCCCCACCAGATCCCCCTCCAAACCCGCCTGAAAAGCTTAATAAACAAACGCCGAAAATGGTGTAGAGGTGGGGGAGGGGGTGAGTGGGTGTCTGGCTGCTTTTGGCTAGATGGTGGTGCTGGTTGGGTGGTGGGTGGTGCGTTATAAACATTTAAGTCCACAATTTGCACAGTGTGTAAGGGCGCAGCAGCTCCAACGCCATCGCTTCGCTTACACTTCAAGTGGAACTATCCGAGCGGCAGCCAAATGCTGGCCAAATGCAATTTTCACGTGCAACCGCAACGATATTTATGCCACACCAGTAACAAAAGCTCAGTCGGAACCAATTTATGCACTAAGAAAAAAAAACAAAACAAAATATTCAAAACTTTAATTCCAGAAGGAAATAAATTTATTTAATTCATCAAACAACTTTTGAAATGTTGAAATGTGTTCGAAGAAGTGTAAATATGTTTAGACATTATAAAATATTTTAAAACCTAAATTTTTTTATGCAATTCTGCATTTATTTTTTAAATTTAATTAATTTCTTTTTTTTATTATTTAAATACTAAAGTTATTTGAAATTCTTTAAAGTGTTCTTGAATGTGGCCCATCTGCAGTGCCAACTTACATTCCCCATACCTGCACTACACCTAGACCCCCACAATGGTTGACACCCCTCCCCTGGTTGCCACCCCCTGCCCCATCCAAATTCACAGCTGCAGCTTCACCCCCGCCGCCGGGGAGAGGAGGCGGGGGAATGCGTTTGTGTGGGTTTTGTTCGGTGCTGGGGTCATGCGTGCCCCACTACGATGTGGCAACATAAACATCCAACCAACAGCACCAAAAGAGAGAGAGAGAGAGAGAAGGTGTCCTGGCCCATGGACAAATGGTAGGTGAAAATATTTTTGGAAATTCCAAAAATGAACTTTTGGTAACGAGGAATTTGGTTTTAGTTGAGCAAAAATTGTTGAGTTTATAATTATGCCTTCGAAATTGATAGATGTTCTCGTGTTTTTTGTGTATATTAAACATTTCAATTCAAATGTATGGAATTTTAAATATTTTTTTTGATAAATGATAACGAAACTAAATAATAACTAAATACTTTAAACTGATTGAATCGGGATAATAAAAAGGCAAGCAAAATGAAGCATGAACATGTATTTCAATGTGCTTTGTTTATTTAAGTATCACTTAGAAACATTTATTCAAATCTTTAAATTTATCATATCAAAAGGATTAAGTAACATCGATTTTATTGCCCTTATTGTAGACCCTTTGAATGCAATATAAATTAGGAGTATTCCACACCTAGTTCAATTTATGGCAGTTGCATTCAAATGAGTAGCATTTATTTCTGTTGCAACCCAAAATGGTCGATGGGCGACATCGAGATGCCCAAGGATTGCTAAGGACAGCGACGACAGCCGGCAATCTCAAGTAGTCATAAACACGACCCAAGCACACCTGCACCGCTAGAAATAGAGATGCCCCCAGGGGAGGTGCGGGTGGCGTTCGGGGTTTCCGGTTCCGCTGCAATGTGTCGCCGCCATTATGCAAATGCCGGCTCTCAAGTGGACCGACTGCTCATTGCAATCTGCATTTAAATGACCCCGGCGAGGTGCGAGCTCGCCCTGAGATTTCCCGGCATCATTTGCAAAAATATTGGAGAAATTTCCCGGCCCGAAATGGAATATATCTTGGGCACTAAGGAATTATGCATGACCACGCCTTTACTGCCAGTTATTGTCACAAACGAGTTTCCGAGGGTAATTGAAAGTCTCCGTTTGAAAAAGGACATTTTCCTATTATTGTTGGTTGACTTAAAGAGATCAGAAATTTGCATTTAAAGAAAATTTGGAATGTAAAAAGTAGAGTTAGCAATATTTTGGTGGGTTCACTTAGATGATATTTCCAATGTTATAAATTAAATTAAACATTAGAAAATGCCTATATAATGTAACTCTCCATGATTTCTCTTAATTTATTTTTATTATTTACTTTACATTTTCTGAGCGTAAATCCCCATATATAAATAGTGTTTACAATATACAAATTTATACTAGTTTTGCAAAAGGAATAGGAACTAACAGCAAAAAAGCTAAGGAAGTATCAGGTGTGCAGCTTTTCCCCAGGAGTTTTTCAAAACTCTGACATCACAAAAACACACCCACAATCCCAGCCTTCGCTGGGGAGATGGCTAATAAAGTTACACACACTCCCAGATAGATACTGGAAGATTGTGTGTGTGTGTAATGCGTTCTGTTATGCTCCTCCCCAAGAGAGTTGTTAACGTTTTTTCATAGCCGTGTTTACTCTTTTTCATCTTGGCCCTGGGATCCTAATGACACCCCTTCCCCGCCCCCCGGAGCCACGCCCCTTGCTAGCCGGCGATAAGCGACAATAAACATAAAAAATGAACGCTCAGCCCCAGCAGTGAAGGGCTTTTCCTTTTTTTTTGCCCTCCCACTTTTCCACAATTGCAGTGAGCCTGGTGGAAAATTTTAACAACCGCACGAGATTTTTCCGCCGCCAAGCTTTATTGTGGCTGTCACGGATTTCGGCGGATTTTCAACGCATAAACATCTTTTTCATATTCATTTTACCGAAACGAGTGCGGGGAAAAAAAATCAAGCAATTCAGGACGTGCCAGGCCTGTGGTGTGGCTCTTGGGGTGGCTTTATTATCCTTTGGGGACGCAAATTAGTTCACAACGAGAATTTATTAATTGAATCATAATTTACAATCCCCGTGGCGGTTGGGATACATATCACTTTTTTTATAAAATACTTGCTGAGCTTGTAAAATATGCTTGCATAAAAAAATGCTTAAATGCTTTTTGTTGAAACTAACAATGCAAGAACAAGTATTTTGTAATTTCATTTAATTAATGGCTGTTTTGGTTAAATGAAATATGTGCAGCCCGGTTTTATTAATACTTTTTTAAAGCCTACCTAACAATAATCAATGAAAATATAGGAAATTATTAAGTTGGCAGGAAATACCTTAGTTTCCCATTCTAGAAAGCAAGCTCTGACGAGAATGTAACTTCCCAACGAAATCAAACGAAATTGTATTCATTTTGTATTCTCAGGAGAAGCACGTTGTTGTTTTTAAGTTCTCATACTTTCCCATATTTTTTAAGTAGAAAAATTGAATAAGAATATACAGTCACAGTAGCCAATACCTTACAAATCAATCGGAACTTACGGAGTTTCATCACATATTTTGTTTATTCGGAAGCTACGCCAAAGTGTTGTACGTTCTCAACGCCATCTTTCAATTAATATTCAAAAACCATTTATAATGTTAAAAGTGAAAGACAAAGTAATGCAGATACTTAATCTAACCCCCGAACCCCCGGATATTGACGTCTGCGGCGGCAACCAGATCTGTGAGTTTTTTAAGCAGCTGATGGAGTATTACGGATTGTCCGATTATATCACGGGGGATCTGAAGCCGCAAGTATTTCTCCTGATCGGAATCTGCACGGCCATCAATCTGGTTGTGTTCTTCTGGGCATATGGCAAGTGGCGCAGCTTCAAAGTAAGTTTTATTTAAAATGATTTCTAAAATTCTAAATAAATTATAACTGAATTTTGTTGACTTCCCAAGGAGACAGAATCTTTTCGCCGGCAAAAGATGCAAGCCGATATGGAAAAATGTCTGCGGGAGAGTCGCAAAAAATTTGGCCAGACCTTAACGAAACCCAACGATAAGAGATATTCAAGGGATCCAGAATTGAAAATAGAACCCGAAACTGGACCAACTCCTGACTTCGAAGAAGACAGTGGCGTGATTGGAGATACAGAATTTACGGACAGCGGCAAGGAACTCACGGACAACGAATGCATCAATGAAAAGGGAGATATGCAATTGAGAAAGCAGAAATCATTCAATTTTGGTCACACCCATACCGAATTGGAATCGGAATCCGGAGATTCGGAAGCAATGAAGCGAGTTAAATCCTTGCCGGTACTAAGTCCCAAGGGGGGCCAACATCGGAGGTTTAATTCCCGGATTCCTGTCCCGACCAGACCCACCACTCCAATGCGCAAGGCAAGGGCCTGGGTGCCCAAATAATCAATATATATATATTTTTTTTTAGTTTTACACTAGTTTTTAAGATATTATTCCTCGCCTCATTTTTATAACACTTCCATTTTACACTTGATGAAATATGGTTCCTCTTGAATATTTTGATTGCAATAATCAATGCAAAATTTATGCGGGAGTTCACACATTCTACACACTTTTTCACAGAATAACAGAGGACTTTTGTTGTATCCAAATTAATCGTGCATAATTATTATCCAATAATTTATACATTAAATTATGCGAAATTCCAATAATTGTAAACTAAAATTAATATCTAAATACATGAAATAAGAACATGAAAAATTACAAAGCTTGTAAGTTTTAATTTAAGTTTTAAAGTGGCAAGTTTTATCTGGAATTATATATAAAAAAATAATTGTAATAAAAAAATCAATAATCAATCTTAAGATACAAGAAAGAACTGTACTCAAATACTTAACGGAAATGATTGAAGATATGCAATCTAATTGAATTTTGAGATACTTTCTGCGTCTGCCTGAGACTAATTGCATTTATTGCTCATCTTTAAAACTGCGACATAAACACGCTTAGAGATGTCTGAAAGCCATGTGAGATATGCCAGATTATTAACAAATTCGTCTGCCATCCCATTTCCATTCCAATCCGCCTGTCAATTTGTCGCATCGGCAAGTTGAGAGGCGGGCGGAAAAGAAGCCAAGTAGCGCACAGATACGAATCTGTCAACACGATTTCCAAAGGCAATTCGAAGCGGAAAAGTCGGGCGGGGAAATGCAGATGACTGGCTGGCTGGGTGGGTGTCAGCTTAAAATGCGATCAGTCCGACAGCTAAGCTCGGAAAATTTCTCGAAGGCGCCGACAGCGATACAAATATGGCAATTTCTGAAGTTATTTCTCCGGCGGACTTTTGATGTTTGTTCGGTGCTGAAATGTTTGTTAACTGCCAAATCAATCTGCGCCAATCGATGCTGGCGAAAGAACGCATCGTTGGCCCATTAAAAAAAAATTTAATTTACTGGGCGGGGGGCGGAGTTGGGCGGGGGGATTGTAATTGGAGTGGGGTGGGGGAGTGTGGGAGTGGGGCAGCCCAGAAGTATGCAACACATTTTCAGCAACCACGAAATTTGATCGGAGATAAATTCCAATTATTAAAATCGAATTTGCACAGCAAGTCGGCACTCCAGCATGCAGCGTGCAGCATGAGCATGCAGCATGCAGCATGAAGCATGCAACATGCAATGGGCGTGGCCCTATTAGGGGGTGCGGAATGTTTTGCATTTGGAAGCCACTGGAACATTTTATCAAATTCTAATTATGCAAAATGGAGGGGAAAAAAGCAATTAAACCGAATGTCCCAAAATACTCGCATCCAACTAACTAGAAAATGCGCAAATTATCAGATCAACAAAAGCATAGAATATGGGAGGGGGGCGTGGCACCCAATGCACATTGTTCGATAGAAGAAATCCGATTTTATTGTGCTGACTTCCTTGATAGCGTTTCCAATTAACGTTGTTGTCCAGTTTTTTGGTTAGCTCTATTCGCCCAACAAATTTGCCGTGAAATTGTCTCTTTTTTGCTGCTTCAATAAATTGTCAAATTTATAAAACAACGATGGCTAAATCTTTGCGTGTGCAACATAAATTTAATACCATGTTAACGCTTCATAAAATCGCAGTTTGAACAATCGATTTGCCGGTGCTCGAAGTGACCGAAGTGCGAAAAACAAAAATAAAAAGCTTAACCAAATGAAAACAAAAACAGGAAGTGTCTCTCTCGGCACAATGGCGATAGCATAAAGTATGAATTGTAAATAAATAAATTTTATTGCAAAGCGATTGGCTATTTACTCTTGTTTCACATTTTCAGCATCACAGGCAATTGACAGCAAAAAGATGGGCGAAAATAAATACAAATTGCAAAAAAAAAAAAATTACGAATTATAAGCAAACAGTGAAATAAGTAAATAAGTCACACAATAAAAAGAGACAATTTTTAAAGAGGGCTTAAAGGAATACATGTATGTTCTTTAACAACAAACTTTTACTCTTTTAGTGTTGCAATCTTCAAGAAAATAATTGGTGAGTCTCAATATCAATTTATAGTATATGATCATTAAGAAATAATAATATAAAGGTATTAGTCATTGATTGTCTAATTAAGTAAACCAAATTTATTATTACCTAAAAATTTTGTATTTCTTCCTTAATGAAGAATATATTTATACAACGCAGTTAATATTAAAATACATAAAACAATGATTTTTTTTAGATAAGAGTCTGTTGCATATTCCCAGGCTCCATCGAAATTATTTTGCTGCATTTGTTTGCGCAGACATGTAAATTAATATTTTTTAACTACCTTCAAATATGATCAATGAAATAATAACAAAGTATATAAATACATCGATAAATGCTGCGTAAAAATGATGGGAATGACAGTGGGTCATAAATGCACGAGCCATTAAGTAAAATGCTTTCGTTCGCCCCATCTCTTTCTACTCCCCCTCTACCCATCTCTTTCTCGTGGGTTTCTTTTCGAAGCTTTGGCTTTGGCGTCATAAAATATGCATGCTTTATATTTACCCAAATGGCATGAATTTTGCAATTTTACTGGCGTTCATTTGGTATAAACATAGGTACACATGAGATGAATGAATTAATATCTGTTTTTTGCAAATTAAACGGTGTAAAAATGAAAAATGAATCACAATGAATATGCTGAAAATTAAATTGAGTAATAAATATAACGAAGTAGCTGAGCCCTGCCTCGTTTTCGTTTATGAAACTTATTTTAAATTGCAGTTTTATTCGGATATCGGTCAAGCCGTTCTTGACTAATGCATAGAAATATATTTTTATGTGTTCCGCCATCAAATAAATTATGAAGAACAAAATCTAAAATTATGATAGTCTTTAAAAAAATGGGAAACATGTATATATTTTATTACCGATAAAGGGGAAAGTCATTAGCTCCTTTAAATTTCTCTTTATTGCATTGTTACCCTCTGCTTTGTCATGGAAATACATAATTGTGGACCCATAAATTTTAATAAAGCAAAAATTCGTAATTTCCGAATTATAATAAATAATTTTTCCATATTAGTTTGAATGAAATACTATTGGAAATAATGTCAAAATTGCCATTGAACGTAGCACAGGCACATTATGCCGAAACTATTTCCATAATTAATCAAATTGATTTATTCTAATCCCTCCGACATTCGAATGTCCCTGCCCCGATTTCCAAATATTTTATTGCCGTTTTTGTTGAGCCCATGAATCAAAAGCAAAGGCTTGCAACTGCTGCAACCAGTTCCTGAAAGGCATATCCCAATACCGGCACATCGGACATTTTCAATTATTCGTGAACGCTAATTACTCTCGCGCAACTAGAGCCATAATGATTATTATTTCTCCTTTTGACATTAACGCACACAGCGAACCGAACAACAACAACAACAACAAAAAAAGAATGAAATCAATTAGCTGAACCAGTGAACAAAATGGAAAATAATCCCACCATGGGTCCAGCGATGAGGCTGATTATTGTGATGGATATTTTATATGACACTACTGACCATCGAACCGGAGCGGGCCAAAAGCGGGTTGACCCCATTCTCGATGATGCTGCTTTGTTTCCGTTTCCGCTGTGGCCAGCATGACATCTGCGATTCAGTATTCCTCCGCAGACCCTCCACAATGCCACCCCCCCACACAATTCAATTTTGCGCCGTTTTTATGATAATTTATATATATATATATCAATATATACCGTACACGCGAGAAACGAAATTACATTTTGGTTTATTAATTTATGCACGAGGCTCGCGAGACCGAATGAACTGATTGGTGTGCGCTTAAATATGCAATTTCAATTTAGTTATATTTACACTAAATATTACACTAAATGCTCACGAATGCTGAACAATATGTTCGGCATTGCATGTGAGTCGATCGCAAACTTGAAACTGAATTGAAGCGCAATGAGTTTATCGGCAGAGAGACCAAACCCTACTTGGCATATATGTACTTACTTATAGGTTTTGTTGAGGGTTCCAATACCATATGCCAATTATGTTGCCCCAATATTTTGACTTGGACACACTCGACTAGCTACCAACTGCCAATAAGAGAACCCCCCAAAGAGAGAGACTTATGTGTGAGCGATCAACTGGAACAATTGCCAATGATTATGATAAATGACAAAGTAACAAACTGTACAAACATAAGTTCTGGGCTAACTTTTAAATTTAGTTTTTAACTCTGGACTAATAATTTTTTTTTTTAAATAGAATAGAAATAAAAAAATATATATCCCTATCGATCTCACCATAGGCGAATTTTAAGAATTAAAAATTATGAAGAATTTAGTATATTAAAAAACTAAAAATAAATTAATTCATTTAGTTTGGTTTTAACTTTATATTTATTTTCTACATGTCCTCTGTAATTATTGATAGAGCAAATGACGGCGCAAGCACGCACAATTTTTAAGCAATTTTCAATTCCACAGTTTTAAGAGCATATTTTATAAATTTTTAACCTTTTTTGTTTTTATAATATACAATAAATACATATTTTATAAATTCCAAATTAGTTATTGTTCATGTGTATTTTACTTCTTACTTTTAAGCTAGCAGCGCTCCAAGCGGGTAGACTAGGCAATGGAAGCGCCACCTAGTGGACGAAATTCTTATCCGATATTTATTTTGTCTCATATCGATAGCCGTTTTATATTTTGTTAAATTATTATTATATATACATATATAGGCAGTTTATTGGAACCCAATTTTTATCAAATTTCTAAAATTCATTGTTTAACAAATTTTAAAAAAATTTTCTCTCGGTGCCTGGCTGTTAAAAAAATATAAAATTAACACTTTATTAACACCACAAATCATTATTATTGCTTCAATTATTAAGTCCCTAAGCATTTGTTCACTCAGCTATACTAAAATCATTTTATTTCTTTAACAGTTAGATTTTTAATAGCGCTCTTTTTTAAAAATCGCTTTAGAACTGCGAAAACTTCGGTGATCAAGAACTTTTCTCAGCTGGTAACACTTCGAGCGAGAAAAAAATACATATTATAAAGCCGGGCTTAGAGATAACGAACTGAGCAAATAGTGTTTTTGAACCGCCCACAGTGCGTCATGTGGTCATCTGATATGGGTGAATCTAATCTGAGATCTGCCTTGGCACTGATTGCAGGAATCCTGCTGATTTCTGGTTGCCAGTCGGAGCCGGAGGAGAAGTTCAAGTATGCGATCAAGGAGTTCGAGGTGCCGCTGGATCACTTCAGCTTCCTGGTTAACGCCACCTTCAACATTCGATACCTGTACAACGACTCGTTCGTGGACAGGAGCAATGCCCGCAGTCCGATCTTCTTTTACACCGGAAACGAGGGGGACATCGAACTGTTTGCCCAGAACACCGGTTTCCTCTGGGAGCTGGCGGAGAGGCAGCAGGCTCTGGTGATATTCGCAGAGCATCGGTACTACGGAAAGTCTCTGCCCTTCGGCAGCTCCACGTTCAACCGGAGCATGCCGGAGCATCTGGCCTACTTTACGGTGGAGCAGACCCTGGAGGATTATGCCATGTTGATCACCTTGCTGCGCAACGATACGCAGAGGCCGGTGGTGGCCTTTGGGGGTTCTTATGGAGGAATGCTGGCCGCCTGGTTCAGGATGAAGTATCCGCATCTGGTGACCGGAGCTCTGGCTGCCTCGGCACCGATCCTCCAGTTCCCCGGCATCACTGACTGCGACATTTTCTATCGGATTGTGACCTCCGTGTTCGAGAACGCCTACAATTCCAACTGCACGGATAACATCCGCAAGTCGTGGAAGCTCTTCGAGACCCTGGGCGGGAACGATGCGGGGAAGAAGCTGATTTCGGATGCATTTAATCTGTGTACTCCCCTCAAGAGCGACGAGGATCTCAAGAAGTTCTTGGACTATGTGGAAGAGGTTTACAGCAACCTGGCCATGGTGAACTATCCGTACAAGAGCAGCTTCCTGGCTCCCTTGCCGGCCTATCCCGTGAGACAGGTGTGCTTCTACCTGAAGGATCAGCATACCAAGGATGCCGATCTCCTCCATGCCATGGCCAGTGCTCTGGCGGTGTACACCAACTACACGCAATCCAACAAATGCCTGGACATCTCGGTGAACTCGAATGCGGATGATTCTGGCTGGAACATTCAGACCTGCAATCAGATGGTGATGCCCTTCTGCTCCAAGGGCGACGAGACCATGTTCCGCCCGGCCACCTGGAACTTCAAGGATTTCGCCGAGAAGTGCTACAAGGACTACCGCCTTACGCCCAAACCCTACGACATAATCCTGCGTTACGGGGCCAAGCATCTCGAGGCTGCCACCAATATCATCTTCAGCAACGGTCTGCTGGATCCCTGGAGCGGAGGCGGTGTCCTGCAGGCTCCGAACGAGATGGTTCACGTCATTATCCTGCCGGAGGGAGCCCACCACCTGGATCTGCGCCACAGTGATCCCGCTGATCCACCTTCGGTTCGTGATGCCCGCGAGAAGGAGGCAGCAATCATAGCTCGATGGATTCAGGAGTTTTGAATTGAGATTATAATTTACAAGGGCCGATTTAATCGGACATTTTATCAACAATATCTCATAAGATCATCAGTACAGAAAACATATATATATATATTTCTATAGAAACACCCTAACTGGAAGATTATCAACGAAGAATATATATTTTTATGAGAAGAATTTCACAATTTGTAAACGAGATTTAAGCACTTGATTCTGTATTTTTGAAACACTTAACAATTGAATAAATACATATTTTATAAAACGAGTTTTTCCTAAAAAAAGGTAGATTTCTTAATTCATATTTTATTTTAAAAATTGAATAATCGGCAATATTACTATGTCTGCCATATTTTATTAATTAGTGATTCCCTTCTATATTACCAAAGTATTCAAACAAACAAATACTGATTTATTGGGCATACTTTTGGGCTGGAAAGAAACATATATATTCATATTTCCTTGGATTATCTAGCATACTATTGGGATCTATATAGTCATTAATCTAGTTGCTTCTTTTTAGTAACCTGTATCTTTACGATGGATTTTCACTTAGGTATACTGAGAGGGAATTTAAATATAAATAAAAATTAATAAAAAATGCATAAATATAAATATAATTAATAGTTTATATGCATTTAATGTTTTTGTATATTCAGAGCATAAATCAAGTTAAACACAGAAATAAATGTTTATTTGATTGTTCAATGTATTTTATAATATTTATTTTTAAAGATTGCACTATTTAGAAGACTATAGACTTCTGCTGCTTTAAGAGTATTTTTGTTTAATTACTTTTCCAATTTTATGTTTTTTGAACCAGTTATATGCGTGTTAAATGAAAGTAATAAATTTTTCCAAAATTATATCAATACCCAGAACTGGGAGCATCAGATTAAATCAATCAAGTGGCGTGAACCTGCTTCTGAGTTAAAACCGCAACGGCGGTTATTATTTTTGCACTTTCACTTGCTCTGCCCCAAATAAAGATACATTGCGGATTATGAGCGGAAGCAGACTGTGAAATTCGAATCTTCTTTGTTTAGCGTCTGGCAATTACATAAGAAAGTTGTATCCAAGAGGTAGCTACAAATTATTAACTCACGCTGCCTCTTCAGCAAATATCAGTATCACAATTACAATAGAGTATATATATTCAAATTAATTTCTTGACTCAAGCGCAAATTATTGTTCTTAAAACATACTTATCAGAAGATCGTAAATTAAACAATATCCAATTTAAAATCAATTTGTTGCGTTCAACACTATCATTAAGTTTTCCACTCGTTTGTACTCTCAAATACATTATTTCACAATGTATGAAGTCGATATTTTTTGGCAAACGTCAGAGAAAAACCTGTTTTGAGTAGGTACTGGAAAAGTGGCGGTTAGAGAAGACCACCCACTCCAGTGTGGGTCCCAGACCCTGTCCACCCCCTTATCAGCCTGAACTACTTCTTACCTCTCCCCGCCCCTCTGACGCAATACTTACTCAATGGAAAACTTCGTGGCTAATAAAAAACAGAGGATGAGGAACTGCAGTTACTGAATATTGTTTCTCTTGTGCCCTGTGGGCGGAGATGGGGCTGCTGTGGGCGGTGGGCGATGGGCGGTGCCGAGGGGCGGGCGTGGACATGGTAAACACTCAACGATAATTAAACCACGACCAGCCTGGCCAACTGACCGCTTACAGCAGTTCTAGACAATTGGCGACAGCGAGGGTGGACTGTATTATACGAGAGGAAGTAATAGATTCAGCTTGATGTTGATACATATAAATTAAATTATTTCAAAGAGGGAAACAAAATATTTAGGAGCAAAAGTATTTACCAAGACAAATGTATTATTTTTTATACCTAATCTATTAATTTAACCAAATAAAAAAATTTATAAGTCCAATAAGAAAACAGAAGCATATTTTGCAGTTGTTGAACATGAAAACCACACTCATTATATTTTCTGTAAAAACTTGTTAATGAAGTTTATTTTATTATACAAAATAATGTGTATTTATTATTTTTTCGGTTTTATAAAATATGCATTTTAGTTCTATATATAAATAAATAATAAATAAATATAAAGACGCGATTTATTTAGGAAACTTCTTTAAAAAAATATCATTTCAATTTAAAAATTCTGTTCGGATTCTAGTAAAATATAAAATATGTTTAAAGTACGTACACAATTAAATTTTGGCTTTCAGAAAATATATCCAATCTTTATTAAAATCAAAAAAAAATAAACGTAATTCATCAAGTACCATTTAAAATTTCGTTTTCAATTAAAATTGGAAATAATTGTATTACAGGAAATAAAATCTTCAGCTTAGGATTGCTGAACCGCTGAAACTGAAAACTGGACATCTAAAGTACAGCTTAGCCCGTGATAATTGAGCTGTAAGCTGTACAGTCGACCCTCGCTAGCGTAAACCCGCAATCAAGTCCCGAAGATGCGCGCCAAAACAAGCTTTCGTCTGTAAGCGACGTCTAATCCTCGGCATAGAAAAAAAAACACACACGCACACTTAAAAAAAAACAAACAACAAACAAACAACAACGACAGCGGCAAATGAATCAAAACAAAACCCAAAACAACAACAAATGTTCACGTCCACTACTGACCTACTAAGCCGCAGTTGTTGTTGTTCTTTTGCTCGGCTCCAACTTCGGCTTGAAGCTCGGCTTCGGCTTCGGCTTCGGCTGCGGCTGCAGCTTCAACTTCGGCTTTGGCGTTGCGTGTGGCGCTTTTTACTTGTTGGTGTTCTGCTATTTTTTTTTTGTTTTTTCAATTTTTGTTTTGCGCTGGGTCGGTCGTTTTTCAACGCTTGCCGACGAATAATAAATAAGAAAAAGTTTTCCTGCAAAAGCAAAAGCAAAGCAAAAACCGAAAAAGCAGAAAGCAAAATGTAAAAGCAAGCCGAAACGAAAAGGTAAAAAGCGTTTTCGCTGCTGCAGAGCTGAGAGGCAGATCTCCTCTCTCACTCTCGCCGTCTCTGTAACTCTCTACACTGCGAGAAGTAGTTCGAATAACTAATTTTTTGTGATCTTTTGTAAATATTTACTAGGATGAAATAGAATCAAAAAGTTTTGACTTTTAAAACTTTTGTCTTTGAATTTAAAAACAAATATGTTAATAATATAAAATAAACATTGAATATATAACTAAAAAAATAAGAAATGACAATGGGAACAATTTATTTTGTAGTTAATTTTTGTAGTTCAGAAATTTGTATCTCGTACTTGCAAATAAAATGTTTTTACTGGCTATAAAAAATTATTTTAACAATTCATAATATTTTATTATATTTATTTTGAATTTAATATATTTAATTACTATAAATATCTGATGTTTTAGTCAAGCTATTAGAAAGAAGTTTATATTTGCAACAAATTTTTCCATTTATTAATTAGTTTTATTACCATTTGTTTAGGCCTATTTTTTTGTAAGCTCCATCTAAAATTTTTCTCTGAGTGCAGCGTAACTGGTGGCCAAGAAGCGAGAGAGTGAGAGGTTAGCTGGCCTGCTGCTGGGACTGGGACTGGAGCTGGGACTGGAGCTTGAAGCTCGGGCCGCTGCTTTGGCCCGCTGTTGCTGCTGGCGGAGCAGTTGCAAACGTGAGTGCGAGGCGTGTGAACGTGATTTTTGGGTTTCCTCTTCGATTTCCTCGATATCGGTGCGGTGGGAAAAGCCCCCACGAAAACAGAAAAACAGAAAAACAAAAAACACAAAAATAAAATAAACAACTAAAGAAAAAAGTATCAGAAGCAAAGACCCCTGAGGTCGCGGAAAACTGCATACTAGTTGCAGTACTGTGGAAATATGGACTTTTCCACTAATTTTCATAGCCCTGCGAGTGTGAGTTGCTTGTGTTCGAGTGTGAAATCTGCGTGAGCTGTCGTCAGGTGAAACATTGCCAAATCCTTTGACTGATTTCTATTTGCCACTTATTTTGCATTTCGGCATTCGGCATTTGGCATTTGCCATTTCGAGAGTGTCAATCGAGTGAAAGTAAACAATGAAGCGCACCCAAGTGGATAGGCGATCCCAAATCACAAAGCTAATAACGGTAAGTGGGGCTTGTGTAACTGAAAGTGTAAATGAATATATCAGCTATATATATACATATATAACTTGCATAATAGAGGTGTCAAAAAGTTGGCAAGCAAATAAAACAAAATGGAAATTGATAGCTCTGTGTTCATCAAAAATAAAAAAGAATTTTGTGAAACAAAAGTATTTGATTTTCGATATTGTTTATATTTTCAGAATATATTTATCAATGTTTTTTAAAATATAAAAGACTATCCGTTATTAATGTTTTTAAAATAAATATTTATATAATTTAAAACACTACTAAATTTTGAAAACTTTTCTTACAAATGGATTTCCTTTTTGTATACAAATCCATTTAATTCCTAAGTGAAAGCCCTCCACGTGTGTCTTAGTTCACATTTAAATCAGTTAAGTATAGCTTTCAATCAAATAAAAATCAATATATCAATCAAATATCAATAATGTGTTGCCTGCGGCCATTGATGAAAATGTAAACGCAATTAAAAGATGGTCACACGTCTTCGCCACATTTAGCCCCCAATAATTTTCCAAAATGTGTTGAAATCGATAAGCGGCAGGGCTAAGCGTTTCATGCATATTAACAACTTCTTCTGTTTCTCTGCTTTTGTATGTGATTTTTACCAATTTTTTTTGGTAACGCATGACTACGCAATCATAAAGGCATAACCAACAACCAACAACGAAAATGCTCAAAGCTTCCGCTGTGTTTGCTGTTGTTGTTCGCATTGCCGGTATAAAAGCAGAGGGAAAGAAAGAGACAGTGCGAATGGGTGTGAGAGAGAGAGGGGAACGGAATAAAATAAAAAGTTTCACTTTCTTCGAGAGCGAAGCAGCCGGCTGTGATGGGACTGCTTGGATTTGGCCCAAACCCAAGTCCAAGACCAAAGCCGAAAACAAAACCAAAAAGCCGAATAGCCGAATAAACCAAACCGAAAGCGAAACGGCTGACCAAAATATTGGATTGCCAAATCGGGAAAGGAGTTCGTGGCCTTTTCCGGTGGCTTCAATCAGTGAAATTTTCGTTTAATTAATTATTTCGCCATGAATATGCATTTGCTTTGAGTCTGCGAAGGGAAAATGGAAATGAAGAGATTGCAACCGCAAATCGCAAATCGAGTTTGTCGCCTGAGTCTTTTTGTTTTGGGTTGGGAAAATTTCACCACTCGCCGCCAGCTGGTCGCCTGGCAATTAGCAGAAATAGAAACAGCAACAGAAACAACAAACAACAAACACCAAAACAATAAACAGCAAATCAACCGAAGAACAGCAGCTTTTGCGGCAAAACCCAAATTTGGTTAAGTGTAACATCAACTTCATTTCCAGAGCCAATTGAATTTATAAATAATTCATTCTAACCGCCGCGCACACTCGCCCGGGCAACATTGTATTTGGGAAATGAAGACATAGACTGGAACATCTCCTCGAGCTCTTCACCCGGCTCCTCCTCCTCCTCCTCCACTGCCACTCTCTCACCCGCCTCCTAGCCCACCCCCCGACCCCTTTTGGCAGAGACTGGGTTTTCGTAGAAAGTCGGCTGACACATTAAAGTGTTGCAATACGTTTCTCTGGCGACAGCTCGGCATCGTCTGCGATTGACAAATGTCTTCCTCGATGCGAGTTGACTTAATGCCCATTTGCACTGCACCGCAGCATCGGCACTGCATCTCCAGTGAGTTGCCAAGTGTGGAACCCAGCAACACAAACACTAGCTTCATTTAGCTTTAAAGAAGCTACAATAAACTTAAAGATGCATTCAAATGTTCCTATATCAAAATTTTTGTAACCCGTCTTTTTGGAAGAAATAATACATTGATGTTAATATCAGAACTCTTTAATAATTCTTTTAAAAATATATATAGTAAATATACTA
>JAJJHY010003831.1:7886751-7916569 GCA_021224005.1 Drosophila setifemur | reverse complement strand
GGCCATAACGTTAATCCCCGAATATTGAATTATGGATTTTTGAGAAAATATTTATTGCAAAAAGTGTTCGCGATTATATTTGTAGTCTGTATATTTAGAATGCTTACGTAGGTGTAAAATAGTTTTTATTGTATTTAATACGTTGATATATTATTGTTTTTACTCATTTAATGCACACAAGGTTGCTCTGATAAATTAGATTTATAAACTTGATTCACTTCCGGAGGAGAGTGCATTATCTGTTGCAATTTGAAGGCATTTGAAGGCATTTGTAGGCATTTAATTTCAGTTTAACCGTTTACCACTTAAGGCTAGTGATAGCTTCTTTGTCCATCACTCAATTGAATAAATCGTTTAATGTTGCATTTAATGGTGTGCTGCTAAGTTAATCCTTAACAGAAGATAACCCATTACAGCTGGGCCTATTTAAATATACACAGTTGAACGGTGAGGGGGGAGGGGTTTAAAGCCAAACTATCTATTGCCACCAGTTGGTCGAATCGTTTTGTGTGAGTAAAAGTAAAAGACGTATTTATGTACCTATGAATACATAATAATAAATTGCATACAAACAGACTTTCGGCTTAGCTTGTCCGATGGATATATATATATAAATACGATATATAAGTTGCGGAAGCATCGTTCCCCTCGCCTACGTATGAGAGAAGTCAGCTGCCCGACCGGACAGAAGAATGGGACTACGGCTACAGCTACGGACATAAATTAGGTGACAGAGACAAGAAACAGGTAGAAATACCGCGCCCTAAAAATCGACGCCCATTGAATACTCTGCGTTTAACGAAACGAATACCAAGACTCCATACTATTGATGCGCGTTGAAAAATACTAGGCGTGAGTGTCGCGTCGCGTTGCGTTGTGTTGTGTGCTAGTTGTACTCGTACTAAAAACTAGGCAGCTCCCGCTTCCCACGATCAGGCGCTCGAGACGGGCACCCAGAGCAGCTTGTCCTGCTCCTTGTCGACGGCGTCCTTGATCTGCGTGCACATGTGCTTGATGCTGACACCGGGTATGACGGCTGCAACACATTCCAAATGTTAACTTTGGCCTCAGTTCACAAAAAGGGAGTCATACCTGATATGTACTGCTTGTAGTCGGACTCCAGCTTCATGGCCCGCTCATACATCTCCTTGGCCGCCTTGGCGGAGATTTTGTCGGTGCCGAAGTCGCGGATGTCGCGAATTTGCTTTGCGGACTTGAAGCGCAACAGCAGGACGATTGGGTAGATCTGCAGTCGCTGCAGCCGCTCCACGGCGGAAATGGAAACGTCCAGGATGCAGTGTCGGCGATCCTGCAATCAGAATTCAGGGGTTACTCAAATATTGGAATAGACTTAGCCCAAAGACTCACATTCTTGCAGGAATTGCTGATGGACTCGACAGTGGTGCACTCGAACTTGTTGCCCCGCCGGCGATAGTCCACAAAGATGTTCTCCTTGAGGCCCTCCTCCATGGCCTCCTGCGAGCAGTCCATGGCCGTCACCTCGCAAAACTTGAACAGGTTGGAGAAGTCGATGGACAGCCGGTCCATCAGGCACTCGGAAAGCGGTCCGATGATCAACACTGGTCGACGAACGGGCGCTGAAATAATAGTCGCTAAAATAAGGTTCAATTTACAAGGAATATATCGATGCTCACAGTCTAGCAGCTCCACTCGCTGGTAGCTCAAGGCGCCACCATCATCATTGAGCAGGCCTAGGTCTGGAAAGAAGCTAAGCTGCGTATTGCTGAAGCTGGCAATCTCCGTGGAGTCGCGGGACGAGCTGCGCTGGTTCTTTTTGCGACGAAAAAACGATCTGCGGGCCGAGGTGCTTCCGCGTCTGGCAGTTCCCGTATCGCAGTCCACTACCTCTCCGGAGCGCAGCTCCTCCTCCACCCTGAGGGTAGACAAATAAGATGAATCATTAAATGTTAACTTCATCGTCTAATATCCTAATATGGCTACGTACTTCATTTGACTGGGTATAATGCCGCACTCCTTGCGATGGCCCATTGCGTCCAGTTTCCAGGCTCGCCACAAGCCGAAGGTGCCATTGAAAACCGTGTTATCCACATACAGCACCTCGTCCTTTACGAATCGCAAATCGTCCTCGTTTAGCTCACCAATCCGATCGAACCCCACGCGTATGTAAAAGGAATCCCCCGGCTCATCCTTGATTTGCTTGAGGGCTGTTTACATGGATTTCATTCAGATTAAAATTCACATCAAATACAAATTTTCTACTCACTGTGCAACTTGTTCTGCACCAGCATGGTGACCGTATCCGTGAGCTTGGAGATCTCGTTGGCTGCCTGTTCGGCGGTTACACCGCTCAGGTCCACGCCGTTGTACTCCAGTATCTGGTCGCCCTTGCGGATGCCTGCGTGATCCGATGGAGATCCTGGAGCCACATCGTGCACGTAAATTCCCACCTTGTTGCCGCCGAACAGCTTGATGCCCAGGTTCTTCGACTTGTCCATGTGCAGAGTCACATACCTTAGAGCTGACAATTGGATATTCAGTTAGTTAAATCTAAACTAGCTTAGGAACGAGAGTTTGTTAGGAGGGAAAAAGCTACAGGGAAACTCTCCTGGGGAGGCTGAGGAGGAAGAAAACTGGCTTTTCCATATTTCAGATCAATATTAATTTAATCACTGGCAAAAATCAAAGTGAGGAATTAATATAACCTTAATAATTAGGAAATTTACGTTTATACTACAGGAATTAATAGCCTTTCAAATGTGGGACCTGACAATAAGTACCTTATGCTACTGACTATCACTGGGAGTGTGGTTAGTAGTGGGAGTAGAAGCAGAGGAGTGGAGTACAGGTGGAGGTGGAGCAGTGGGATGGAGTGTGGCTACGTACTCTCTGCCGGAACGGAGGCGGGCGGCGGTGGCAGGGGCAGTGGCAAAGGCAACGGCATGGCCGGCTTGGGCTCCTCGTCGTACACCGTCGAGGTGGCCGAGGCCGTCGTCGTGGTGGTGGTGGCCGCCGACGAGGGCATATCCTGGCTGCTGCTGATATCCGACTGGTTCTCGAGGCTGTCCGTGAAGCTCTGGTCCTTGATGGACTGGTGCGAAAGTGGAGCCCGCGATCCGGAACGCGTCGAGGGTATCTGCGGCTGCAGGAGCAGTGGGAAGAGTGAGTTCCGGGCCGGGGGTCGCGGCGAATTCCGCGGCGTCGGCGAGCCCGAGTGGTTGAGGGGAGATTCTGGTTCCAGATTGTGCGCTCCCTCGTACTCCATCGAAGGAAACTCTGCAAGTCGCCAAGAAATATTAAAACTATTGATCTACAAATTCCTTGGTCAAGTACTTACTCTCCGGATTGTACTGGACGAGCATCGTGAAGGAGTCGCCGCACTGGCGCAGCACATTGGCCGCAATCTCCTGCGTGGCAGCCCGCATATTGATGCCGCACACTTCCAAGAGTTGATCGCCCACCTGGAGACCGGCACGCATCGCGGTGCTCTTGTCGGCGACGGTGGACACGAAGATCCCGCCGCCGTTGTTGTTGCACTGAATGGTGATACCGAGCGACTTGTCGCGCTTATCGATGGTGACTCTTCTAAGGTCTCCGGGGCACAGAAAATCCGCGGGCACGTTCGAGCTGCGCTTCCCGCTGCCCCCGCCCCCATGGCTCAGCACTTCCACATGGACTTGGGGCATTGGCGAGCCGCGTCCACTGCCTCCTCCGCCTCCGCCACCGCCCACTCCGGTTGCCGATCCATTGCCACCCATCCCATGCCCGCCAAAACTATTGTGCATGCTGGCACTCATCAACGAGATGGGCGCTCGATCCGAGGACGAGGCAGACATGGATCCACCCCCGGAGGTCGGCGCCTGGCTGGTCACATAGTGATGGTCGATGCTGCCCGAGCTGTTCTTCACCATGCTGCTGCTCTTGCTGGCCACGCTGGGGTTCGAGGGGATCCGCAGTCGCTGGATGTCCTTCTTGCGCGGAAAGGTGCCGCCCTCGTAGATCACTCCCGACACTCCGGACACTCCGCCGGACATACCGATGTAGGGATAGGGTGCCTGGCCGTACTCCAGGTACGGAGCATGTGGATGGGGATGCGGATGTGGATGGGGATGCGAGAGCGGCAGCTGCGTATGGTATGAGTCCATGTCGGTGGGTATGCCCACGTTGTCGGTGGGAATACCCACGCCCGGCATCTGCTGATGCATTTGCTGGTGCTGATGCTGCTGCACCTGGTTGGGCAAGGTCAGCGGACTGGATCGCCGATTATTGCTCCGCACGCCGGGCCCGAAGCTGGGGAAGAGCTGCGTGTGTCGGTTGGTCGGCATGTGGCCGGAATGCAGGATGCCTCCATAGCCACCATGGATGCCGGAGCCGATGCTCTCGCTGTCGCTGGGGTACTTGGGCACATGCCTCACCGCCTGCGGCATGGGCACATGGCGCTTGGCGTACATCCCGTACTCGCTGATCGCCGGACTCTTGGCCGACAGTATGGACTCGATGGAGTTCTGCGACTTCAGGGACACCACGTCCGGGGGATGACTGCCCCGCGGGGGATTCAGCGGCATGAACACGGCGTTGGGATTGGATCCCGATCCGGAGCTCGACTTGGGCAGCGGTGGCGGATGAAAGACGTCGAAGACCTGCTGCTTGCGCACTGGAAACTCCCCGGCTGCTGGACCTGTGAGGCCTCCTCCGCCGGATCCCATTCCCGTGCCACCTCCCAGGCTCCCAACCTGCTGCTGGGCCTGCTGGCCACTAGTCTTGGGCTGGTAAAAGTCCCCACTGGGCGTGATGTTCAGCGACAGGCGATGATTGCTCCTGCCATAGCGCTCCTGGGAGGGCATCTTCACCCGGGCGTTGGCCCCCATCAAGGGTGCCGCTCGCTGCATTGGCTTCGGGTGGGGTTCCACTTCCGGAGACACCATGCCTCCGTAGAGCGAGTGCCGGGGATAGCCCACCATGGGCATGCCACCGGATGAGGTGTGGGGAAACAGGACCGATTGGCCGGAGCTCACGGGATTGGAGTTGCGATTGGGATGCGCTTTGATAGCGCTCCCATTAGCGCCTCCGCGCATGTGGGCCATGGGCTTGGACATCTGCGGGGGCAGGGGCGGCGGCTGCAGCTGCAGTTGCTCCTGCAACAGCACCGGCGGCTGCTTTTCCAGCGGCTGGCCGACCATGCCATCCGCAACCAGGTCGTCATCCTTATCCACGTTGATTGGCCCCGCTGTAAACAGGGACATCAGAGCCCGCTTTTTCTCGTTGCCCCTCATCGTGCCGGTGGGGTTGTCGTGCGAGATGTTCGTCCTCGGCCAGGTGCCCATGCTCTTGGAGGCGGCCTCCTTCTCCTTCTTGGTGCGCTTCTTGCGGTTGAATAGGTTCTCCTTGCTCTTCTCCGAGCTGTTCTCGCTGAGCACCGAGTCCAGAGCGGCGATCGCGTCGTCGTGCTCCTGCTCGAAGTTGTCCTCCGGCGTGCCCGGCTTGCTGAACTTCAGCTTGCGGAAGAAGAACTCGGCGAACTTGGACGGATGCTTGGTGGCGCTACTAACTCCGGTTCCTCCCGATCCTGATCCCGGTCCTGATCCCGAGCCACCGCCTCCTCCACTCGCATGCTGCATGGAGTCGATGGAGTCTGTCTGGGCCGACGATGTGGTCATCCCCGGCGGCAACTGATCCTGCACATACTTAAGGGCGAAGAGGCTGAGCCCGTCGCTTCTCGGATCGTTGAGCAGCTGCATCACCTCCTCGATAGAGTGCACCGAGTCCATCGACTTGTTGTTGATGCTCAGCACCCGATCGCCTACGTCCAGCTCCGGCTCGTAGAAGGCCAGCGAGTTCTGCTCGATCTTGGCGATAAACACGCCCATGTCCAGCTGCAGTCCGTGCGGACAGTCGCGATCCCGCGTCCCCTTCAGCTGGACGGAGTAGGCGTGCCGCTTGCTATGCCTTGTTCGAGAGACCAGGAGCAGGGAGCGCGGTGCACAGGCGCGAATCTCATCCAGCACCATGCGCTTGGAGAGGGACTGGCAGTCCAGGTTGTTCACCTTGCAGATGACGTCGTTGATCTTGAGCTTGCCGCAGGCGGGCGAAGTGCTCGTGACCCCACAGACCAGTTTCCGCCGGTTGCTGTCGTCGAGGATGATGCCCAGGTCGGCGGTGTGATCGTAGCCGGAGAGCTCCACCTCGAGGAGGTCGTCGCCCTCGCAGCTGCTTAGCCGGAAACTGCGTCGCGATCCGGACGCTGCGCTGGTGTCCAGGTTGCTCCGCTCCTGCTCCCGCTCCAGCTGCTCTTTGAGGGCATCGATCTTCTTCTGGGCCTCGTCTTTTTGCTTCTTAATCTTCTCACTATCCCGAATGGCCATCAGCGAATCCGAAATGGCCTTGTCCCGCTCGTGCCGCATCTTGTCGCAGAGCGTCTTCACCGAGTCGCGCTCCTGTACGATCTTTTCGCGCTGCGAAATGGCCCAATCCCGCACCCGTTTCGCCTCCTCAGCATCCTGGCTGGAGCGCTCCACCTCGGAGAGGGCTTTCTCCAGGCTCTTGCGCAGCTTCTCCAACTCCTTGCTGTTCTCCAGCTCCTTGCCGCTGGGGAACTCCTTCGACCAGGAACTCTCGCGGGATTTGAGGAGATCCCGCTTCTTCAGCTCAGCATTGGCCAGCTGGAGGGCCTTGATCTCGCCCCTGTTCAACTGCTCGTCCTTCTTTAGCCGCTCGATCTCCTTGTTGGCCAGCACCAGGTCGTCGGACATCTTCTGGTGCTCCTGCAGCACATTGTCCTTCTCGGAGAGCAGCTGGTTCAGCTCCTCGGTGAGCGAGACCACATTCTTCGTCTCCTTGGAGAGCAGCATCTTGAGGGTTTGGTTCTCCTCGCGGTAGTAGCTGTGCTCCTTCTCCAGCTCGATGTAGGACTTCTTGTACTTCTCCCTCTCCACAGCGACCATGTTGCGCTCCTTCTTCAGCTCCGCGAGCTTCTCCCCACAACTCCCGTCGCATCCTTGGGGCTTCGCGTAGAAATAGGGATTCCCGGCTCCGCCTCCGGGAGGCGCTTGGCTGTTTCCGTTCTGGTTCTGATTCTGGCCCTGCTCCAGCAGCAGCCTCTTGAGCCGCGCACTCTCCTCCACCATATCCGTGAACTTGTTGCGATCGGCCACGTAGTGCTCCTGGTAGAGGCTCAGCTCGCTGGCCAGCTCATCGCATCTCCGCTTGCTACTCGCGTGCTGGTGTCGCAAGGTGCCCAGTTCCAGCAGGGCGGTCTTGTACTGCGCCTGCAGTAGGTCGTACTTCTTGCCATTGCCAGAGGACACCCCCGAGCTATTGACGCCCTTCGTGGGTCCGTTGTTGTTGGCCATGTTGGCCGTGTTGGTGCCACTCCCACTGGAGTTCGACGGCGGGCGGAGGGTATTGTCGTACCCCACATACTCCGAGCTCTCTTCTGGAATCCCAACGAAAATAGGTCACTGATTTGCTCGTGGGAATCTATGTATATGAAATACTCACCCTCCTGACTGCTCGTGCTGGTCAGCGAAAGATCTCCCGATGCCATCTTAGCCATCACCACATCTTCAGGCAATACTCAGCATGAAGGGGAAGCTGCGGATTAGATGGAAAACAGATTAGAATTTAGGTAATTCAATTTATAATTAAATAAGAATAAAATATAATTATAAAATTTCAACATGAATTTCAAATTAAAGTTATAATAGTAACTAAGCTTATTTAGTACACTTGCATTTATTTCGACATTTCGCCACTTTCCCAATCATTCAAAATCGATCTCAGATAACCAAAAACTTTGATTTATTAAGTGCCAATTGGAATTATAGTCGTGAAGTTAAGATTAAATATTTCAATGGTTAAATTGTAAGTAGTATGAAGAATAAATTCAAGACTTTTATTTGAGGATCATAATGATATTGCAATCTTTTGCAGAATAGAAATTATAATCCAAAAAGGTAATGGCAATAGTTGCATTAATTATATTTGCCTGTGTATATTCACTTAACACCTATTAAATAAATACACGCAACATACATATTCAATTCATTTGTTGTCTGATGAAATTAAATAAGTTCATTTCGTTATTGATTGAAATATACAATTAATAAAATAAATTCACTCACGTAACAATAAAACATTTAATAGTAACAAAATATTTTAATGTAAAAGAATTGTTGTATTTATAATAATTTTATAAAACTCTATGAAATTTAAATAAAAATTCAAACAATCTTCCAAATCTCCCATTTTCTTTTGGGTGTAGAAAAACCAAAGCGTTGGAAAAACGAAACTTTCACAATTTTTTGTGAGACCGCGATTTTCACAATTGAACAAATAAAATTTAAATACACCCGCAGAGTGGTTTGAGGGGGAGGGGGGAGGTGTGGAAATGCCTCTTCGGCTGGCTTGCGAAAAGTAAAAAATAAAAAAAAGTGTGGCAATTAAGCAAAAGAGCATCGGGACTAAGCCAAAGAATAATTGAAGCAGCCAAGCAGAAAGCGTAAATTAATAGCAATATATGTAGCTAAATGCACACAAACACCAACACACGAAGCCGAGCGAAACAAGTTGGTGAATGGAGATTGGAAAGCAACTAGTCGACTTTTTAATACCCTTGATGGGTAGCATATTTAATATTTCTTTCAATGTTCCATGGTATAGGATTTGCCAATGTGATTTTATATATCAACTCAGTTGCTGAGTTAAAACACAAACTTGTGTATGGAATATCTATCTTTTTTATAAAAATATTATTAACTAATTTAGAAATCCGCCTTTGGAATAATAGCTCAGATTCTTTACAACAAGAAATACGACTTTCAAAAAATGTCTTTGAATTTAATGAAGTTAATTTAACAACGCCTCCTCTGTAAAAACAGGAATTATGAATTTATGTTACATTAAAGGTCCATAACTTTTCAATTTATTATGTTTTATGATTTGAAATCTCGCCTTTAAACCTAGTTGGGAATGTAATAAATATTTTAGAAAACAATTATAGATATATCTTAACATTGACATGCATATTTCTGGATTTATTATGGTGAAGCATAATCTCCTCTAATATCCTATATTGATTCCCAAACGTATTGCGGCATGGTAGATAAAACAGGCAGATAATAAACAAGATAGATGGGCTAAAAAATGCAATATTGTTGGGTTTGTTATGCCCAATATATGCTCCTACATGATAAAGCTATATGATCCTTGTAAAACATAAACCGCTCTTTACCAAGATATAGAAACATAATATGGATTACAATAATGTTTTGATACATTGATCCCTAACATTCGCACTGAAATTGTTAATATATACTTTACACATCCCAAACAAAATCGAGAAACATTAGTTAAAGGGTATTGAAGGCAGCATAACAAAACCAACAGCAAAAACAACAACAACAACAAAAGAAACTCACAAAGGTGGAAAGCAAATCGAATTATATAAACTGTTAAAAGACACACACACACACACACACACATACTGTATCTATGGCTTACCGCTTTGGAAGTTAAGTTGAAATAAAGATTCCATAAAATGTTTTTCAGGAGTTGCGAGACATTTCGAAATGGAAAATCTCTCTCTTGGAAAGCGAGAAGGAAAAAAAAAACACGCACGCAAACGCAACAGCTGAATGGGGAGGGGGAAGGGGGCGGCAGAGAGAGAGCGCGAGCGAGCGAGAGAGCTCCACCCCAAATTCAACCCCGCGCAGGCAGCAACAGGCGGAAAAGAGATGCAACAGGCTGCGAAAACAAACTCCGATTGAGATGCAGAACGAACGGGATCTCTGTGTTTTCTCCTCGCCTTTCTTTTACCGTTTTTTTTTCACTCGCACAACACTCGCAGCAGCAACAACAACACTGCTGCAACAACAATGGCCCGGAAGTTCTTGAAACGCCTCGAAAGGTCAAACTCCACGGCCCGGAAAACACCGAACACGGGCACAATCTTGCACGGCCGTACAGCGATGACGAGTGGTCGTCGTGCAAAAAAATCGCCACCGAAAAACGAACGAAAACTAACAAAAAAAAAAATAACTACACAATGCAAACGTCACTTTTTTATTTTTCACTCATGAGCCGCGCTCGTTAGCCAACACTGGACGGGCAGCTCCAGCGATTTGCAGCACTCAACTCGAACAGCTGATTGGCCAGAGTTGCCAAAGTGGGGTGGAGGAATGCTGGGAAATGGAACCCCCCGACGGTGTGACCGTTTGTCGAATGTGGCGGCTAAATTTGAATTTTAAAACCGAAATTAATCAATTTCATGGAAAATCCAATTTCTCACACATTTTCCACCCAATAAATTTGTGATTACTTGGCAACCTTAGCTCTTCCTCTCAAAATTATTACCAGCTCCTTTTCTTTTAGTTATCTTCTCGGGACCAATGATTGTCTCCCTAATCTTCCGAGTGGGGCTGGTGGCCGGAACTGTTTATGCCACCCAGAAGATGGGCATCTGGGGCAGCCCCGAGCATTCGCAGGACCTTATGGCGCTCGCCAACAAGGAGCTGGGACCCTACGCCGACGACCTGAAGCAGAAGTTCTGCTGCTGGCGGTACGAAAACTGCACCGGCGAGGAGATGGAGACGCCCTGGAAGGAGTCGATGGTGGATGCCTGGAACGATACCATCAAGAAGACCTTCAACGTCCTGGGCGTCAAGTTGCCCTTCTATTGCAACCGGTTCACCGATGATCTGGCCCGGGGCATCGACGACGTGGTCAACGACACCGAGGAGTGGTGACAGCCGTAAAAAATAAAAATATATATATGAAAGGTGTCAAAATAAATATTAGGTTAGTTTTTACTGGTTGGTAATCTAAAACAGGAGGGAATTTTACACCATTTTCTTAGCATTTACTTACTTTTTAATATGGGTAATCGAGAATTATTAGTTTTAGTTTAGTTAGCTTACTTTATATTATAAACCAAGTTTATTATGTAAGAATAAATAAAAATGCAGTTTGTATAGTACATACTTTGACAGATAGGTGGCGCCCTATGGGGTTCTACATGTCAAGTAAAATCACGTTACGTTATTATCTACATAAATTCATTTAGCAAAAAACGAACATGCCAAAAATCGTTTTTTTTTATAATTAATTAATTATTAATTTTAAAAAACTCTATATAATGACTATTTTAACGTACCCTGAAAGTTTCATCAAAATCAGACCACTATATCCTATAGCTGCCATAGGAACGATGGGAGAAAATGGGTCATTGAGCATTACTCTGGTGTTTTTGAAGATAATGAATTTGTTCTTGAAAAATGTAGTTTTCATAGACATTGAAGCCGTTTAAGAAAATTAAAAACTAAAATTTGGATCTCTATATCCTATAGGTGTCATACCAACGATCGAACACTCTTAAGGCAACTGGTCTGCAAGCCTTCCTTTGTTGTTTGTCATAACGGCATTAATATATCTAGATAATACTACACTTGGAAATAAGAATTAATAATGTATTTGCCACGGTGGCAACCATTTCTTTGGAATAATTTATCTTTGAATCTTATCTTTATCTTTTATCGATCCCTAAAATTTATTTTTTGCAGAATCCCAATTCAAATAGTTTTTGAAAACAACGCTTCCCAAATAGATTCTTAGCAAAGCAAAACCCTTCTTCTCTCCCATGTTCAGGTGAGTACACTGAAAAAAAGATTCTGGTATCAAATATTAAATGAAATATATTAAAAAATGTTAAGAAATGCAGGTGTTTCTGGAATGAATTCTGTGGCAACAAAAGTTTGCAATTATATTTGTTAATATGATCTCACGTTTCTTTGATTAATAAATTGCGACTTTGATTAATTAATGTGGCTAATGTTTAATTTGAATCTCTAAAATATAATTTATAAATAGCATTTCCATATGTATGTATGTTTGTTAAAAAAGATCGCAGCATTCACGAAACACTCACGAAGCACTCACGAAAGCACGCACGAAGCACTCACGAATCACTCACGAAACACTCACGAAGCACTCACGAAGCACTCACGAACCACTCATGAAAGCACTCACGAAGCACTCTCGAAAGCACTCACGAAATCACTCAAGAAGCACTCACGTAAGCACTCACGAAGCACCCACGAAGCACTCACGAAGCACTCAATAAGAACTCACGAAGCACTCACGAGGCACACACGAATCACACACGAATCACTCAAGAAAGCATTCACGAAACACTCACAAAGCAGTCACGAAAGCACTCACGAAGCACTCACGAAGCACTCACGAAGCACTCACGAAAGCACTCACGAAGCACTCACGAAGCACTCACGAAAGCACTCACGAAGCACTCACGAAAGCACTCACGAAAGCACTCACGAAGCACTCACGAAGCACTCACGAGGCACTCACGAAGCTCACCTGAAAGCTTGAAAGCTCACCCGAAAGCTCACCAGAAAGCTCGAAAGCTCACACGAAAGCCCGAAAGCTCACACGAAAGCTCACCTGAAAGCTCGAAAGCTCACCCGAAAGCTCGAAAGCTCACACGAAAGCTCACCTGAAAGCTCACCCAAAAGCTCACCTGAAAGTTCACCCGAAAGCTCGAAAGCTCACCCAAAAGCTCGAAAGCTCACCCGAAAGCTCCCAAGAAAGCTCACCTGAAAGCTCGAAAGCTCACCCGAAAGCTCTCACGAAAGCTCACCTGAAAGCTCAAAAGCTCACCCGAAAGCTCAAAAGCTCACCTGAAAGCTCGAAAGCTCTCACGAAAGCTCACCTGAAAGCTCAAAAGCTCACCCGAAAGCTCACCCGAAAGCTCGAAAGCTCACCTGAAAGCTCAAAAGCTCACCCGAAAGCTCAAAAGCTCACCTGAAAGCTCGAAAGCTCTCACGAAAGCTCACCTGAAAGCTCGAAAGCTCACACGAAAGCTCACCTGAAAGCCCGAAAGCTCACCCGAAAGCTCGAGGGCTCACCTGAAAGCTCAAAAGCTCACCCGAAAGCTCACCTGAAAGCTCGAAAGCTCATCCGAAAGCTCGAAAGCTCATCCGAAAGCTCGAAAGCTCACACGAAAGCTCACACGAAAGCTCACCTGAAAGCTCGAAAGCTCACCGGAAAGCTCACCTGAAAGCTCAAAAGCTCACCCGAAAGCTCACACGAAAGCTCACCTGAAAGCTCACCCGAAAGCTCATCCGAAAGCTCACCCGAAAGCTCACCTGAAAGCTCGAAAGCTCACACGAAAGCTCACCTGAAAGCTCGAAAGCTCACCTGAAAGCTCGAAAGCTCACCTGAAAGCTCGAAAGCTCACCTGAAAGCTCAAAAGCTCACCCGAAAGCTCACCTGAAAGCTCGAAAGCTCATCCGAAAGCTCGAAAGCTCACCTGAAAGCTCGAAAGCTCACCCGAAAGATCACCTGAAAGCTCGAAAGCTCATCCGAAAGCTCAAAAGCTCATCCGAAAGCTCACCTGAAAGCTCGAAAGCTCACCCGAAAGCTCAACCGAAAGCTCGCACGAAAGCTCACCTGAAAGCTCGAAAGCTCACCCGAAAGCTTGAAAGCTCACACGAAAGCTCACTCGAAAGCTCGAAAGCTCTCACGAAGCACTCACGAGCACTCACGAACCACTCACGAAGCACTCACGAAGCACTCACGAAGCACTCACAAGGCACTCACGAAAGCACTCACGAAGCACTCACGAAACACTCACGAAAGCTCACCTGAAAGCTCGAAAGCTCACCCGAAAGCTTGAAAGCTCACACGAAAGCTCACTCGAAAGCTCGAAAGCTCTCACGAAGCACTCACGAGCACTCACGAACCACTCACGAAGCACTCACGAAGCACTCACGAAGCACTCACAAGGCACTCACGAAAGCACTCACGAAGCACTCACAAAACACTCACGAAGCACTCACGAAGCACTCACGAAGCACTCACGAAGCACTCAAGAAAGCACTCAAGAAAGCACTCACGAATCACTCAAGAAAGCACTCACGAAGCACTCACGAAGCACTCACGAAGCACTCACGGAGCACTCACGAAGCACTCACGAAGCACTCAAGAAAGCACTCACGAAGCACTAACGAAGCACTCACGAAAGCACTCACGAAGCACTCACGAAGCACTCATGAAAGCACTCACGAAGCACTCACGAAGCCCTCAAGAAAGCACTCACGAAGCACTCACGAAGCACTCATGAAAGCACTCACGAAGCACTCACGATGCACTCACGAAGCACTCACGAATCACTCAAGAAAGCACTCACTAAGCACTCAAGAAAGCACTCACGAAAGCACTCACGAAGCACTCAAGAAAGCACTCACTAAGCACTCACGAAGCACTCACGAAGCACTAACGAAGCACTAACGAAGCACTCACGAAAGCACTAACGAAGCACTAACGAAGCACTCACGAAAGCACTCACGAAGCACTCACGAAGCACTCACGAAGCACTCACGAAGCACTCAAGAAAGCACTCAAGAAAGCACTCACGAAGCACTCACGAAGCACTCAAGAAAGCACTCCCGAAGCACTCAAGAAAGCACTCACGAAGCACTCAAGAAAGCACTCACGAAGCACTCACGAATCACTCAAGAAAGCACAACCAAGAAAGCACTCACGAACGATCACGATGGCCCAGGAGGCGGATTTGCAGCTCCAGGAGACCCGAGTGGAGGGCAAGATCCGACTGGGATTCCCTTTTGAAGATTTCATTGGATATCCTTAATTATCTTTAAAATAATTAATTGGTTCTTTTGAAATACTATGTTTAATAGTAATTAAATTAATTAATAAACAACAGAGTTATGGTCAATAGCCCATTTTCTCCCTTCGTTCCTATGGCAGCTAACATAGTAATGTTAACCTATCCAGAAAGTCTAATAAACATCGGACTACTATATCCTATAGCTGTTGTTTATATTATAGCTCTATTGTTTATTAATATTATTAATTCATTCTTGGCTTACTTTATTCTTGGGCAATGTACTTCATATGCATTAAGGCCAATTTAGAAAAGGGAAAACTAAAAATCGGTCGGACTATATCCTATAGCTGAATTAAGGGTTTAAGGGCAACTACATAGTTTCCAAGTTTGCCGAAGCTAGCCTTCCTTTCTTGTTTTGCATATATAATTACTTTAAAAAACATATATTTCCTACAAATTCGGTTCAAAGTCATTCCCTTTAAAAGAGTTAAGCAAATTGATGTTTGAAATAATGATATTTCATTATTTCAAGGATATTTCCTTGTCGGAGGATTGAAATCATTAAAATAGATATTTCCGATATGATTCCGATTTGATGTCTCACTATTTCCACTCAAATTGCGCTGTTTAAAACATATATAAATCAAAAATAAAAGATTACAGCTAATTGGCATTTTGGATTTTGATATATATATAACATATATATTATGTCCCTAATCCGTCAACACAATAATTTCATCACCTCCTGAAACACGCAAAATATAGGCACAAAAATAAATGGAACTGCCTGGATGCGTACAGAAGAAGAATTAATGTATTTCTTGATCCATTCGATATTGTAATGCACATCCGTGTACACAGATGGCGTTTCCATTCGGCCACAGCCAATGGGATAGGCCACCACGCCGACCAGGACATCATACCGCATCAAGGGAGCGCCGAGATCCCCGCTGCAAGGACTATTGTCCTCGGAGGAATTCATCTTCCCTGCACAAATCATTCCGCGTTGGAAGTTTCGATAACGAGAAGAGCACTCCTTCGTTTCCAGAACGATCGCACTGGTCTGCAGGATATTCTCGGACAAGGGACCGCCCTGGAGAAATCAAAGAGATTTAGATATATATCGGTTAAAAAACAGGAAATTATCTTTAAGAAAAGTTTGGGATAAAGTAATTCGGTTAAGATTTATTTGTATTGCCTTTAAATTTATTAACCATAAAAGGTATTATAATTACTTCAGATTAAAGCAAAACTTTGAGATTAGTTTAGGATCAATAAAATCGGTTAAGATTTATTTAATATTTATTTGCTTTTAATTTATTAACTATAATAGAATTAATAATATTTACTTCAGGTTAATGCAGAATATGGCTTTGGAAATAGTATAGAATCAAGTAATTCGGTAAAGATTTATTTTATTTATATTTTGTTTTTAGTTTTATAACTATTATAGGTTGGTATAATATTAAACCAGTGTTAAAGTTTAACCAACAAATGTTCCTAAATTTACAAAATCTATATTTAATAAATAATTTTTTAAATTGTATTTTATTTACATTTGCTTTAATTTTGTATATATCATTGTGCTCGATATATATATTTTTATATATTTTATATGTTATATATATTATATATATTTTATATATTATATTACTAAGTCCGCTCACCTTGTACATTCTCCCCCAGCCGAGAACATAGTGATTCTTTCCGATCCTGGGCGGGTCCTTGGGCAGCTGAAGAAATCCGACGGCGGGATTGTTAGTGGGCATTCTCACCGCCAGGCGAACCAAGGCAATGTTGCAAATGTTGCTCTTGGGAAACTCCACGGGGACGTGCAATTCCTTTACCGGTGACCCAATGCTGATGTCGGGAATAAGGCGACTAGTGGTTCCGGCCACAACCAGTAGCAACCGTTCCTGGAACATCTCCTTGGCGTCACTGAAACAGGAACAGGACCAGCGATCAGTGGGTGAGGACTGTCCAGATAGTACCAATTACCTACTCCATGACACAGTGGGCGGAGGTGACCACCCAGTCGGGGGAAACGAGTCCACCGCCGCAATAGTGGTTGTCCCCAAAGTAATGCACCTCGGAGCGGGATCTGAGGGAAACGACATACTTCGCCAGCTTGAGTCTCGAACTGCCCGATGAACGTTCTGGCGAAGCAATCCGTTTCACTCGAACACCGCTCTCCGGCATTGAACCGTCGATCATCAATAGTAGGAATACTCCCAAATTTAGATATTTCATTGCATTACTAAATTGTGATAAATTGTATGAAAATAAATTGATAAATCTGATAACTGAGTCTAAGATAGTAAAATGCTGCTAATTTTAAATGGGATTTCCCTTCTTTAATTCGAGGGTTGCTATTTATTTTTAATTTTGATCCTAAATTTAATAATCATCAAAAGGAATATTTTAGAAAAACAAAAATCGTAAATTAATTTGATTTCCATTATCAAAGAACAAAATAAATAGCAACCTCTTTATGTAAGCCTAGATCCTATATCCTGTTAAGGATAGTATATATAATCATGAGTATCCTTACATAGGAACAATCTGAACACTCTTCACCCTCCAAAGATTTTAGTTATAAACAATTTTTATTGATCCCCGCTCAGGACTTGTTTATTCTCCGTTTCTCTCTAGTCTATCTTTTCGATTTTAATTTTTTGCAAGGCCAAGGGATTAAGGGCTCGCATGCGAGCCTTCTTATAGGCAGGTGCCGAGGAGCCTTGGAGAGCAGCAGCAAAATTTATTGCCGGGTTGGCGGACGCAAAAGCCAACGGATTAATTAAGCGAGGGTAAGACGACCGGGTGGCTGCAAGTGCCTGCTGATTGGGATTGCGACGAGGAGCTCCTCGTACAGGAATGTGGCTTTGGTGGTGGGCAACCCCAAGCAATGGCTTCGAAATATATTGTTGAGTTGTTGGGGCATATCCAATTCTAGGACCAAATCTAGGTCCCGGTGCCGCCATGGGCATCATGAGCTTCCTTTTTAGCATACGATCCTGATCCTTGCTGGTCCTCAGATGGGCCTTCATGCCCACCTGACAGTGTCGCCAGGTGGGCAGCATGAGGCCCGCATTGAGACCCGGCATGGGCAGACTAGCCTGGGTGGGCAACAAGGTTTGCAACCTCTTGGAATTGGGACCCCTCCTCAGCTCCTCCGTCGGCTCCAAATGCGCCATCTTTAGATCCTCGACGGTCAAGTTCCGGCGATTCGCTAGCTTGGCAAAGCGATGAGCCTCCTCCAACTTATCCCTGGCCATAGCTAAAGGAAAATTGGGTTTTAGAATTATCTAAATATTTATTCAAGGACCTCCACCTACTGTAGACCAGGTCAATAAGCACTCCGCGCACTTTGGGTGATGCCTGGAGGCGCAGGTCCTTCAGCACACCGTCTACAAACCGCAGATCCGTCTGGACATCCAAGTCCCGGGCACTTAACTTGTACTTCTGTTTCTTGGGCATCTTTGGGGAATCTTTTCTAGATTTTCAGATTCGGTTGACAAGTGAAAATTTGTGAATCTGAAAGGGCCAACTTCATGGATTGATCGATAAATATTAAATCTGGTGGCAATCTTTTCTGTGTTTGCTTATAATGGAATTAGCAATAATAAATATATAACATTTGAAAAGTTTTTTCACTAAATAATGTGAATAAACAAAATGAAATAAATTTTTAGATGTGAATAAAAAACAATAATATATAAATTTTCAAGAAATGTAGGAAATTCAATTGGTTGTACCTTTATGTTTAATAAACTAAAAAATTAATTGGAGTAAATAAAAAAAGTCTGTAAATGTTTCAACAAAGAAAATTAAAAATTTAAAATAAATTAGTTTTCTTTAATAAACCATTCTCTACATTTTAGAACACAAATTGAATTATCTTTTAATCTTTTCATAATGAAAGATTTAGTATTTAACTCTTACTTTGTTTTTTCTTTTCATACACTTTTACACTTTCTTGTTTAAACTCGTTCTTTTTTGCTCTTACATTTTTTTTACTCTTTTAGTAATAGAACATTTAATATTTTATTACTCAAACATTGATGACAAATACAACTTCACACGAACTCCATTCGATCAATTGATACATTTATTGGAAACTTAATTTGAGGTCTAACAGAACTACGAGTATAAATCAAAAATTCGGTTTACAAAATATATATATATATATAGAGAGAGGACCGAGTGAGTGATCCTGGCTAGAAAAATATTTCATCCATGCGAATCTCGTGTCCCGCAGACGGGCAATAAATTAGTTAAAGCTTTCCGGTTGCCAATGACACAGCGTCCTCGAGGTGGTGGAAAGGATAGGGATTCCTGGGGGTCAACTAATGGAGACAGTAGGCCACCAGCAGGGTCACCACCGTGGAGATGAGGCTGTAGTGTCCGAAGCGGCGCACAGCCAAATTATGGGCATCCTTCATTCCGGACTCCGCCGACAAACGGGCGGATGTGAGACCCGGCATCCTCATGATATCCGGCTGGCCTCCGGGCAGGAGGGGAGCCAGTGGCACGGAGCCCTCGGGAATGGTTACGGGCGTGGTGACCTGGAAGGGGGCCAGCTGAACGGATCCCCCAGCGGAAACCGGAGAGATCACAGATTCTTGAGCTCCATTGGCAGCTGCAGATGCAGGAACAGCAGCTGCAGAAGCACCTTCAGGAGCAGGAGCAGGAGCAGCAGCAGCAGCTGGAGGAGGAGTCTCTGGAGGCGGTGCCGGATAGCAGGCGATCTTCTCCACCTCAATTGTCTTGGTGGCATCCGTGGGATCCGGCTCTGGCACCTTGACAGGCACACAAATAATGCCACCCGCTGGAGGTGCATTGGGATCAGCTGGTGCAGGCGGAGTCGGTGGAACAGGAACATTGGGATCAGCGGGCGTTCCGGGAACGGGAGCTGCTTGATTCAGAGGAACAGAAGCTGCAGGATTTACTGGAGCAGGAGCTGCCGGATCAACAGGAGCAGGAGGAGCAGGAGGAGCCACTGCAGCATTAGGATAAGCAGGTGCCGGAGGCAATGGTGCCAAAGGTGCCAGAGGAGCGGCTCCAGGAGCAGGAGGCACCGGCAAGCTAGCAGCTCCATATTCCGGAGCTGGAGCAGCCACTGGTGCAGCTCCTCCAGCATTTATCACTGTTGTTCCAGCTCCCGCCGAAGTGGTGGTCACCGAGCCAGGTGGTCCGTTGTTAATAATGATGATTTTGTCATCTCCACCGCCGTTACCTCCACCTCCGCCGCCTCCGCCCGAGTAGGAATGGTCAACCACACGCGTCTGGGTGGGGGTCAGGGCGTGACCCAAGATGGCTCCACCCAAAGCGCCAGCAATAAGGCCAGTGCCTGCAAGAAAAATCAGATTAAAGTTAGTCTGGGACACTCTCGAAGTTTCTCCGGAAATAGAAGTTAAACTAGAAAAGAAGGCTACCGAAGCTTGGAATACCCTGGAATTTGGAGATGTATTCAAAATTAATTTGAACCCGGAACGGAGAAACCAATGGCCATGGTACCTTTGGAGTCCTCTAAAATCTCCATCTCTACCTTCCCTAAATCCCTAACTACTCTCTTCACCCTTTCTACAGGGAATAATTAATTTTATTTCCGTGTCGCAATCTCACCAAGTCCAAATCCGGAAGAAGATTTCTGCGGGGCCTGGGGATAGTAGGTTGCTCCTGCGGGCAGGGCTCCACCGGCGGGCAGGAAGGTAGCTCCGGGCGGGAGACCACCTCCCACAGGTGCCTGCGGATAGTAGGTGGCTCCGTGGGGCACTTGACCAGCCGGGTGGTAAGAGGCACCGGCCGGATATCCACCTGCCGGATGGTAGCTAGCACCGGCTGGAACCTGACCCGCTGGATAGTAGGTTGCTCCGTGGGGCACCTGGCCAGCTGGGTGGTAGGAGGCTCCTGCGGGCACCTGACCCGCCGGATGATACGTGGCTCCGGCTGGAATTTGTCCCGCCGGATGGTAGGTGGCTCCGGCTGGCAGACTCTGGCGGGGATAACTCGACTGCACATTGTGGGCATTGGTGGCGGTGATGGGTGTATTATAACCTCCCGATGAACCAAATCCACCTGTGGAATTATTCCTATTCCGGTAGCCCCCAGTGTTGGTGTGTCCATAGTAGTGGGGACCAGAGTTGGAACTGGAACTGGAGCCGGCTGCTGGCCGGGGTTGGCTCTGGAGATTCGGGCTGGCGCTGTGCGTATTGGTGGCCGCCGAGTAACTGGGTGGAGCGGGCCTATAAGCCGGATTGTAGGCTGGCGGCCGCTCATGGATATTGGTATGTGCTCCACCCGCCGGATTCGAGGCGGAGTATGCGGGCGGCGGTCCTTGCGGCTTGGCCGGCACATTCCATCCAATTGGTGCACTGGCCGGTGCTGGCTTCGGAGCGGAGTAGCTGCTCTGCGACTGGGAACTGCTCACCCGGCTCACGGGCTGCGAATGCGACGAGGCTCCTCCGCCGTAGCTTAGCTTGACGGGATCATGGTGTGCCGGTGCCGAGTACGAGTGCGAGGAACTCCTGCGGGAGCTGGAACTGGAGCTTGAGCTGGATCCACGGCTCTTGCTGCCGCCTCCAAACCAACGCTTCGCTTGGACATCTTCGGTGGTCAGCGCCAAAAGGAGCAACACCACCACCAAATGGCTGCCATTCGGTTTAAGCCACATCCTGCAAATTAATTCGGGAATGGATTAATCACAATTATTCTTGGATGGATTTTTATAATATATATGTTACTTATGTATATTTATGAAATACTTTGACTGGCCTACTTTGATTGTTTTTATCTGTGGAATTCAGTTCGTCATTTTTTTAAATGTTTTTTATAGTAATAAAATTGTTTTTGTTTAAAAAAAAAAGTTTAAACCTGAAATTAGTTGTACATAAATACAAAAAAAATTATGTTGCTTCTCAAGCTTTTCTTTTGTGTATTTATTTTAATGATTTACAAACTGTATTTCACAAATAATGACAGCGAATAAAATAATATTAAATATACATTTTTGAAGTTTATTAATTTGCAAATTTAGTTATTAAACTTTAACTTTAAGAACGTAAAAGAATAAAAACCGAAATTAGGCATTAGAAGATTGACCCTAATTGGAATTTCATTAGATAATCTTCTATTTATTTTTGGAAGATATATTTATTTGTTTCTTTAATTTGTTTAAATTCCATCAAGGGTGCTTGGAGCTTGCCTCTGCTCTTGGTTTATTTATATATATATAGCTCCCTGCTGGACCCCAATTCCCATTCCCATTCCCATTCCGATGCCATTGCCCATTGTCAGTCATAATCTGGCGGCGAGGCTTTATTTTTGTGTTTTTGTGTACAAAAACAATTGATTCAATTTGCGCTGATGATAAACCACAATTATGGTAAGGCTGATGGTAACTGATACTTGGGTAGTTACCCAACCCTCGACCACTCTTACTTAGAGATCTCCGATGGGTGCTCCTCTCTCTCTCTCTCTCTCTCTGTTCCTGCCCAAGAATTCACGCCCTAATTGGCAAAATTCTCAAATTCCCTTTTCGGGGGCCCCCCTCCCCCATTTTATTACGAGTATTTTCCAAAATTAGAAGCGCGTTATGCGTGTCCCGCTCGCTGTTTTAATGGTAATAATTAACTTGCCAATTTTGGCTGGCTTGTCGCGTGGCTACACTCCATTGACTTTTGCCATCGCATCCCGCCGACACACCCCGTCTGGATGTTACTCCGGAGGTCAGAGGTCAAGGCAAAAGGAAGTTTCCTTAAGAGGTCAGAAGGCGACAGTAGGGAAAAACTCGAGCGCAAATTAAAAGTGTCGAGAAATATTGTAATCAATGAATTAATTTGCATCATGGAAATGTGGAAAACCACAAGAAATTCAAGTGCTGTTTACTTGTTTTTTAAATTAATCGAGTTTTCTTAGAATTAAATCTATAAAGAGAATTTGCTTTGGGTGTCTTAGGGTATTAATTAATACAAGTTCCTTGGAATAGCCTATCTGTTACAGGTATTATCTATTTATTATAGTTCTGAGCTAGTTAGAATATGTAAGAAAACCAGATCTAGCTGGGAAAAATAAGAAAATATAAAAGAATAAAAACACAGAAACAACAAAACTAGAAAAAACTTTAAAAATGAAATTATCTATCGATAATGCTTTCGTTTCGTATGCTAAACTTATAATTAAATATTGTATTTGTACTCCATTAACATTTGTAAAACACCTGCAAAAACTAAAAGCTACCTTAAACTATATTCTACTCTTTTAGTTGCCGCAACAATTGTTTAAATAATTAGAGCAGAAATCAACAATTTGAACAGCCGGAAATATTGTTTTGAATTTACTGAAAACTGCAACGCTTGGGAAAATTTTATGACTCATCGCCACTGAAAACTGCAGCGCCTGCGCAGCTATGACGTCAATGGGGAAATGAAAATTATATTGCAAACGACGCTGTTTACTCCGGCGGAGCTTGTTTACTCATCGCCTCTCGATTTCTGAGAATTGTCAGCTAACCGGGCAATGGAGCATTATAATTGTTTCGGTCTGAAAATCATCTGCTTATCATCTCTGTGTTTTGTGATGTCAAATGTCAAGCGATTATCAGTGAATCGAATATAAATACGAATATATATGTATGTATATTCAAAATTAAAGCGACTGCGTAGGTTTTGAAATTCCATGATTCACAGAGTTGGCAAAACCTTGTAGAGAGTTTGGCATTACATAATATATTTAGTATGGGGAAGAATGATGCAAAACCAGAGTCCATAATGCCGCGAAAAAGATATAAAAATTAATTGGGCGTCGCAAGCCGGTTAGTTATGTATCTCAAAGTTATGTATATACATATGTGGGTGAGTATTGAAAACCGATTTGGCATTATTTTATTATGTATTTTGTGTAGGGTGTTTCTTTGTTTAGCCAACTGGTATCCCAACTTTCATGTAAACAATTATTCAGTTGTTTCCCTCTAATGAGTATTTTAAAATAACATCATTTGGCTGATACAAATGGTTTCCTCTTACCCTATTCTATAGGTTTTTATGGCCCAGTGCACTTTGCTATAATATAGAAATATAGAATATTTTACCGCCCTTTTGAAAGCGTCATCTAACCGAATGGAATTTTCTATTTAAAGCCAACTTGTTGAGTGCATACAATACAATCGAAATGAAAATAGATTCTGGATGTTTAGAGATCTGAAAGATATACGAAATATACCATATATACATATGCCAATGATTTTATGCATAGTATATAGTACATATATAATATTTAAAACGAATTTTATTGAAAGGGGGACTTCACTTTAATTGTGTCTGGTTTGGTGTTGAATTCGCACTCAAATTGCACTTATAAATTGTTTAAATTGTATTCCTTTTGCTTTCGAGTGACCTTGAAGGCGGACAAGCGTCTCCAATAATAATAACAAACAAAAAGCAGCCTCAGCAATTAGTTGTTAAATTAATGCAACTGGTGTTTTCCATAAACAAAACAATTCCTTAATCGAACAGTAAATTGTACTTTCGCAAAGTTAAACCCACCGCACGTTTTGTTTTTAATGTTCTAAATGCTAATTTAATTAATATTTACTTTGTTTAGCTGTTTGTTTTGCTTCTGTTTTGTTTTTTTTCTTTTGTTTTCTGCCGCGCGGTGTTTCTTCGCTTTTGTCTCGTGCAAAGTTTCTCGAACAACTGAAATGTGGCTGAAAAATCGCTCGCGTTTGAGTGCTTCTCTGCCGCCGAGCGGCGACTGAGCGCCGGCAGCGCTGCCGCTGTGAGAGCGGGTCCAACTTGTTGTTTGTGGTTTCGGTCAGCAGTCCGCTCCCCCTTCCCCTCTCCCCCTCTCCCTACCTGTCACCCATTATCCGTCATCTGTGGCGTCGTTTTAGTGTCTCTCCCGAATGTGTTTTCATTTAAATTTACGTTTTGCTGGAATAGCTGGATATGGTTTATCTCCGCTTAACTGTTAAATCATGGAATAAGTCTGATATCTACATATGTAGATTACCTAAAGATAACTGTATGACTTAGAAGAGTCTAAAAAAATCAAGGGTAAGGAAACCATTTGGAACACATACAAATAAATAGTAATAGGGATTATTTACTAATTAACCGAAAAATATAGTATTTATTTAAAAGTACAATTTACTTTCTTTTTAATGAAACCCTTAATTTTATTTATCATACTTAAAAAAAAAAAAAAAACCAAAACCGGTTTTTGGTTTTGATTATAAAACCGATATACAAAATACGGCGAGTACATAAAAGAATGAACAAATGTAAATGATTTATGTTAATAAATTAAAGGTTTTTTGAACTCATTTAAAAAACGCAAAATGTTTTGAATTGACCAAAAATTATTGCCCGATTTATTTCTTCAAATTAATTTTTCAACGTATTATATTAAATAAACGTGCTTGTATGAATGATATTGTAAAGGGTATCAAATCCTCTAGCTGAAGTGTGAGTGATAAATTGTCATATGCTTTGCCCTCCAGCTCTCCCTCTTCCTCTCTCGGTTGCCCCCCCTCTCTTGTTTTCATTTGCTGTATCGCCTGACTTCATTGTTGTTGTTGGCTGGATGAATTTAATGAGCGCCAAGTGAGCTTCATTGCTCTTGTTGGATCATCGCTCACCTACACACCCACACACCAACACACCCACACAGGAGCTTTTTTTACACCCATATTAGTGAAGGTGTTTTGAGCTCGTGTCGCTGCTTTGGCGCTCTTTGTTATTGCCATTGTTTATGTTTCGCCTTCAGCGCCAAAGTCAGCGTCAATTTTAACGTCAACAGCGCTGCAGCGTCGCAGCTTACGTAGCTGCCCTGTTTGTTGGCATTTTTTGTGCGGTGAAGCAATTCAACAATTGTTGTTGTTCTTATTGAGCTGAGAAATTCTTGTTTACTTTCCACTGTACTTGGTTACACTTCACGAAATACCTACTTAAATCGTTCACTAAAAAAAACTATGTTATATTCTTCTTTAATTATGATTTTCAATGCTTGAGTAACCTTTAAGATATTGAAAATAAAAAAATAAGAATAATTATGGTATATTAATTATCTTTACACGCAATTCGTAGATTATATATATTTATTTCTGTAGATGTTTTTCTGGCTATAACTTTTTGTGTGGGTTCAAATGGGCGAGTCCTTTTTCCAAATGTCAACATTTTGATGGAGCACATTGAAGCTTCTGACGTTGGTTCTATTCTTGGTAACTCCTTTTCCTTTCCGCCAATGTGCGTGTTAATAAGTGGAAAATTCCTTGTCGCCTACACGAAAGGCTAGGTCAATAATTAAGCTTATGGGTTGGGTGCTAAAAAAAACTTCATAAAGGTCAAGAAAATTATATCAAAGTGGATAACAGGTGAAATAAATAAAATTAATAAAATAAATTTCAATCATTTAAAGAAAATCCCTTTAATAAAAATTACCAGTCAAACCTCAAAATAAAAATAAAAACATGCCGAACTTCCACTGCACCAAATAAACCACCAATTGCATTTAATTAATTAAACTTTATTTCCAACGAAACTTAGTTGCTAACTTAGAGATACTCAAACGGAATCGTTTTGAACTCCCACCGTCCTGCCCGCCACATAACTAGCCACCTCGAGGGGGGCATCTGCAACACCATCTGCATCTGCATCTCCATTGCCATCCCCGGCCCCTTCGGTGCCCTCATCTGCACCACCGCCAATATCGCCGGCAACAATGGGTGGTTCGGTGGTTGTGATGGGTGGCAGATTCTCCGGATTGCTGGGCGGTGCTGGGAAGCACACCACACGCTCCACCTCCCGCATCACCTCGGGATTCTCGGGATCCGTTTCGTTCAGCATGATGGGGAAGCAAATGATGCCACCATCTGGCATGGGCGGCGGGGTTCCCAAGGATTCGGGGGACTCCTCACTGGAGACGGGGGCTCCACTCTCCCCCTCCATGCCCCCCTCCCCCACCGCATCACTATCCTCCTGCTCCTGCTCCTCCCCCTCATCTGGCAAAGGATTTTGGGGGGGAACTGCGGCGGAGGCTTCTTCGGAAATTGCGGTTTCATTTTGGTCCCCTGCCCCCTGCTGACCATTGTTGACTATGATGATCTGGCGACCATTGCCCTGGGCCGAGGGCTCCTCTTCTCGGTTCCTGTGGTACACATGGGACGAGTGGTGCCGATGACCAAACAGCAGATTGTTCATCATGTGTCCCGCCAGCATCCCAGTCAGAAAATCTCCCGTTCCTGCGCGAATTAATTTTTAAAAAATATATAAGAACTTAAAATCAATTTCAAGAGTTATATAAAAAATGATTACTTAATTTTTGATTCAGGTGAATGGATTTCTTAATGTGTTTATTACAATATACGTTTTCATTATAAGCAATTTGAGATTATATTTAATAGATTACATTTTTAAGTAGACTCTAGGTCAGGAATTGCTTTAATTTAAAACTTTGTTCAGCTTAAAATAGTTTATTCAATAGAAACGCATTCTAAGTAATTACTTAGCATCCAAAAAAATTAATAATATTTATTTGTATATCCAAAACCTTCTACTAAATAATCGAAATTAAATTCTGAAAAAATAACAAACAGCAGAAAACTGTTTCTAAAATTTAAATGTTTTTATTCCGTTATTAATCTAATTCTTATAAAAATAAACAAAATAATAATAATATTATAATAATATATCCGAAACATTTTACTAAAAAATCTAAATAAAATTGTAAAAAAAATTACAAATAACAGAAAACTGTTTCTGAAACATTTAAGTTTTATTCTGTTACAAATCCAATTAAAAAAAAAACACACATAAAATCATAGGTATATTTTTAAAAATATGTAGTTTGATATCAAAAACATTATCCTAATATTCGAAATAAAATTCTGGAAATATAAATCTGAAAAATGTTTCTGAACAATTTTAGTGCAAATTCCATTAAATAAAATTCTTATAAAATCTTAAAAGTTAAATTTGATTTTTGTACTACTATAATATATAAAGTATCAAAATAGTATTTATTTCGAAAGCTAAAACTTAGAATTTGTTTTGCATGTGGAAAATGCAAATCATTCTAGTACTCACCAGATCCTCGATTCATTCCGACGGGTGGTTGGGCATAGTAGTAAGCTCCTGCTGGTAGGGATTGGGCATTGGCGTAGTAGGACCCGGAGCCGTGTGTACCAGGATATGTGCCGTACTGGTAGCCGGCGGGCATCTGCTGGCGAGGATAGCTGGGGATCTGCTGCTTGGGTGCGGCCATCATGGGCTTGGGCGGTGGCGGAGGAGGAGGCGGTGGCTTCGGCACAGTCATGGCCGTGTGCACCGGTGAACCACTCACCACCCGCCTTCCCCCGCCCGAGGAAGAGGGCTTCTTGTACTTCCGCCAGCCCCCGAAGAGGCCACCAAACGAGCCCCCACCACGCCCCCTTCCGCCCCGTGCCTCGATGGAGGCGGCGAGGAGCAGCAGTAGCAAACCGATTGCCAAGTGGCAGGATCTCATCTTTAAGTTGATCTTTGAGTTGGAAAGTCTCGGCTGATCCAAACCGATCGAGTGGCGCGGACGAACTGGAGGCAAGCGGCTCGTCCGCGGCGCGTTTATCCAACGAAAGTGACAAATGCGTGGGCGATGCGCTATCACTTTGGGCAGGGCATATGTCACTCAAATCTAATCTCAAATCTTAAATAATAAATTTTTTTTAATTGGGTTTTTCCATTTAGTAATATTATTAATTATATAAACAAGTTCTGAATTGATTTTTATGTGAGATTAGCTAAAGGCCCAGGCAGCAATGGCTAATTCTATATTATATGTTAGTTTTTAAGTATTAACTAGAATTGAATAAATAAAAAAATTAATTTTGTTAGCTTTAGGAATTAAATAATCTCTTTTAATGCTTCAATTATATGTATAAATATTTTTCAATTTTAGAAAGGGCCAAAAATTATGTAAATTATTGTGCATTATTTATTTGTTCTTTCCATTCTTTTTCGTAAAGATCCCAAAAATGGCGAAAATACTATTAATACAATTTTTACCATAAAAATGTGTAAATATTTAAAAGCATTTTTAATATTGTAGCTATTAACTAAAAATGTATACATTTGTTGAAGAATATATTGTTGCTAAAAAATGTTGCTTGAAAATATGCTTTATTTATTTGACCTTCTTTTCTTGATTTTTTAAAGATGTTACTAAAAATAATTTAATATCTTTGGAGCCATCATTAATTTTTTTTTATTATAGATATTAACTAATAATATAAGCATTTTCTAAAATAAAATATTGTTGCTAAAAATATTGTACATTAATATGGATTATTTATTTGTTCCTTCTTTTCTTAGCTTCCTAAAGTTTTCCGATATTGTTAATATACCATCAATAAAAATTGTTCTACAAATTATATTAAAATCTTCAAAGGAATTTGTAAATTTTGTAGGGTATTCGGAGATGCGCCAAAATCCTGTCAGCTTATATGGCATTCCTCTGTCTATAAGGCAACCTGACGAGTCGGGCCCGTGTGTGCAGGCTCCCCTATAGCTGGAAATTGAATGAGTGTCGCCGTGTAATAATTCAATTGGCTCTAATTGAGCCGAGCTCAAAAATTCTGGGATTTTCTCGGGGAGCACAACAAGAATAACAAAAACACAGAATATCATGTGCTCCGGCGATGTTGGAGCGACGTCAATTTGCCAAATGTGTCGCATCAAGTTCCATTAGGGTAGGCATCTGAATCCGAATACGAATCCGAATCTGAATCTTTGCCTGTTGCCAGTTGGGATGCGAACGCATCACGAAAGATAAACAACAAGTCCGGAGAGATGTACGGCGTACTTGCAGCCCGTCACGTTGATGGCGATCGCTCATGAACCTTATGTTGACCCATTTGGAAGGCGATGCAATCGCATTTTCCACCTTGGAGAGGCCATTAAATGCATTCGTTTAATTTAAGCATTTCTGTGAGAAAGTGCTTATGTAAGTTTTACTTAAGCTGAGTAAACTTATGAAATGATTTAAATTAAATTTGATTATATGTTAATAATATATGATATAATTTAGGAATATTTTATTAATTAACTTTTGTATCGAAGTTCAGATCAAGGATAAGTAGAATAATAAATATAAAAACATCAAACTTTGTCTTAACTGAAAATTAATAAATTTATGAATTTATATTAATGAATTCGATTTTTTAAAATT
>JAJJHY010003831.1:7856224-7877342 GCA_021224005.1 Drosophila setifemur | reverse complement strand
CGCATTTCCCATTTCCCAGTTTCCATTTTCGCATTTTCCCCACCCGCACCACGAGCCTCTCATAAAGTCATAAAATTATAGGTAAACGCTTACGTGCATCGTCGAAAAAGGCATACTCCTCACTCGCCCCTCGCACACAAAGGGGCGTGGTGGTGGGCCCACGGTGGGCTGGGCAATTTGAATGGGCCGGCTAATTAATTACCACAGAATTAACAAAAAGGTTTGCGCACTTTGTCGGCCCTGTGACGTCGCCATTACAAGAACTCAAAAACAATTCAAAGCGATACGAATTATATGTAAATGGCGCGCAATATGAAACTAATCACTTTTAATTGGTCCACAAAGCGAATTAAGGGTAGCGAACCGCGAATCCCTTTCACCCCCCTCACACCAAGAAAAGTCAAGAGTTGAAGGTTGTCTCTGCTATTAAAATATTAAATTTCTTTTGCTGGCAGACGTCAACCGAGCAATAGATGACCCGGAAATATTTTCGAATAAAACAAAAAGTTAACCAGTACTCATAAATAATAAATAAGTTGGTTCACGAAATTTCTGTGAAACGCACGTGTTTTTGATATCATTTCAATTGGAAATTATTTCTTGGAAATCTTTCTGGGCCCTTCTTAGGAAAGTGGGAAATATACAAAATAAATGCTGTACATTTTTTTAGAAATTAAATTACATACATCACGCAGCTCAAACTCCTACCAAATCCCCAATTAGTTGTTGAAACTCATTTTTGTTTACAAATTCATCACAAATTGGTCAAACTAAATTGTGTAGATTGTTCCCTGCTACGTAATTGTACTTTTATATATAAAATAAACCAACAAAAAAAATTAAAAGCCGCAAAACAGGCAAACAAAACAAACGAGAATTTCATTACGTATACGACGTGTGGTGTGCACAGCCGTTGTAGTTGATTTTGTTATTGGCATTGTCTGTTCGCCGTGCAGATTTACAGCCGTTGTTTTTTTTCTTCCGTTCGATTTTTTTTTTTTGGCATCGTGTTTTTGCCGTGTCTTTGGCACCTCGCGTGTTTGCTGATTTTTTACGACTCACGTGCACCCATAAAATGGCACACATTCCGCCCGCCTGTCAGTGCGAGCCATGTTAATTATGCTTTTAAGCAAATTAGCAAGCGCATTGATGTACGCGAATAATGTGAAATCGATTTTAGCGAGCAGGCCAATAAATTACCCGCAAAACAAGTGCAGGCGTCAAAACAGAAATCGACAAATTAAAAACAAAATAAATAAGGAGAAAAAAAAAACAGGTGCCAGCATGTTATTTGGTAAATGTGGAAGCTGCTTAAAGCTGACTCTTTAATTGATTTCACCAGTTTTATTTAATACATTTTTGCGGTTGGGTTTTTTTTTTGTGCCTGCCTGCCTGGCAATTTGATAATTACAAAGGAAATCCTATTAGCGGAGCTTATTTATGCTAATTTCGTTATTTTCGCTTAATTTTTAAAACATGAGTGCCCTGTTATCTGTGACCCACACAGAAACAAGGAGTAGAAGGAGCTGAAGATGAAGCTGAGGCAGGAGCAGGAGCAGGAGTCGGAGCCGTTAATTTCATTTAGCGTCCCTGACAGCATTTCAAAGGCGGCAGCACGCACCATTCAAATTAAGCAATGCGTACATTATAATCTTCCATTGGGAGGAGGCTCAGACAGGTGAACCCACCTGCTCCTGCTCCAGCTCCTGGCCATACGTGTCCCCTTCAATTATGTCACATGCGCAGTGCGTCTTCATCTGGCAGGCGAGGCGAGGCGAGGCGAGACGAGGAGCATAACAATCACGATACACACGCCCAAGATTGCCATCTATTAGGGGCAAATGTCCTCTGCCACTTATTCCCCTGCTCCTGCCCTTGCCCACCTGTCCCCTCACCTGTCTCCTCACCTGTCCCCTCACCTGGACAATTTGTGTTGAATTTTTACCTTTTACACTTTATGCGATAATTTGGTGACATGAAGAGGCGTGGAAATTGTTGGCTTGAGAATCTCGCGTGGCCTCTTAATTGGCAAACCTTATTAATATTTAATTATGTCTGATATTCTTAGAAATATCTTCTATTTTTTTTTCGCCTACACTGTCTGTCAGTCTGACGTGGGGAGCTAATTAAAAATGTTGCGTGATGTTTTGATTAGAAATTGAATTGATGCGATGAAAAAGAATATGGGTATTAAACTGGAGGTAAGCTAAAAGGTTTTAGGAAAAGTGAAAAGAAGTTTTAGTTCTACTAAAATATTATTTTTTAAAGAAAAATTAAGATGCATACCCTTTAAAGAGTTAACCAGAGTCCCTTTAATCAACAGCTTGCATTCTGGAGTTTAATTAAATCCACTTCCTTTTTGTTGGCTAATTTCATATGCCCCTTCAGCCAATTACCAATTTTATTGCCAGCTATAAATGCCCAAGTTTTGTTGCTCGAGATTTTCCTCTGGTCTAGCAGAGATCAACAAAATTTGCCTCATTGTTTCAATTTATTATTAACTTTTATACCTTGAACGGAACTTTATTTACCAATAAATGCGCACTCTTCAGCCCCCATTTTTATAGCTTTTTAAGCCAATTTCCGTTAACGCCCCAATTGTTGCCTCATTTATGCGTTCTTGTCAAAGTTGAAGGTCATTAAAATGCCAGTCGCTTGTCCGTTGTTAGTTCCTCATCCGATTTGCGAGCTTAAGCTAATTTTACCGGGGCTTCGGTAATTGGCTCCGGTTCCGAGGTAAGTTTGTAAGTCCCTCATTTTTATTTTTCTTTTTTAGCCATCTTTTTTTTTGATTTTTTGACTAAACAAAGTTTAGCTAGGAGTTGAAAGTTTTGGGAGAAACAGGAATCCATCCAATGTAAAGTATGAGATTGCGGAAGTTGCCTTCGCCTGATTTAGTTTTAATGACAGTATCTCTGGCTGCTCGGATTGTGTTACTCTTTGTGTATTTCTGGCAAATGCTTGGCATTTTATGACAAGCTCGGGAAAAACGCCAGGGAATCTCCGGAGAAGAAGCCCGGCACTCACATGCAAGTCCTGATTTTGTCATCCCCGCCCCGGGGCTAGTGAAATAAAAATGAGCTACCGAACTGCGACGACAAGGCAAGGCAAAAGACCCAAGACCACCGCCAACTAGCCAGCAACAACAATAACAACCCGGTAAAACAACAGAACAAAACCAAAAACCAAAAAGAGGAAAAATTACTAGCATAATAACGCAAATATTTTACGATACACAGGAACAACAACAAAATAACAAAACAAGAGCGGCGGGGCTGGGAAATCAGGGAAAAGCCAAGAACTTAAGTAGCTTCGGGCGCGCAAAGAAACAAAGTAAATAAAATTTTCCTTTATTTTTCTAGTACAATATGAAAGTAGAAGAGAGTAGTAGTATTTCTGCTAGCTGGTAGAGCTTGTAACCCAGCTAATGGAGTAGCAAATAAAATATTGTGTAGAAAACATATGTTGTTACTATTAAATTCTAAATAAAATGAGCTTATTATTACAACTATTATATTGCTGGGAAGTTAACTTAAATATAAACCAATGACTTATTTAAAACTATTTTTATAGAAAATATCTTTGAGCTGTTATCTGTATCTTTTAGTTTTCCCAATTGTAGTGAAAAGTGTATTGCAAATTCACTAAAGTTCAAGCTGAGATTTTAACTTTGTATTTTTTTTGGGTGGTTCATTTCTTATTTATTCGCTGCTGGCGCACGCATAACTTGCATTGAGGTTAATTTTTGCAGGGGTTGTGATTGGGGGTATTTTTCTTGATGGTTTGGGGGGTGGTATTGTAAGGGAGGGGGCTGTGAGGGGGGCGTACATTCGCTGATGAATTGCACTACCCCCAGTGAGCTGATTGTTTAACGCTCCGGGCGGAGACACAATCAGTTGCGCTCGCTTTGGGCCAATGACGCTTCATTTAAAAAGCAAATAAAATTAAAATACGCACGCCTATATATAATCGTAACATATATACATACATATATATTGGGCGTATGTAAATCGTACGTTACCGATTTTTTTTCGCCAGATCAATCAGTCGAGTTATGGGCAAATACGTGTCTGCAGAGAGGCAGAGAGGCAGCGACTTCGATGGAATCTGCTTGTGTGATGGCAAATTAAAAGCAAATATCGCTGGCGAAAAAATCAATTAAAATCAAATAAGGCTTTGGGTAAATATGCAGCTGATTTAAAATTATTTTTATGCTGCCAGAGCAGCAGCAGCAGCAGCTGATCCCTTTTTTGTCCCCCCTTTCCAATACCTTTTCCCCCATCGCCCATCGTCTCATTAAAGCACACAAATTATAATTATTGAACGACCGAGGACCAGGGACAGAGCTTTCGGAATCGGAATCAACAGGACCCTCGATGGTGTTTCAATGGCTGACACTCGACATGACCCCCCCACTCCGACCACCGCCCCCAGCCACGCCCCTTGCGGCCTCGCCAGTCAAGTGCAGTTCAACTGGCGGTGGAAAATGGGCGGATTTTCGGGCGGCAAAGATGAAAACTCGTCGGAGTCCAGTTCGCAGCAGGACCAACAAGACAGCGGACAATTAATAAAAATGGAATTTACTTTTATGTGTCGCGTCGCGAATGCTGCACTCCACTCCATCCCGATGCTCCTTGCTCCCTGCCCTTGGTGTCCCTTTCCGCCCTTCGAATCTCGAATGGCAATGTCAAACAATCTTTGGTTTCTGTTTTTATACCCTTGCAGAGGGTATTATAATTTTGACCAGAAGTTTGTAACGCAGTGAAGGAGACATTTCCGACCCTATAAAGTATATATATTCTTGATCATCATCACCAGCCGAGTCGATCTAGCCATGTCCGTCTGTCTGTCCGTCTGTCTGTCCGTCTGTCGGTTGCTATGTAAACTAGTCCCTCAGTTTTAAAGCTATCAGGCTGTAACTTTGCACCGACCCTTCAATCTGTTGCAGTTAGTATATAAGTCGGAACGGCCGGAATCGGAACACTACATCACATAGCTGCCATAGGAACGATTGGGAAAAAGTGCCAAAATTTCGCAATTTTTCAAGATAATTTATTTATTTTTTAGAAAACTCGTTTAAATGACTAATTTAACTTATCCTGAAAGTTTCATCAAAATTGGACCACTACATCCTATAGCTGCCATAGGAACGATGTGAGAAAATGGGTCAACGATGGTGTTTTTCAAGACAATTAATTCATTCTTGAGAAATACAGTTTTCATAGGCATTAATGCCGTTTTAGAAAATTAAAAACCAAAAATCGGATCAATATATATTATAGCTGCCGTACAAACGATAAAACGGTTTAAAAGCAACTAGTCTGCAAGGGTATTCTAAGCTTCGGGTACCGAAGCTAGCCTTCCTTTCTTGTTTTTTTTTTTTTCGCGCACTTGTTGGCAAGTTATTCCGCATCTCATCGGAACGATAATTACGTGGAGTGAGTAGTGTCACAGTCGAGAGCGAAAATGTTTGCTTCAAGATTGTTGAAATAATGGATTGACCATCCGTCTGCGAGTGATTTATACCGAAAAACAGTCAATCAAATTATGGTGGCAGCCGAATGAAAGGATCTTACAATGCGTTGTCTGATTGCAACCTTTTGTTGTTCAACATCCTGCGGAAACAGCTTTTATTACATTCACAGAAAGGAGCAAAAAAAAAACTCAGCATTCAACGGTGCCAGATTGTTGTTTAATTGATCACGATTTCATTAAAATTGTTTAAATATTTTCCCTGGCTGGGTAATAAAATTCTTTTACCTTAAAAAAATAACTTCTCATGAAATAGGTTTTTTATACCTGTAATAATTATAGGATAAAAGAATTTGTTGTTAGTTAATAAAGACTTGAAAATCTCCAAAGGAATGTTTATATATATTGTAAATATTAAATTAATTTTTCTTGAGACGAAAAAAAACTTTCTTCAACAATCCCCCTCAACAATTAAGTAAATTCGTATTGAAATTGGACCTCAACTGGCGGATATAATCTGGGAAATGACATCAGAACTCGGACTGAGCTTTTGTCGTAAGTTTTGGCCGGTTATTTACTCTACCCCAGCGACATCTCATTTGGTTATCTCGGATCCGCCAAGAACAGTCGCTATTGTTGTTGCCACATTTACGTGCACCCAAACCCTCTTCAGTTGACCTTAAGACCGCTTAAGTGGCTCAAAAAAAAAATAAAGGGGCTTTATGCCGGGGTACGCGAAAAAAGGCGCAAAAACTTTTTTGGCCGCAGCCAACTAAAAATTAAAATTAAAAATTATTACACGAAAACCCTTTTTTTTTTTGCTTTTCTCTCAAATTACGGCGACAAGGTATTCGGTTTAGGAAATGGGCAAAAGTGGATGGAGGAGACCCAGGAACCAGTTAAACAAAGCCCAAAGGCAACCCTCGAGCAAATAATACTTAAACCCTCATTAAAGAAACTGAGAAAAGTATAGGGAGCAGAAAAAATACAAATGAAAAGCAGGAAAAAATGTCACCCTTGCTCAGTTAATATAAACAAAGAGCGGCAAATACGAATGCAAACTTTAGCCAGCAAGTCAAGCAAATTTGGCCAATTTGTTCTGTTCCTGTTCCCAACCCCTCCCGACTCCCCTTCAAAGTAATTAAGTTTTGTTTGGAATTTTTCTTAAGCCTTTGTGCCGGAGACACTACTCCACGAGTTTTACATTTTACGTCTCTCCGGGTCTCTCACTGTCCGGCAAATAATTTGCCCCGGAGTCCAAACAAAGGACAGAAACAGCTCGCAAATAGTTCGGGATTCGGGATTCGGGGTGGGAGAGTGAGTCCTCGGTACGTGGGTATTTATTTTCTTTCCTCTTTTTTTTTTTGTTGTTGTTGTGGGCTCATTAAGCCCGGCTCTTCAACGCATTAGGGTGGCAAATGGGATTTAATTTAATATTTTCCGTCAATGGACAACCAATATTGTGACGGAAAAGGGCCCGAAAATAGCGACAGTCGGGACTGGACAATACAGGAATATTCTGGGTCCTTGTTTCTCCATCCAGTTATCTCGTATCCTTGTCGCTGGCCAATACAAGCCATAAATAATTCGCATATTTCAGTGTGTTTTTAAACAAGAACGATGAAATGGCGCTTAATGAATGGGAAGTCGGCGAAGTCGGGATACTTTATGAGTAATAAAAAGATACTCGTACTCAGAGATATTCTGATATAAATGTAAGAACATTTATATGTATTTTGCTTAAAATTGTAGGATAAAACATATTTTTTTAAATTATTTTCTGGTAGTATTTTGTTCCTTATGTTTCTAAGAAAATCATAAAAGATACTCGTACTCAGAGATATTCTGATATAAATGTAAGAACATTTATATGTATTTTGCTTAAAATTGTAGGATAAAACATATTTTTTTAAATTATTTTCTGGTAGTATTTTGTTCCTTATGTTTCTAAGAAAATCATAAATCATAAATCCAATTGAAACTAAAATCATTTAAAATCAAAACTAGTCTTTGTTCCTAATAGTTAAGTGGTTCCTAATATACTTAAATAAAAGTAATATTTAGTATTTTTATAATATTTTGCTTAAAGTTTTTAACAGGCTAACAATTCCATATTTTTTTACCTCGAAAAATATTTTATTTTAAAAATTTTTTTATTTCCAAGAAGATATGATTATCAACCATAAAAAAACACTTATATCCGAAGTTGTTTATCATTTCCCAAAATTTTCCCCATCGAAGGGCATCCAATATTCTCCTCTCCATTGGTGTATCTTTTACATAGAACAGGAAACTATAAGTTCATATATAGTATATGTGTGTCGACTTTTGTCATCATGTATTTAATTACTCGGGCAGTTTTCATTAAATGTGTGTTGGGTCCCGCATCGTCGCTGACCAAACTGCACTGCCACGCCCCCTCCCATAGGTCCGTCCCTGCCTCCCTCCCTCCCACCGACTTCGACCATAAAGTATGCGAAATATCTTCCAATTATTTCTACCCGTGAGCTGCATGTGCACGGATGTGTGAGTTCAAAGTGTTTGGGCTTCGGATCGGGGGTAAAAATAGTGGTCCCAGGCCCAGGCAAATAAAGGAGAAATAAAAATTCTTCTCCTCATCCTTTTTTCGCGCTGCTGCTCTGTAAATTTGAGCTGAGAATGCATTTTTCATGCGTTAATTTTTCATTTTTAATTATTCGATTATAAAGACCTTAAATAATTGAAAGACCAGCCCGGGGGCTATCACATGCTGCAGGCCAATACAAAAAAAAGAAGGGAATATATACGGGCCTCGTGTTAAGTGAGGTGAAAGACAACGAGACTTTTGGACTACGAGGTGTGGAATTTAAGTCTTTGATAACCGATTAAAGGTGGAGGTACAAGATATATTTTAAAGAGGGTTTATGAACAATAAAATGATGAAGATAGCTGCGCCTTTGCTAATCAAAATGTCTTAAAAATATTTCAAAATATGTTTGTATAATATAAATTAAAACCTTAACCAAGAATTGCTTTTAGGAAACGCACTAAAGCTCTCTTCCTCTCAAAGTCAACACCGGCCACAAAGTCGCAAAAAATATATTCCCCAGAACGCAGAAATAAAAGTAACAATGTAAAAAATATAAAAAAAAAAGAATTACTAACAAACAAATAAAATGGAAGTTCAAGGAATACCAGAAAAGAGAAAGCAGTGCTTGGTATGGCATTTTATTTGGCACTCGAGCAACTAACTTTATAACGAGAACAACTATTTGCCCAGTAAATAAGTTTGCTGAAAAATCACCGGGCCATGGACCATGGCCAACTATTCGTTAACGTTTATAAACTAAACCAAACTTAATGCTTGGCCCGCCTTTAAGGCCCAGTCCCGAAAAATTGTTCCACTACACATTATTTTTTGTAAAAATATGTTGCTTAAAATGCAAGAGCACAAGGCAAACATTTGTTTCACATATTTGCTTGCTTCCCCAGGAGTTTTTCTTTGCCTTTGTGTGTGTCAATATGTGTGTGTGGGTGTGTGGGTATCTGTGTGATGTGATGGAGGACTAAACTATGTTGCTGCCGACGGCGCTTGCCTTGAATTTTATACCACGATTCGGCAAGGAAGCGTCATCGTCGTCGTCATCGTCATCGTCAGGGGAAATCTTGCGTCAATAACTTGAAACTGCTTACGATCCGGAGAGCTCGACTATAGCAACTATATGAGTTAGTGGGCGGAGCGATTGGGGGGCGCGGCACATGGTGCATGGTGCACCACTCTGCGAAAGTGAGAGAATGAGGCATGCAATTTCCAGAAAAATTCCCCAGTTTTTATGCGCATTTTTGAGGCACTCGAAGCGCTTAGCTGACATGCAGCACATGCATAAGCCATTTGGGGTCTGCCTCGAGGTCTGGACTCGGTCTGCATCGGGAACCGGGAACAGGACCCCCAAGTGCCGGCAGATGCAGGGGTAGCTCAGCTGGCAGTCAGACTGACTGACCCAAACAAAAACTATGAGGACAACATTTCAGCAAACCTTGGGGAAAAGAGCAGTGCACTGAAATTTTTGGGGGGTTTTTTTTTAGAAGACTTTTTAACTAAGAGGAAAAATAAATTAAAACTTTTTATTAAATATTTCGAATAAGAAAATTTTAATTGTTAAAGTAATATTCAATTGAAAAATTATTACAATTTAAAGCTTTCAATATTGGTAAGTCCGAAAAAAAAATTATGAAATTATTTCAAATATAAATAAGACAGTTTATTCAATAAAATTCACATGATTCAAGCCACCAAATTATTATGTATTATTATTATAGTGTATCAATATACAGATTTCTAAGAATTGTCTATTATTTTCTTTCCTATGTGTCGACGTCTTGAAAGTTGCAACAGTTTCTTGCCATAATTGCCTGGAGGATGTCGTGCATCCGACAACGTTAAATCTGAAAAAGAATTCCTCCAGCGTCCATCGCAAACTAAAAAATAATAAAAAAAAAATATATATATGTAGAGCAAAAATATTTTTGCATTTTAAACGGGCTTCCGAAAATATTCTTAAATTTGACATCAAGGAAATGGAAATCTTTGCCTAGAACTTTGCAAAGTCAAAAGGAATCTTTTGGATTTCATTATTTTTGTGTGCCGGCCGACAAAACTAAATGCGCCTTGATTGATTGTTCGGTACACTTAATTTAATGAATTATTTAAGCAAACGAAAACAAAGCTAAATGCTTATAACTTTTTTGTTTCCGTTCTTATCCTGCTTCTTATATTTATTTTTTAGACTTCTTTTTTTTTGAAACTTTTTCCCCGTTGTTGTGACTTTGGGGGGACACAGCGAGTTGAAGAAGGAATAAACCATTAATAAAATGTTTCATTTATTCATTCATTTATTTTGCTATTCTCTCTCTCTCTCTTTGGTTGCGTGTCTGTTTTTCCGCTTGATTAACATAATCCTCCATTTATTACGAGAATACTATATAGTATAGTATAGTATGGTATAGTATGTCGGAGCGTATCTCCGGGTAAATGTGCTTGCGTGCTTCTGCTCTGATTTAATTATGTAATAGTTTGACTGAAGTGGACTTTTCCTAAGCCGCCGGCTGCTGTGAGTGTGCTTGTATTATTTTAATTGATTTGTTTTGGTCCAAAGTCTGTCTCGTAGACACCCGCTTTCAGTTGGGTGTTCCAGCCGCAGTTGATGGGACTCGAGATTGGTTTTGCTCCAGCTGCCTGAAATATGAGCAGTTGATTAGTGAAGGACGGGATGGATAGTTAATTGGCCTAGATACGAAAATTTACGGAATTTGTTGGCCCATTTTAAGTGCAAAGTTTTATTTTATTTGATTTTCCACATTTAATTTAAATGGAGCATTTTAAATAATGCGTTCTCTCTCTCCAAGATACAATAACCATTGTTTTAACTTCAGCTTCCTTCACTTATGTTGATATAAAATTAATCTCGTACTCAGTATCTCCCCTTGGCAAAGTATAAATGAAAGTCACAGAAAGTTCGAAACAAAACAAAAAACAAAGAACTGTCAAGAGTCTAAATACTTTTGAATACTTCTTTTAACTCGCAGAGAATAGCAAAAAAAAAGGAGGCGCCCTTCGAAAAAGGAAAACAATAAATAATATAAATGTGTAAGGAATTCCCCGAAATTAGCATAATTTCTGGGTGTTGCGAGTGTCCACAGAGAGTTGCTGACGCTACTGCCCCAGTGGCCTCCGCATCCTTACCCCATGGTTTTAGCTACCTTAAAAACGCCACCACTGGCATATGGGCCATGATTTTGGCCAACTGTCGGCAGTTCCCTGACCCGACCCGACCTGATCTTGGGACCTAGCCGGGGCATTAGTGTCCGGCACCGGCATTGTACTCAAAAAACTTTTTTTTTCTTCCTTTCGACCATTGTGCATTGTGATTCTAAATTCGAGACTGCTGTTGATACTGTGTATCCATTATGGGAGTAGGGTATGATGGAATGTTTAGTATGTCATTTTAACATATTTAAATTCAATTTTTAGAATGGAAGTCTTTATTTTATTAGTGCTTTTGAAGTATATTAAATAAAAAACCATTCTATTAATTTGACTTTTATTGACAAATATATTTTTGAAAAGAGTTCGGTTGCTACTTTAAATAATTTTATAGTTTTTAAAAAAATTATTTAAATATTCCTGGGATATCCAATAGTCGCAATAAAAAATAACCTAATTTCTGTTTATTCGGTTCTCTTCAGTTAAACAAAGTTTAAACTTTTGGTACTTGTCCTGCGCATAAGTCAAACACGTGCCAGGAAGAAGTTGCCAACTTTTATTCCTGGCCCACACACAGATACCCACACACACACACGTAGAATCACCCACACCTGCTAACTGGCCAAGACAAATTTAAATTCCGCACTTGCCACTGCGTCCAGGGGGTGTAACAATTCTCGTTCGACGGGGAAATTCGGTGGGAAAACAGTGAAATGAATAGCTAATCTTTAGAATAAATTAAATGAATTTTCCCTACTTTTTGCCTTCTTTCTCTCTCTTTTTTTCCTACTTTTATCGGTAACACTTTCTCCACACTTTGTGTGTGCATGTGTGTGCGTGTGTGTGTGTGTGTGGGGAAAGTAAATCGCATTAATTTGGTATGCTGACCACAAAACTGGGATTTATTAAATAGTCAACTGGAAACTCACACCACCAACAATGGGCCAATGTGGCCAAGTGAGACGTGCGTGACACTCACACAAATGTTGGCCAGCGGCAAGTCTTATTTAACCGGAATCCGTCTGTATTCTATATACACAGAACATACATATATATATATATGTGTCAAATTGGTTGCATGCCATAAAGTTGAAAGGATCTCGAACCCTCGCCCCTGACCCTTGTCTTTGTATGTATGTGTGTGCTTTTCCGCTTATTTGAGATACAGGTTGCCACTGAGCAACAATTAATTAGTTAATTTTTAATAGTTTTATGTACGATAATTAGTTGCTTACCTAAAATTTAGTCAAAAGTTTTATAAACCATTTTCGGGTATTCAAATAAAATGTATCTCTATTTGATTGTAATATCTGACACCACTGTGCCTCACAGACAATGCTGAAATCCTGTCACGCCCTTGCCCACCGGATGAGCTGCAGTCCTTTCGCCTTTCATTATGCAGACCCGCTCCTCCCCCTCCCCGTTCCTCCGCCAGAAATGGGAAAAGGAACCCAAGGAGCGTGAGCTTACACATCCGCCGCCGTTGGCAGTGCAGGAGGCTCCTTTGGAGCCAGTGAGTCAAAAGTCTCTCGACTGGAATGCAAATGCCGCCCCACCAAGTCAATAAATAAATTCAAACAATTTGACAACTTGCTCAATGGACTCACCCCCCCAAAAATCGGATGTTTCTGGGATGGGGGTTGGGGGTTAGCTCCCTTTGATTGGGTGTCATTGGGTGCGTGGCCAGCAATTGCGTTTGAGCGAATTTAAATTAAAGTGTCATTGAAATTGGCAGCCCCTCAACGAAAATAAAATTTATAGTTTCAGCTGCTCGGAGCTCAAAGGAGGCAGGGGCTCTGGCCAGGATGGCCTTTTCCGTTTTCAATTTCTGTAAGTGTTGAAGCACACACGCACACGTCCAGTTTAGATTTATCACTTTTGATTCGGAGAGTCCAACAACCGAATTCCCTCTACATACTATGGAGCTTGTATTGATTTAATACATTTATTTGCTTCCCGAATCCGGATTCGAGGATTCTCGGATTCGAGGATTCTCGGATTCCCCATCTTTCCACATTCAGTGACCCAACCATCCCCAATTCGATTTTTGTTTGTGCCTGGAAAAAGGAAAAAAGTTTTAATTTAATTCCGTGTTTGGATGTTGCCGTAGTTTATCGGATTAAAAACTTGCCCTTTTCCACTTGGAAACTGAGTTAAATTTCGATGGCATGGACAACCTTTTTTTTTGTCGATACAAAAAAAAGAAATCCTTTACAAACAAAAAAAATTAATCACATTTCATGCAATTCATATTATTTAATTCACACGGATTAACATAGATAATTTTTTAATTATCAATCGCCGGCATAATTTTACTGATTATTCCACTTAATTGGTGCTACTATTTTATGAATTTAATTCTTTGTTATTCTTGTCGTTTTTAGCCAATTATTTAATCACAAAAAAAATTAAGTACACTCGTACAAGTATGATCAATGGAGAAGGATATATGATTATTAAATTCCTGTCTCACTTTAATATATATAAAAAAAATTAAATTGTTATCTGGATAATATTAATTAGCACAAATATGTCAAATTAGTTGTAAACTAACTTTTCTGATTGTCCGACAACTAATTAGTCAACCATTTATTCAATTTTTGTTATTGTAATTTATATGTAATAAATTCTGAATAATCTACCTCCGTTGCAATTTTTTTTGAGAACATAAAAAAAAAATTCATTCGGTTGACTGCTCTCATCCAATCAATAAAAATCTTTAGTACTAATACTCAACGAAGCGTTTTTCCTAACGATTTCCAGTCATTGATTGAAGCTTAGAAAGTCAGTCAACCCTTGAAGGGATTTTTATAAGTATAAGTACATATACATATAAGTAAATTTCCATCTGAATATATTTGCTTAATTTTCTTCATACTCCAAGAACTTTAATTAGAGTCTTACTCTAGTTAAATAACATCAATTATTTCTAGGGGAGCATTCAACTTTTCCCATCTTTTCCCAATCCCTGACCACCACAAAATGTATAAAGAAATTGGAAAGAAAACCCCTTGCGAAAAACCAATAGCTCGGAAAATGAACGCAGACAATGCCATGCTGAGGACAGAGAAAACCCCTGAAAAAGAAAAAAAGAAAATACCTGAACTCACACGCAATTCGGCTAAGCCAAAATGATGTGTCTGACTTTTTGGCCAGGAGTGCAATGCAATGACCGCTCCCAGAGTCGTCGGAACTTTCATTTCACCTTCAAATGTTCGCTTTGCATTTAGTCGAAAAATGTTAAGACCCGAGCGGAAGTCGTATTTTGCCTTTATGATCGAGTGCGGCGGAAATGAAAATTTAAAACCATAAAACTGACACCAAGAGCACACATCAGCTGCAGCAGCGGCAGTAGCCTCCCCTCAATCAGCCCATTTTCCTGGCATTTTCCACTGTCTGGCAGTTTTTCTCCAGCCTTCCACTTTTTGCCCACTTTCCTCGTACACTTTTAGATAGCCTTTCGAGCCTCAATTGCTTTCAATATTGGCCCATTCTCCTTTGCGCGGGATTTTTTTTTTTTTTCGATGAAACTATAATGTCCGGTGAAAGATTTCTTTATTCTCTTATTTGCAAAGAAAATTGAATGAGTTTTCCTGCTCCGTTCATCTTGGGCATGGCCATAATGTGAAATGTTAACATGATTTTCCAGCTCTTTACTTTGCATATGTGCACTGCTCGGTCTCCTACTTCAAAGATTGTTGTCTGTTTGTGTTTCGCCCGGGGCCATGTTCGCAAAATTAGAAAAATATTTCCCTTTTCCTGGACCACTCTCTCTGCTGCTCCTCAATGGCATCTGCTCCATCGATGGCAGGGGACCAATCAATGGCAATTTGCGAAGAAGCTTCAGCTCCAGCTCCAGAGGATGTGCGGGGTATGTGCGGAGTTTTGTGTGGTCAGTCTATTAATTTATTTGCTTATTAAATTATGGCTGCTTATTGCATTTTCTCTGCACATGACAAGGAGGCGACATTCTCAAGGCATTCGATTCACATGAACTAATCGAATTAAGCCCGGCATTTGTCATCATAAGATTGTGGAATATGAAAGGATGAGCTTCCATCGGAATTTCTACCTTTTCTATATATGCCACACATTTTTGAATCAATTACCGCAAAGCCGGAATCCTTTAATATTCAACTGGAGAAAATTATGAAATTAATAGATTTAATAAGAACTCATGATTGATTTTATAATTTGAAATTTGTATCTATTAATTATTATCATTTTAGATCAATGTTGGGAATTAAGTAAAATAGAAAGCATATTTATTAAATTTTTATGTTGCAAATTGCTCTTTTCCAGAGCGCGAGTTTAAGATATGCATTTAAAAATTTATATTTAGTTTTTAGTAAATATATTGGTATTTTTGAATATACATTTTTATTTTTAATGCCCCAAAAATAATTTATTTAATTAAATTTCATTAGCTATACCCATCTACAAAAACATCTGCATTATCGAGAAGAGCGACTACAGACTCTGTGGGGAGCAACACACAAATGCCATTAACTAGTTGGTGGCGCGACAACTTTTCACATTTTGGCCGCTGGGCACACAGTACACAGGACACCTTGGCCATAAACACCGAACGGGAGTTGGGCATCATCATCATTACCATCATCAGCGGCATCCTGCTGAAGCAGGAGCAGGCAGTAGGAGCAGCAGGAGCAGGAACAGGAGCAGCATCATCCTTGTGCTATTATCAACATCATCAGCCATTGTCAAAGTTTGGCGCATTTATTTGGTTGCTCAATCAGCGCCCAAAGCGCTTTCGCTTTCAGCCCCCCTCCAGCCCCCTCTTCCAGCCTCTGTTCAACTCCTCCATGACCCTCCATGCTCTTCGTTGCCCCACTACCACTACCACAGCACCCTCCTCGGGGACTGGGTGCTGGAGCATTTTTATCAAAGCGCCAACAAGCTCCCACTTCCACCTGCGCCGCTGCTGCCATTTACAATAATTACCATCAAATGAACAAACAAACTTTTGTGCCGCTCTTGTCGTGGACTAGCATTAAAGGAAGAACAAGAGCAGGAGCAGGAGCTGGAGCAGGAGCAAAAGCACCATTGACCCCGCGACCCTCTCTCCAGAAACACAGACCAGTCAAACACCAAACCAAACCAACCCACCCAACCACTAATAACACTAGGCAACATAGAATTTAGCCATTTTTAATGCAAGAAGATATTTAATCAAGAAAAGTTTTTAAAGAAATACTTGTTGTATATTTTGAATTATCTTAAAAAAATGTGTGAGAGTGAATACCAAAATTATATTCTAAAATATATATCATGCATTTAAATTGATATAATTGTATTTAATTTAATTTAATTTCATCTTAATAATATTAAAATATATTGTGAATAGTAACTAACAAAAACCATAAGATTAAAGATTAATTTCTGACATTTTCTTCTAAGACATTAATACAAAAATATTATGTTTATTAGAATAATTTTGGTAAGTTTAAAATGTTAAGAAAATGAAAAAACAGACATAAATATATAAATAAAAAAAATGTATTCGAATATATATGTATATTTTTTATTTTATTTATTATTTAGCAGGAGCTAAAAGTTTTGTTAATTGAATACCAGTTTTTGAGAACTCAAATTTTCGTTTTGCTTTCCCCCTGATATTAATATACATATATGAATAATAAAAATATTTTAAATCTATATTTTTTTAAGTGTTATTATTTATTTTATTTTTTTTGCATCCCCCTTCTTAATTTATTTCAGTTCCCCAACCTTGCTGGACAGTTTAGCAGGCAGCCTTTCGTTCCTTTCTCGGGACAGCACCACCGAGGCAAATCTGGTGGATCTGGTTAGATGGTGGTGCTTATCGTGCAGCAAGCATCACTCAAAAGTTGCCTTATTTTTTCCGCACACAGAGAGAAGTGTGTTTTGTTTGCGGTGCTTTATTTTCACTTTTGCCCGCCCAGCCATGGCTGTCGGCTCAATTTTCCAACATTTGAACATTAGGCCGCTGAGGATTAACAATGAGTGGACGTGGTTTCAAGGAGCAGAGGAGCCGGTGGGGGTGGATATAGAGGAGGAGGCAATGGCTTATGCCCCTCAGGCATGGAGAGAAGTTAATGAGGGGCTGGGGACAGAAGCCGGGCAAATACTGCAGCCTGTCAACTCTGCTTAATGTCGCGGCCACTTGAGCCCAAACTCAAACTCCAGCTTAAGCTCAGGCACTGGAAAAAAAATGGTAATAAATAATAATTAAAATATTCTTTTGCCTGCTTTATTAATTCTCTTCTGGGATTTAATTGAATTTTACCAAAATATTACTTTAAGTAATAGAATTGTTAATACCCGTATTTTTTCTCACTGATCTCGCTGAGTGTCCCTTTAAGTTAAAGACCGAATAATTTCAATTTAAGTAATTGAAATCCGTCAGATTCAAAACCGAGTGCACTCTGTGCAATCTCTGGCAAACCGCAAATAAATTAATAACCCGTGACTTTTCGAGGGCAGCACATGTGCAATTAAAAACCGCGACAAAGTCAAGAAGTCGATGGAAATTACGACTCCCAATTACGTGGTCTTTTCAAGAAGCCGCCGAAAATAGACAGTCGCACAGGCTTTGGCCAAAGTTTTCCTCTCAGCCAGCTCGGCAATTAAACAGAGAGTCGAATTCTCGTAGTTGGCCAAGGTAACAAGCTGCTCGCAATTAACGCGATTAAACAGGCAAAATCTCCGAGGAGACGCTGGGAGGGATGAAGACGCCGGGAAAGTCTCCCCCGAGAGATGGGGAGAGGAGAGGAGAGGTGAGGAGAGGGCATCCTCATCCAACCGTGAGTCGTCGTCAGTGTGGATGTCAGGCCATGTTTGCACTCGTATTTGTGTTTGGGCCAAAACGCCTTGCACCTAGCTCGATTTATGAGCCCAGATGTTTGCCAACCCCGCCTCCTCCTCCACCTACTCCTCCTCCTCCTCCTCCTCCGCCTCCCCAGGTGAGTGTGTGTTTTATGTACCTTGTAAATATTTATGCAACCGGTAATGACGAGTTGCCAACTGCCAAGTGGCTGCCTGAAGGTCGCAACTCGAGGCTTCTCAACCAAACTGCAGAACGCCTCCCAAGTCAGTCAGCCAAGTCAGTGTTGAATCTAAATCTTGAGGTGTTTACCGAGGTCCGGACAGCCTTCAATGGCCACATGATATGCCCTAATGAAATGGTTATGGTAAACTAACTCCCAAGTGCTTCTCCTTTCGGTGGCAAGACAATTGCAACTTCCGGCAAGAATCTTTGGCTTCCTTGGAAAACTTAAAACTCAAAACTTAAAATGGGATATGTTTGGTGAATGGAGAGCAGCTGTGCTTTTCTTTGGGGAAAATGTAAATGTGGGTGGAATAGTTGGTTATTTAATATGCGGAATGCGGGAAACATTAATTTTTCCTATGAACTAGCAAATGAACAAACTTTAAACAAAGAGCAAATGCAAATAGAAATAACTATTTCTAAATGAAAAAGTTCAGTGGAAACTATAAGTTTAAAAGAATTTAATAGAATAAAATATATAATAGAACATTCCGAAGATAATTGTTATATCCGCGTGCTGATAATTCAATTTTTTATTGCCCACCATTACTTATCCTGATATATTTGCATTGGAATAGCAGGGAAATTCCCCATGTTTTAGAGTCAGCAATCAATTTTCTTTTAAATATCATTATCCACTATGCAGCTATAGATTATTTAGAATGGCCCCGATTCGCATTCAGTGTTTGTTTGTTTGTTTGTTTGTTTGTTTGGCACCCAGGTGCCGCAGGTGCCACTGAGCGGATACTTAATATGCCATTTATTTCGGCCGAACTCTCTCAAGGCTAAGCGAACGAAACGAAACCAACTGAGATCAAATGAAACGAAACCCATTCGCACAGATGCGACCGGCAGACTCCGAATCCGACGAGGATGACGATGACACACATAAATACCCGCATCTGTGGAATCTTTCGGAACTGCAGACAGACGGCAAGAAGTGGCTTGCATTCTATAGTTGAATTCATTGTAGCCTTTTGTTGTTGCCACTGCCACTGCCACTGCCACTGCCGAGAATCAATTTGGCAAAAGTCATTGCATTCAATTGTCACTTGACAAACGACAAATGGTGTTGATTCGCACAGACCCCCCTTTCGGAGACAGACAATTGAGCCGGGTCCGGAGGATTATTTATTTTGGACACATGTAGTTTGAAGACTTTTAAGACTTTCGAAATGGAAGGAAATTCTTCTGCCAAGGCGTTTAAAAAGTTATTGGCCAGGGTGGTGGCTACGGCTACGGCCAACTTTTCAATTGCCGGCAACTTTTGGCCTGCCAAAAAATACATCGGTAAGAACTGGCCCAGACAGAGCATAAATTTGAAAAGTGCCGGCCATCGGTTAGTGCATAACTTTTGTGGCATGCCAAAAGCCACAGCACAGTGCAAAGTCATCGCCATGAATAACGCACTCCTAGAATTCGCATTCGCATTCGCATTCGCATTGAAACTCACTCAGAATCACATTCGCATTCTACTGCCAGAGACCAGAGAAGCACTTCAAAGGCATTCAGTGTGTGTTGCATACGTTTGTGGGAAATCAACTCGGACGGCGACAGAAGTTTTTCCGCATACATATAGTATAGTACATAAGTCTGCTTCTCGTCGCCCGGCAGGTCGATGAACCCGGACTTGAAAACTAATTACAAACCGATTTGGACTCGGAATCCGAGACTGGAATCCCAATCCGCAAAACGTGACCACAAAAGCCGCAGAATATGTTTTCCCATTTATGAATTTTTATTTGACCTTTTCTTTAATTGTTTGGTGTTTTTTTTTAACCCATAAACAAATCTGCTAAAGCTGAGCGAGTATTTAAACTTAATAAACAAACGTAGAACAAATCACATTAATATGTGAATTGTTAAGCCATGGGCTTACGAATTTTTTTAGTTAGTTCATAAAGTGAAATCCGATTGAAAAAATATTTATTAAATAAACAACTTTAATCTTCAATCAAATTGTAATTGATTTATTTAATATATTTATGATTAAGCACGAAAAACATAGAAAAACCAAACAAAATTAAACAAAATTTTGTTTTTTGTTTAAGAAAAAATTACAAATTTAAAAGTAAAATTGTTGCATTTAAAAAAAAGAATTTAAAGTGTTTTGCTTTACTTCTAAACCCGAACCTCTAACAATTCATAAATCCATAACTCCCCGGGATACTGGCCCATTTTTGAGCGACTCCAACTGTGGTAATAGGTCTGGTAAAAGGCCTGCAGCGTCACTTGGCAGTTGGCACCGCATCTCACAGCTGTCGTCAGCCTGCTAACTGCTAACTGCATTCGCCTCCTGCCTTCTGCCACGCCCCCCCCCCTGGAATCCTGACTCCTGCCATTTGGGTTCTGAGGGATTGTGACCCTCTTTAAGCACATACGGTTAATGAAATTGTGCACTCAATCGAGCGGAACGCGGTGCGAAAAGTCAGCAAAATCGAGGCTCCCACCGATATGCAATGGTGCTTTGCTTTAGGTTTGCTTCTGCTTTGCTTCTGGTTTGCTTCTGCTTTGCTTTTGCTTTGCTAGTGCTTGGCTTCTTCTACTGATTTTGCTTCAGGTAGGGACTTCCAGCTGGCAATCCCCACCTGGCTGGCTGGCTACAAAAATTAACATCAACGGCACTAAACTGCTATCGCTGGCAGCATAAAGCTTGGAAATGTGGATTGTGGTTGCAGGATGGCTCATCCTCCTCTCCTGCCAGGACATAAAATGTTGTCTGTGCCACTGGCAATCCCCAATCCCCGAACCCCGAACCTATGCGATTTTGGGATATTTAGCGTATTAGGTAAATGGCTCGCGTTTTTTACTTGCCGCATCCGCTGCAACTTGGCTTTATGCAGCGATGTCCCCCC
>JAJJHY010003831.1:7809847-7836889 GCA_021224005.1 Drosophila setifemur | reverse complement strand
ACCCCCACCAAGAAACACCCCCTCCCACGCACTCATTACGACCTCCGACCCAAGGAGCAGGGAATAAAAAGTTTAGACTCTGTTTGCTGTGGTTGCCCCTCGTGGTCTGCGGGGAGGTGGAGCTGATAGCAAACAAAAAAAAAATGCTGCCGAGTATTAAATATCTATTGAGCGAAATTCGAAGGGGCCAGGACATGGAAATATGGTGCTTGCTTTTCATTATGTTTTCCATTTTTTTTTTTTTGGTATTTTCTTACCAGCTCGACAGAAAATTTCTTGGCAGCTTAATTGAGGCATTATTTGTGTCATCGATTTTGGTTGCTTTTGTTCTTGGGACCTTAGTTTAAATTTGCTTCTGTTTGCTTTGGGCTATGGGTATCTGATCACACACACAAGCCGACTCGATCCCATCTAATTTATATTATCTGCTTAATTTATATGGAACACGAAATTGCGAAACAAAAACCCAAATGCAAAGTAGATAAGTCTTTCTTCCCCCCCTGACTCCAAAAACCGGAGGCCAGAAAAAAAGGTTCCGAATGTTTCACAAAAATTGTAACCAAACAAGAAAGCAAAAAAAAAGAAAAAAAAGGGATGCCCAGGACGAGGACCGCCAATAAAATCTGTTTTATTTGCTAGCTCCTGTCGAGGACAGAGACGTGGTTTTATATTCGGTGATTCCAAAAGGAGCCCGAAGCTAATAAACGGACAATCACAATTGGAGCAAAGCGAATGCAATTTGATCTGAGAGAGAAGAACGGAATTAAAACGAAAGTTTACAGCATTTTTAGACCCTGTACCCAAAGGGTAAAGGGTATATTAAGTTTGTGCAAATGTATGTAACAGGCAGAAGGAGGCGTGGCAGACCCCACAAAGTATATATATTCTTGATCAGCATGACGAGCTGAGTCGATATAGCCATGTCCGTCTGTCCGTCTGTCCGTCTGTCCGTCTGTCCGTCCGGATGAACACACGGATCTCAGCAACTGTAAGAGCTAGAAGAACCGCATTACCAGTGTAGATTCTTCTAATACTGAGTAAATTAGAGTTTATTTTTTTAAGTCGGTGCCACGCCCACCGCCCCCGCAATTTGTATTTGAATTTTTGCACTGCCCTGCACTGCACAATTTTCAAGCTAAAATTTTTTTAAAAATACACATGCAATTGGAGCATAGATTTCTACCGATCCTGAAAATTTCATCAAGATTGGTTAATTAGAAAGCGCACAATAAATACCTAAAGTTTACAGGCGCTAAACACAAAAAATCTGTTTATTTGCGCAAGCAAACGGTAAATCGCTTGCGTTCGGTGGTTGATTTTTCTCGGAAGTGCCGCTTTAGCTGCGCTGCCACTACCTTCATATACATACATACGAATGTGTATGTATGTATGAATGTGCGTCTTCAATATATTTATTCTGTATTAGCTGTCGGTTCAAAAAGTTTGGGTTTGTCGAATGGTTACGACGTTCGACTTAAAACGCGAAGATCTTGGGTTCGAATCCCAGACCGGACTCGATGTGAATATAATATTTTTATTTTTTATTTTTTTTTGCTTATAACCAAATTTGTACAGGGTCTGTAACAGTCGGGAAACTCGACTGTAACGTTTTTACTTGTTTATTACAGTACAATGCAGTATTGTTATTCACGATTCGAGTAGGAAGTTCAAATTTTAGTTAGAACGAGGTCAAGGATCTGGCGCTTGGAGCCTGGAGCCAGGAGCCAGTGTTCCTGCTGGAATGCATCAAGATGGGGCGGTGGGTAAAATTTGACGACGCGTCTGGCATACTACGACGCCATTAAATAGAATATTTAATTTTATTGTTGCCCCGCCAGTCTTATGACATTGTCCTTTGTCACCAAAGATACATCACGCACACCCGCACACACTCACACAGATACACAAGAGCCTGACCCTTTTGCTTTCACAAAATGAAGCGACGCACATTTTTCGAGGCTTAGCTACGAATTTAAATTCCAGGCATGCTGCTCCGAGGGCTCCAAAGGCATCCAACACATATTTACATATTTCTCCTCTCTCTCTCTGGGTCTTGTTTTTTTACCAAATTTCCAAACCATTTTATATTAAATTAAGTTGGAGTCTTCGGGGACGAAGATTGGAATACCCTTGTAGAGCAATCGTTTTTAGAAACGATCCTGGCAGCAGGACTTAAAAAATAATAATTATATTTTCGGTAACACTATTTAAGAAAGAATCTTAAGTAAATATCTTTGTTCGATTTTAATAAATCTTTTTATTCGGGTTAAGTTGTTGGTTAGTTATATTTAATATAATACTTTATAGAATTTCTAATAATGAGCAAGAAAACAAATATATTATTTTAAGTGCATTACAAACTTCTGGGTAAAATTTAGAATAAACTTTAAGAAAGCATCCAAAAGTTTTCTACATTTCTAATATGGAAACCCTTTTCCTTAACTTATTTTTTCATTCCCTTCTCCTTCTTTATTTTCCAGGTTACTTTTGGACAACTAAGCCGTGGATGATTAAAACGATAAAGTGGTAGGTCCGACAATGTTTTAGGCCGCTTTAATACCTTATTTTTTTGGTAAATAAAGTTAAGGGTACAATTTTCTTTAAAGTATGAAAATACGAGTATAATTTTCTTTCAAAATTTAAATGTTTGTCAAATGGCTTGAGCCAGTCAAAACATTTAATTAGCTAATAGTAAATATATGTTGGCAGATTACATCATTTTACTTGATGCACATTTAAGCAAAGAATTTAATAATATTTTTATATTGTAAAAAAAAGCCAAAGGTTAAAGTAAATTTACCTTGTAATGCTGTTCACTTTTTTTTCGTCTGTTTTCGTGTTTTTTGCATATCAAATTAAGTATGCAAATCGAAAGCGATGCCACGATGGCTTTGAAGTAAGTTTTCAATTTGGTTTAATATTTATTTCGTTTTGTACCTCTGCCATGTGGACTTGGACTTTATTTATTTATGATTATATTTATTTATTTATAAAAGGTTATGTGTGCATATGGGCGATTCGTCAAAAACGCATGTAATATTTCAGTGGGGAGGGGATTTTTAAAAACAATATTTATACGCTTGCGGGCCAAAAGTAAAAACGAGAGTTTTTTTCCAACGGTTTCGTTTATTAACTGAACGACATAAAAATGGCCAGAGAAATCGCTGGCAATGGTCATGTAAAAGTAGCACAGACAAACGGCATTCGCAATAAAAACGAAATTGATTTATGAGCAGGCTCAAAATGTTGCCATTTTGCCATTTTGCCATGTTGACGCCGGCTATTTGTGGTCTCTGGTATGAAAACGAAGCGCAGTTTTTATCAACTTGACAAATGCCGAGATATCTGGCCCAGGTCCTCGGAATATACCAGCAGCTGGTCCTCCCATCTCCACATCGTTGGGTTTTGGATTTCCTTGTTTGTTTTTTTGTTGTTGCTGAATATGGAAGGAAATCGGGCTTAAGTTTATCGCACTTGGGTTTTTTTGGTGGTTCGGGACTTACGGTGGCTTTGGTTGGTGGTTTTGGTGGTTTGGTTCTCTTAGAATATTAATATAGAAAATATAAAAAAAAAAAACAAACAGCATGTTAAGCTAACTTTTTGCAAAATTTCATTTAAATTAGCAATGCATTAATTTTTCTTTCCATTCCAAGAACAGAGTAATATTTTTGTTTACTTACAACAATTTAGCTAGAACTGGATTTAATTTATTATGACATATTTTTTGGTTTATTTATACAAATTTAGCTAGAACTGGATTTAATTTAATATGAATTATATTTTTGTTTATATATACAAATTTTGCTAGAACTGAATTGAATTTATTATGACATATTTCTTGGTTTATTTAAATAAATTTAGCTAGAACTGGAATTTATTTAATATATCTTATATTTCTGTTTATTTGTAAAAATTTTGTATATGAAAATTTAGCTAGAACTTGTTTTAATTTATTATGACTTATATTTTTGTTTACTTACAACAATTTAGCTAGAACTGGTTTTATTTTAATTTCATTCCGTAAAAGTTTATTATTCCAAGAGATCTCTGCTGCCATTAAAAGATATGTTCCACTTCCAGAGAAACCACACTTTCATAAAGTTTCCATCAAGAGAATGTATCTCCGAGCCCTGTTCGTCGCTGTTCATTATTATTCCTTGAACACTCAATTCTCGCCATTTGTCTCCAAGTTATCTCATTATATGTATTTGAGGTTGTCGAGGTGGAAAATGCGGAGGAGAATGGCAACATTTTAATTTCTTTTTAATGCGCTAGGAACTCGCAGGCTTAGCTTCTTGCTTGGGGTAGGCCAAAAAATTAATTATCGTTGGCAAACACGCTCCTCGGCGCTTCCTTCCAGACTGAAGGAAAAGCCGAAGAGGCGGCAGCTGTAATGGGGGCGTGGCCCAGGGAGAGTCGTTGCAAGTGAATTGTAAGCCGCTGCTCACGCTCCGCGTTTTTCATTATATGAGCCCCGATGCCGGAGCGTTGTTAAGCTAAAAATAAATTGCTTATTAAAAAGCCTTCGCAGAACATGCACACACCCAGGTGGGTGGGTGGCTAGGATGTGGGTGGTGGATGGTAGGTGGTTGGTGGTTGAGTGACTGGTAGAAAGAGCGGTAGGAGTCCCTCATTTACACTTCAAGGGGCAGCAAAGACGAAGTGGGGATGGAGTCCTTGGCACAGACAATGTGGAATAGAGCGATGGCAGCGGGTGTGAATGACAAAGCATCCAGGAATCTCCACCACATCATCCTCCCTCTCTCTCTCTTTCTATCACTCCAACTCTCCCCCTTTCTCGTTTCTCCATTTCTCTAGCAGGGACACAGCTAAGCGCGAGAAAGTCCTTGAAGCAATCGACTTAATGCCTGGCTGTGGCGTTTGTACATATTTAGTTTGCATTTACATCGCACACACACACACAGTCACAACAAGGACATCAGCACACATGCACTGAACAAAAATTGTTTGTCCAACAAACTGTACTATTTTTTTAGTGGAATACTATTTGCTGTGGGAATAAACACATTGCAAATCACATATTTGATTGTATTCTATGTTTTGTTTCTAAGAAGCACCGACTTTTTTTGTCAGTGTGCTGGCACATTTAATTTTCTACACATTGCACCATGTCCTGATAGATTAACTGGATATTGGGATGCCACTCCATATATATATATATAGTATGTACCCATGTGCTTAGCTCGGAATGAGCGCTTTATAAATATGTCCTTGTCAGCGTCCGAGGTGGAGACAATTTCCCACCGCATCCGCGCTTATCTTAATCTACGCCAGGACCGTCCTGCCAGGACTCCTGCTGATTGGATGGAGCAGAGTTCGAAAGTCAAGGTATCCTGCCCGGCCACTGCTAGTATGTGTGTGTGTGTGAGTGTGTGTGAGTGTGTGCTCGGGTGCGTATCCTGCACGCTTCAATGAATTTTTGTCAACGTGATTCGCATTAGAATGTGTATTCAAATGAGCACATAATTTGTTTGTTTGTTTGCCTCTTGCCTTGCCTTTCCTTGTCGGTGTGCATTAGGATATGTCTACATGTGGGATTGGACTTCCTGGAAACGAGTTGATCGACCCGGCGATGCCAACGAGCCGATAAACTGCCTATAACTGATATTCGATTTGTGGTTGCTTTTATTGTGATACAATTTCAATGAAATTTAATAGAAAATTTTAACAAGAAATTCAACATGTTATTTAAATCCAATAAACACTTAAAATATATTGTTAATATATTTAATTAGCCAAGGTTTTTTTAATTATCAACTTAGTTTCTCAGAACTGTGGTTTAACTGTGGTTTTGGAATAAGTATTTTTTAAACTTAAATCTGGCATATCAAAACTATTTAAGTATTAATATCCTCTCCTTACATTCCCCTCCAAATACTCCATCATAACCTGCCCCTCAATGGGTATCATTCGAGGGTATAAATATCGAGTCTCGAGCATTTCGCATTTTATGAGTGCAATTATGTGTGCGTGGGTGAGTGCGTGATATAGAGAACCTTTGGGATCCGGAAATTGGTATGAGGCTTCTGCGTTTGATATAAATTTCGAACAAATTACAAATAAATTGGAGTTGTCGTGGCTGCGCCATTGTCAACCCCAAAAAGCAATCGCTGCCAAGAGGCCCCACTAGCAATTTAAAATATGCAAATTTTCAACCTCCCCATCCCCTTCACCTACCATTTTCCCACCCATTTTCCCCAGCCCCATTTACCCATCCCCCCCTTCAACACTCAGACACACCCCCACTTGTCTGGGTATTTATTGCGTTTCGCTCGGGCGTCGCCAAAAACGATTTTAAAGACAACTTTCATTGGGGTTTTACCCCCTCCACCCCCGTCCATGGGCAAAAACCATAACATTTAATTTACTTAAGTTCACTAAGCCGCTTTCGAGCCAATCACTTTGACGAATATTGCTGTGTCTGGGCCGCATTTTAATTAAATGTATAAATCCATGTGCAGTTCATATTGTATGGCTGCTTTCGAAAGGGGGGCTTATGCATTCGTCCTTGTTTTTTTGCTTGATTGATGGGGGAGCCTGTGATGGTTTTTTGTGGCCAGTAAGTCAAAGCGAATTGATTTAATGCAAAATGCATTTTGTTTTATTATTACCATAGCCGGTATCTCATTTTGATGGACAACTCGCGGACATATTGGGATCGGTTGATTGGATATGGCCATAAATATAAATTCTTTAAAGCGTTTACGATTGAGTTGCAGCTGCCGTTGCAGAAATAAATGTGGGGCGTTAATCATCGCGTTGACAAAAGAATAAATAACTATGAGTTTATTGTTTTTTTTTTTCAAACAATAAATATATCCCAGCAAATATCGGACCGAAAACTGTTTATTGTGTTTCTTATTCTGTATCTATAGAATGCAGGTAATGAAATGAATAACCATCATGTTGCCATTGCGAATAAATGTCCTGTGGTGTGGCGGTAATCATTGCGTTGACAAAAGAATAAATAACTATGAGTTTTTTTTGTTTATTTTAAACAGTATATACGAGTACATATATATCCCAGAAAATATCAGATGAATATGGTATATTGTGTTCTTTATTTTTTATCTATTGAATGCTGGTTGGTAAATAAATAACCAACAATATTTATTTAGTACATATATATTTAGGGCTTTGAAATTGATTGTTTTCTTTGAAATTCCTAAAAAAATTCAAATTTCACAAATGGAAACTAAAACCAAACACAAATTCATCAACATTTTTTGCGGTGGTTGAACTACCATTTTATGATTGTGTTGTTCTTTAAAGCGTTTATTTTATTTTTTTAGAACTTTGGTTGTTGATTGTTTAGCCTAAGCCCCATTTTCTTTGAGCCAGCTTTATTTTCGCACATTTGCTGTTTGTACAAAAAAACAATAATAATAAATTGTGTGGCAATAGAGAAGATGGCTTTTGTGGCTTTGAGTTTCAGCCGCGTTCTTGTTGCCACGCCCAGTTGCCCCTGCCTCTGTATATCATTCCTGTAAACTTTCACTATTTGTGTTTGTGTTTTTCGGGGACCAGAAAGTTTGGCTGCCACTTTTGCATTGAATTTATTTGTTTGTTTTCTGCGCCGAAGGGATTTCGGGCCAAATTATTTAAGCCTATTGAACCTGCCAGCCGGTTGCCGTTTGCCGGTTGGCTGTGGTAATTGCGTAACCAAATAATTGCTGGCTTCTTGATTTCCAGCCCAAGCCCCCTAGCCTGCCACCGAACTATTTACGCCCGGCTTTATTAAATTTACAATGGTACAACTTGTCGTATACTTGATTTTGGGTCGGAGAACGGCAAAAGGAAATGCCAGCGATGTTATTAAACATTTTGGCCCTAAACTGTGTTCGGTATTTCAGATTCTGCTTGTCTTTCGGCCCACTCCCCGCCCCTTCTAGAGCTTGGCCTTGGGCTCCATGCGTTGATAGACTTTTCCAACGATTGAGATTGAGGCGAACCGAGAAACGAGAAGCATTGCAGAGAGCCCAAAGGCGTACGGAAACGGGCGCCATTTTGTATTCCACACACACACACATACATCCCGNAATGTGCGGGAGTGTGTGTGTGTGTGCGGCAAAGTGACGATAAAACATTTGCCTCGATTGCTTAAGTATGCCATAGCAGGAAAGAGCTGGCAAAGCTCTGGAAATGAGCAGGATTGGGGGAAAAAGAAGTGCGCCGGGTTTGGGGGGGCGACTGATGAACGGAGCATCTTGTGCCCTGCACCCCAGCGAGTTGGGTATTATGATACCATTACGTAATTCTATGTGCCAACTTGGAATCGGTATATGTATGCCATCAGGAGGAATTGTGCTAACTCAATTATTGATGTGCCAGCATAACAAATCAAATGTGAGAGCCAGGTCTCAGAAAAGAGTTTTTTTTTTTTGTATTTCGGCTTTCAGATTTTTGAAGTACTTTTTGATATCTCGTAACCAGAATTTTTGGCTAAGAGCATTCGAATATCAGTTTACATAGGTATTTTCATGATTTTCTTTTTTAATTTGGCTCCGTAAGCTGTCTTTTCACAATATGCAACCGACTTAAGCCGCACACACAACTAAGCACTATATGCACTTGGATAAAATATAGAAATCTAAGAAAAATTTACTACTAAATTTAATTTATCTAAATTAAATAAATAATATTTGAACGAACAAAATAAATTTCTGGCTAACGAAATAAATACATTTCTTAAAAAAAAACGTTTTTAAGGTATGACCAAGATTTGTTGCTATATAAATGAATTATTACATTTTTAAGTATAACATTCTAATTAAAAGAAGTGAACTTTTTCTTTAACAAATATTTTATAATTTTAAAATTTTAATTAAAATTATCGCCAAATGTTTTTTATAAGTCATACAAAACTTTGAACTACTTGAAAGGCTTTTTTTTCTCTAAGTGTACCCACACTGACATTAGAGTTAATGGCTTACCGTTAGTTGGGAGTCCAAGCTGCTCGTTGCTCTGTTAATTTAAGTAAAAAGCATTTTAGCTGATGTGTTTATTTGCCACGCCTAGCTGAGGGCTTTTCCCTTGCCACGCCCACTTCTCCCTCACACACACTTATAGAGAAACACCCTCTCGCACCAAGAAGAAAGTCTCTTTCGCACAGCGTTATCCTGGTGCTTCAATATTACTGATAATTTAGTTGGTCTCTTGTGCTGGCAGCGAACATTTATTGTTTGCCATGTACCAATGGCTCTATATAGAGGAGCTAAGCAAGTATGTGTGTGTGTGTGTATTGGCTTAGTGTATGTGTGTGAGTGCTCATTTTTGGCCTTTTGCCAGCCCCGACACATTGGCGTCCTTTTATGCGAAAATGAGTTGAGGCAATGTGTTGGGTTTGCTATTTTTCGCATGTCTGCCCCCACGTTCCACTCCACGCCTTTTATTTTTTCCTCATATCATTATGAAACGCTTGAATGGGTTTTCATATGCACGAGTGTGTGTTAGGAAGAATCTATGTATTGGCTCAGAGCATACATAGAGCGGCTAATATATTTGGCTATTGATTTAGAGCGGCGATAAGTTAAATATTTAATAGATTCAATCTGGAGTTTAATACTCCAGCGAAGCGAAGGGAATGAGAAAATTGCCAAAATTATAAAGAGCTATATTAATCCCCCAAAAGGGAGTATTAAGGCAAACATTAATATTGATTTTCGGGAAACCAAGAATTTACATTGGAAAATATTCCTCAGTAATCGATTTTCAGTTCGCAAAAATAATATTTATCGAAAATTCGCGATACTTTCGAATTTGGCTAACACCCAAAATTCACAGACATCTCCACCAATACAAACAAGTATTGTATCTATGTTGATGTTTGTTGAACAATTATGCAAATGTCGCCGGCAGACAGGCAAATACATTGTTCGGTAAATAAAACATTTTCGCGGATGCTTTTAATGCCGCCAAAATAAAACCAGCAACAGCAGCAAAGGCACGGCGAAACATAAGAAAATAAACAAATAAAGGAAGAGTGCACAGTAATTTTCTCATTTTTTTTGCCAACATAAATTATGCCAAAGCATGTGCCGACAACAACAACAGGGAAAACTGGGAGAACAGGAACAGAGAACAACGACCAGCAGACAAACTACGAGATACAAAAACGCGCAACATTACCCGGATCGGACCGCAACATCATTGTTGTTGACCTACAAAATGGCGGAGCCGAGCGAATTTCCATTTTCCGTCCGCGCAAGTCCGTGGAAATTGTGGCCAATTAATTAGCTGCATTCAGTGACCAGCAGAGGAGTGTCTCTGTATGTGTGACTTTGTGTGACTGTGTGTGTGTGGTGTAATTTAAAGTCCGTGCGACACTTTAAGCATTTGTGTGTTTCGCCACGCTTAAAACTGTCGAGAGCGTTTTCAGGTGCTGAGCTGCAAAGAAATACCCATGAAATATGCATTCGCATATAGTACGTTCCGGAATTGTAAAGAAAATTGAGATAAAAAAAATGTTTAAGAACAGAGAAATAAAATTTTAGTGAACGAATTTGAGATTTAAAAATCACGTACCTAAAAATGATTATAAGAAACATAATTATCATGTTGTTTTTAAAGTAAAAATGGAAAAACTTTATTAGGAATTGGCTTACTTTTTTTCCCTTTCCCTCTAAATTAAAAAATTGCATTTGTCAAAGAAATTGGATTGATGTGTTTACTTTTGTTCATAGTTTTTTAAAGCTCTGTTTACAAACAACCAGGTGATGGAGCTCATATATAATTTAAATTTTAAAGGTGGTGAACATATCAATACAATTTTTATACGATTTTATTTAAAGCAAGATATAATTTTAATGTAATATTTTAGGGCTTTAAATTTAAAGCTCACAAACCCCTTCATAACTTCATAGTTCGAAAGTATTTAGAGCTCAACTTAAAGCCCAATAAAACCAAATAATTCTTCTAATCCACAATGGTTACAGTCGGGATTAAAATATTATTCCGCCGTAGATGGGGCGAGAGACATCAACGAAATATTTATGGCAGCTTAAATATTTCCCCTGTGTTATTATAAATCTTATCACAATTTCCACAAAGACAACTCTAATCTGACTAATCCGCGGGGCTCCTCGAATAATGTTGGTCCCCCGTTCCTGGGACACATTTAGTGGCATCATTAGAAGTCTTTCCTTGTTAATACGATTATGCTGACATATTCGAAAGACGAAAATTTTGCTGGCCGTGCAATGTGAAAATTGTTTGTAATATGCGGCGGAAAGTCTCGAACAGCTGGGAGCACCCGAGAGCTTGGGAAAAGTCCCGCCCCCCCGGAAAAGCCCCGCCCCCGCTCCGACCGGGGGTAACCTGACATTTAATCAAGGCACAGCGCAAAGGTAAACAAACGGAAATAAGCGAAACTTCCTGTTGCTGTCACCGCTTTTTGTTGGCCTGTTTTCGGTGTTTGTGCTGTTTTAGCTGCCTGCCGCCTTTCTGCGCATACGAAACGGAAATACAATCAAAATTGTGTAATGTTTGCCTGCCAGCTGATGCTGTTCTCCCTCTGCTGATGCTGGCAGGCAGGAAACGGAGGAGGAGGAGGAGGAGGATGGCAGGGCATTTCGGGTTGATTTTCGGCGGTTTTGGTGGGGGATTCGGAGTACTGCGGGACTGCGGGACTGGGGAAACACCTGCCACGTTGCGGTGGGGTTTTTAGTTTTTTCCTCAACCTCGAAAATGGGATTGTTTTTGGGCTTTGATGGGAGAGGCTTTTTGGGCTTTTGAGGTTTGAGGCTGGCGCCGACGACGAGTGCTGACAGATGTGATCCAGTGGATGTGTGCGTGTGCGGAGGTCCTCCCTCCTAATGCTAATGAATTTTGGCAGCCATCGAGTGATTAGCATTATGCCAATTAAATATTTAACGCGCCCATTTATTTGCCATGTTTCCAGCGAGCATTCAATATTCTCGGATTCGGGGGTTTTTGGGGGCGAGCAACAAAGTCTCGAACAAGAAACTCACATTTCGACTTATTGCCTTGGCTTGTAAATGCAAATGGATTTTCCGTGGAAAAGTGGGAAATTATGTTGGGTGGAGTGGGTTGGCAGGAGAACGTCGAACATTCGATGAGTGTCAGTTATAATTGATGTTTTGACAAGTCAATTGTCAGCTAATTGGAGCCGTACATGTGAATCGAGGCATTGAAATCAAGAAATCAAGATTCGGTTGTCAACTGAGTTAATGTGAAATAAATCGAAGCTTATTTATTATTCACTACTAATAAATGAGTTCCTTAAAAAAAATATACCCACCAGTGATACAAAATTGAGTAAAGATATTTGCCAGGAAGGAATTTCTTTAAGCAATGCTTTTAATTTAATAAAAATAAAAATAGAGTCTTGAAATGTATTTGAAATAAATTAAATCTTATTAAATGAGATCCTTAAAAAAATACACCAACAAGGAATAAAAATTGATTAAAGATATTTACTACAAAAATTTCTTAAGCAATGTTTTAAATAAATTAAAATTAAAGTAATATCTGAAAGACTATTACCTTTTCCGAAAACTTTAAAAGCAGACACCAATATGGCCCAATATGGCGCATTTAATTTGGTTAAGAGCCATGTTAAGGAAAGTTTTGTGTAACATTTGTTGAGTTTCTCTCATTTATAACTTTTTGGAAAACACGTCATTTAATTATTTCAGAAAGATTTCAGAGCCTGCACATTTGACGGGAATTTCATGTGAATGACATAGACTGACAGATTCCAGGAAATTAAGTTTCGGAATGTTTTGCTATATCAGCTTTGTTGCAAAATAAATCGGTTAACCGTATAAACAAATTCCACGAAAAATGATTTGCCATTAGTGAGTGATTGCTGTGAAAACTATATATTTATTCAGGCACAATCCCTACTTTGATTCGCCGAATATATCCCCCCAACCCCCCCGGACAAACTAACAGCCATTCAGAGTGATGCCAACGCCCATTTTATTTGCTACAAAACAATTTTGAAAGTCATATTTTATGCCATCAAAGGCATTTGTCATTTATGCACAAAATGTGTGGCAATTTGGGCAAACAGTTGCCAAAACAGAGACCGGCAAAACCCGGCAAACTATGTATAGTATAGTATAGTATGTAGCTTGTAGTTTATAGTGCGAGTATCTGACGACTGAACACGATGTGTGAGGGATGCTTGTCATAAAAATGTAGGCAGGCTGAAAGGGTGAACAACATATAGTAATGGGGAATGTGGATACGAGCTGCGGAATGGGGCCGAAACAGCAGCCGACAATTTAGCCAAGTTCTGTTCTGAAATAAATACACAAATGTTTACCAGCAGCAGCAACAGCAGCAAAAGAAAATGGTTACGCCAAAAAAGTTGACAAGACGGGCAATTTGATTTTGGCCTTAGTTGCTAGCCAGCCGACAGTCTGACAAATTTTTGCCATTGCTTTTGGCTAATAGTAAAAAATATGCGCGCGATGGAGTCGCTGTGTGACAGCTCTCGAGATTGCCATGAATATATAAGCCAGGCCAGAAATATGGGTTCCATCCGAACATGTGCACTCAGTTTTTCACCAAAAACAAACAAAACAAAAAATTTTGGAGCCAGAGCACAAAACCAGAATGATGGCAATTTTATTATAGATGCCTCTGGTCTCTGTATATTTTATGATCTGTAGGTTCCTGGGTTCGGGATTTTGTTTAGGTGGAATACTACTAAGAAAGAAATATTGATTTGAATTTAAAGGGATTTTTTTAAAAATATTTTTAATAGATGAAAAATATTTATAATGTCATAAAGAAATGGGGTTTACAACTAAGTTTTAGTAATGAATTTTAAATAAATTTATCTAAAAATATTAAGCCAAACTATAAGATGAATATATTTGTATAATATATATATAGTGATTTGATTCTCCTTCCAATTCCTTTTATAGTAAGTTGTTATTCTTCTGGCTATTGAATTTCTTGTTCACTGCTTTTGAAGCCTCGTCAAAACAGTTCACGTTCTAAATGTTTTTTTTTTGCACTTCTTCTTTTGGCTGGAGCTCTGCCAAGTTACTGAGATACGCACACACACACACACAGAGATTCAACCGGAGAAAGGCTCTCTCCCCCACACACATGCACTTTGCGTTTATTGTAAGGCAATAAATTTGCTGGATAATAATTTCAGTCTGGCGTCATAGCAATGATAAACTGTAGATGATATATTATTGCGTTTTTAGTAGAATAAATAGCGACAAGTCCTTCGGAGGCAGGTCCTGCCTCTTTCTCTCTTGGTGCGTGGCAGGATTTGGAGGCAGGACTTGCTGCTTACCACAAAATACAGGCCGGAGCTGTAAGCTTTTGAGTACATAAATCTCATCGGCGGACCCTTTTTGCCACATGCAAAGTGTTGTCTCGTGTTTGCAGTCTTGTTCGGCCCCCTTTTAACCTCCGCCTCTGCGGGGTTTTAAAATCCCCCCCTCTCCACTGGTGGAACGCGTTTTTATGAGTTAGTGTGACGAGTGCTCATAAATTTGATGGCTAAGAACTGAGTGGCAGCATATATACTCGTACATATATTTATGGCGGGAATCCGGCTAAAATTTACAAGTATTTTGGGTGCTTATAAATTGGGTGGATGAAAGGTTGACGGAGAAAAAAAAACAATAGCATGGAGCAGGGAGCAGAGAGCAAGGATTACGCAAGAGATAAATCATGAATATAAACACCACCGAGGTTTTCCCGGAAAGCATTTAAAGCAGCCGCCAAAGAAACTGCGCACAAAAAAAAAGGATTGCCAATCAAAAGGGGTTGGAAAAACTAAAACAAACAGACAATCTTTTATCTTGGCAGCTGAAAACCTATCAGGAACGAAAATATATATATATAAAAAAAAACAAACAATTGAAAGACGCATGAGGCTGACAACGAAATTTGACGACTGTCAAAGCCAGGCCAGAACCAAGAAAAAACCGAAAATTAAATGAAGATTCTTTTTTTTTTTTGGCATATTGAATATGCACATAAAACGGAAGTGAAAGAGTTGAGGAGTTGAGGAGATGGAAATGGATAGGGGGAACGGATTGGGGATGGATCCAAAAGGTGGACAGGCACACCGATCGATTTTGCGCGATGGATGCAGGCCAAACAAATATTTGCCATCCACTCGAGGGGACTCCGGAGCCTTTTGTCGGCTGTTTGATGGGCTCGAGATGTCCTGCTGTAATGTGATTGACTTTAAGAATCCCCGAAACATCGGCATTCTCTCTGTATGCCCGCAACGTAAAAAATTAAAACGAGCGAAGGCGGCCCCCGAAACCACGGCAAATAAGCTTTCCTTTTTCGGAGCCCCCTCCAGATGCCCCATTTTCCCGCTTTTCCGCTTTCCATCGGCGGTCAATGGAGCGTTGTGCCGACTTATCCGAGTGCCCTAACTTGAAATGAAAGCACGTAGCGTTTTCATTTCGGTCAGTGTGCGGAATGCCAATTACAAGATCGTGGAGCCACTACACTGGGAAAAAAAACTTAATTACCATGGAAGTGGAGAAATGTGGTTTTCTGATTTTAAAAAGTTGAGAAAATATTTGGAGCAGCTTAAAGTAAACCAAACTTTTTTTAGTTAAAACAAACGAAGTTATTTTCTTTCAGTTTTTTTTGTGTACTTTTCTATGGTCTTGGAAATACGTCTCTCTGAAATAAGTCGCTCAGTGTCGATGTGGGAAAGCCCCTTAACGGATAGATGCCTCTTGGGCCAAATTTTTAATAATCCCCAGCAGATATGGAACGGGAATGAGAGGGGAATGTCTGATTCTCGCAGAAGTACTTGGCTACGTGAATTTAACTCTGGAGTCGGAGATGTCCATTAATGTTTTCATTCGCTATAAAAATCCTTGATTTAAATTTGCTATAATTTGCACCTTTGATCAAAGGAATTTTTAGTTGCAATGTGTTTTTATTATTGCGGCTTGCAATGGGAATTTTAATTCTTATTTTATAAGCTATGTGTGTGGAATTTCAAGCACATCTCATCCATTTCCCATACCATCCCTTTACGAGAAATGCTTGCCAACTAGATTCTCGATTTTCAGGGGTTTTGTGTGTGTGCATAATTTATTATATTCATATGTATGTGCCTGTTTATGCTGGTTCTGCTCGTACTACGCCTGTTTTGCTAATGGCCTGCGCCCGAAAAGTATGCCACATGGCTTTTTGTCCCACAGCAGACGTGGCTACTTGATATGCACACCTAACAACCTGAGCCCCAAACCAAGCCCGCTGCCAACTTTAAAGCCCAGCACGCGCCTCCTCAGGTAACTTTGGCTAAAAAGAATACACAAAACAATGCCACAGAAAAACAGAAAATAAAACAAACAAAAATACGCACTGCCAAAAGCACTTTTAATCAGGCCAAAAAGAAAGCTGAGAAGGTGAGATGGGAAAAAATTGTAACACAGAAAATTAACTAAGGATGGTAAAATGTAGAAAGAAAAAACATATAATAAATAACATTTTCATAAGAGAAATGTCTAATTGCAATAAATTATTATTAATTCCTGATTATATTTATAAAGTTTGTACATTGGTTGTTATTAAATACAATTACATTATTTTTAATCGACAGATTTCCCATTGTTAGGATAAACTTGTAATCCTTTAAGATTCCTTTAGAAGTATTAGTTGGCTTAAATGAAATAATGATTTCATCTGGAAGTTGGCATCCTTCTAAGCCAGCCAGCCAGCCAACCCCTTTGCCACTTGAGAGTTGCGAATCCAACTATATATCACAATGTCAGCGCACTTAACATAGTTTATCCTTGTGTTCGTTGTCGTTGTCCGTGTCCATGTCCCTGTATCTGTATCTTTACTTATTTCCCGCATCCCGCATCCTTCCCTGCCATTATGCACACGTCGCGCATAACCATAACGATTATGTTAATGCCCTGCGGGGTGGTGCATTGGTGGGACACCCAACTCCTACCTCCAACGCCACCCCCTGGGCTGGTGGTTACCTGCTCGTCAGTCGCCTTGGCTTATTTCAGCGTTATTTACATGCCCTAAGTAGTTGTAATGGGTTCTCCACAGTCGCGACAAAGTGTTGGCAATAAAGGAGATCTCGTCCTTGCCGTCAGCCCCATGGAGTGGCTATAGAAACCGTGAATGGAACCCGGCCCCGGCTAGTTTTTCCATTTTGGGATTTGGCGAGTGCGTGCGTGTGAGTGCTGGATAATGAGTGGCGCAAGTGAATTATACTCGTACCGCACGCTCAACGGCTGAAAAGGATTTTCTTTTTACTATATATGGTAGGTAGGTGGGTAGGAAAATTCCTCAATTCGCCATTTCCATCCGATGGAACGTCATAAAGAGCGCATTACGAATCAGGGACCCGGCAAAACTCAATTGCGCATGCAATGGCCGACGGCTAGGCGTAAAACTTTCAATTTGCGTTAATGGCATTAAATAAAGTCACTCGCACGCACCCGACACATCGGAGGTGGAGGATGGGGAGCGGAGGGGACATTATCTCGGAAACTGAAGCGGAAACGGAAACTGAAACCGAACCCGAAACCGAACCCAAACTTTCATTGGCCAGCCACTTAAAAAAGGTTGCCCAAAAAGTGGGTTTGGGGGTTGCGTGAGAAAATGTAAGGGCAGAATGTGATGTTTTTCTTTTTACTTTTTAAATCGCATTAAAAATCATTGGCGAGGCATTTGCGAGGTGGCCAACAACAAAAAAAAACTCGACACATGGCAAGAAGTAAATAAAAATCGAGACAAAAAAATATAACACGGCAACAACAGTTTCGTTTTCGGCTTAAAGCAGGTGAAACCAACTGGCCAACAACAACAACAGGAGCCCACCAATCAGGCAGGAAAATAACATGAAATATTTGAGAAGGGGAAGGTTGTACTTTAGATAAAGTTGCTGCTGCTCGATGTTTGTGCTTGATGTTTTTTTTAGACTTTGTTACAAACATTCGACATGCAATGCACGTAATGCCACAAAAACACATGCACACTTACACACACGCAGACCCTCTCCTACGCACACAGATACTCTTGGAGCGCTGCTCACTAAGAAACACCTGGCAAAAGTTTTCCTTGTGAGACTTTTATCCCACTTTGCTTGTCGTGATATTTTCTTTCTGCTGTTTATGCTCTAGCAGAGAGTGTGATAAGTTTTTCTAAAAACTTTGCAACGTCCGCCAGGAGAAATAAATGTGTACAAAATATGTATGTACACTACTATATGTATACTAATCATCGTTGAAGTTTTCGAATGCGTGTCGGCTTTTCAAAAGTTAAGAAGGCCAAAATGAAATATGTATGGAGTTTCAAAAAGATACGTGTGCAAAATATATATATTAATAAAATTGTGCATTAGCAAAGAAAATTAAATATGCTAATAAGAGAAATGTATTATTCATTTAAAATTCAAAAACTTATTATTATTTACCAAATTTTTTTTGTAAATATCTTAAGTTCGAAAGAAGAAGGGTATCTAAAGTTTCTCTAGTTACCATTTCCCGTTTGAATTTTTCACTCAGCCTGATTTCTTAGTCGCTATTGTTTGGGTTTATCAAAGGAAAGTATACGAAGGAAAAGAGAGCGAACTTCTGGCATTTTCCGGGACAAGACTCAGATATTCCCCATCACGCATCCGCCCCGTGGGCCAACGTCAAAGTGTGTGGCTCACTTTTCGGGGCAAGGCCGAATGCTTGAACATGATTTGTATTTTACTTACACACCGTTGTGTAAATCACATGCACAAACAACAGCAACAGCCACAGACACTTCGAGAGACCCAGAAACTTAAGCATTTACAGAACAACAAATAACGAACAACAAACAACGAACAACGAACACCGAACAACAAACGGCAAACGGCAGGCAAAACAAATTCGAATTTTCCCTCTTGGAGGACTCACTTCGAGTCCTGCCCTCACTGCAGTAATAATAATAAAGGGAATTGTTATTGTTTTCTATTAATTTACTTTCGTTGTTTGCAGTTATTGTTGTTTGCCACTGTTGTTTTGTAGTGTGTGTGGGTGTGCTGGTGTATCTGTGTTTTGGTGCTGCTGTCTGCATTTGATTTGATTTGTTTGGTCTTGATTTTATCTGTTGAAAAATTGCTCAACCACGAGATCTGTGTCTGGGGCCTGTGCTCGGTATAAATTGATATAAATAGATTTGTATTTGTATATCCCAAGTTGTCTGTAACTGTAGTTTAAAGTAAGCGGTTTAAGTCATTGAAGGTTGTGTTACGAACTTTGAATGTTGGTTATAGCCCGCATTTAAACAATCCGAAAGTTTATTGGAAAAATATAAATGGCACACACAACATGTTTGTGATTCCTGGCTAAAATATTGTTCATTGATATTGTTTTAAAAATATCAAAATAAATTCCCTTTAGCTTAATTATTTCCCTGCAATCAGTGGAAGTTATTTTTATAGTATATTCCCGCTAAAAATATATATATTTCACAGATTCAAAAGCAAACACCAAAAGCAATGTTTGCAGTAAAGAGTTCCTATCCCCTTGCCCAAAATTTCAACTGCAGATGGGCAAAGTACTTGGCATAAACTCGTTTTGGCCCGGTCCGGTCCGGTCTGCGCATTATTTCAATAATAATCAAAAAAGAGACGGAAAGAGCTCAAGAGCGATTGCGAAATATTTCTCGCAGAAGGTTTGTCCTTACGTAAATATTTAAACTAAGGCAATGCCATGAATGCACTTAGGACTTTAGCTGGAAACTCAAAATAAAAGCCTAGCTGCCAGCTGGCGTCGTTGTATTTGCCTGCGAAGAAGCAGAACTCGATGGAGGAGCTGCGTCTTTGGATGCCACCCCTCCTCCTCCTCCAGCAACCGCTCATCCATCGATCCTTAGGCGGCACGCTGACTAAGTGAGTGATGAATAAGTCCCTCTGCGCTAGTGTGTGTGTGAGAGTTTGAATGAAGGGATGTGGGCCAAGCCAGATGTCCTTGTGCCAGAAAAATGCTTTTCAATAGAAAACTCAAACTGGCAACATGTTACAGATTGCTTACTAAGACTCCAGCTTTTGGCACACTCTCAACAAAAACGGCATTGCGTGAAAGGTTGAAATGAGCTGAGAATTCGATGTGGCAAAGACGACTATTAGATACTTTTCAATTAAATATGAGTCAGATAAACGAAGCATTTATCTGAATATTTATATTTGAATTTTAAAGAAGATGAGAAAAAGCTTTATAGATAAAATCAGAAAATCCTTGTTTGCATACTAAAATCTATACTATATTTACTATTCACAAAAGTTTTCCGAATGCGTCAGCTTGATATTTGTTCTGAATAATCAATTTTTTTGGCATTTCGCATTTCCATTGAAAGCATTCGCACAGCTGTCTGTCAATTGGCATTTGTTGTTCGCTAAGTTTTGCCTCCATTTGTTGCACGCACTTTCAACGCCTTTCCGCTGCACGTTGCTGCTGCTGCTGCTGTTGCCAAAGTTGGTTGGAGGCAGCGAACTGATATAAGCCAAGTGTCTATCTCGCATCTTGTTGCTGTCATTTCAGGCTAATGTCTTCGCTCCATTTTCCCTTTTCATGTTCAATGTCTATCGTCATTCCCATTTTGTTTTCCTCTCGTCCTTGCTGTCGTTTTTCCCTTTTTTCTTTTTTTTTCCTTTTCCAACAACCAACATCCAGACACTGCACTGAGTCCTGTTGTTCTCCCTTCGTTTTTTTTTTTGCTGACACAGTTGGTAGTAGTAGTTTTTTGTTGTTGTTTTTTTTATGCCCACCCGTCCTTGATACACATCATTCAAGCCTGCTTAACGTGTCCCATCATATTAACTTGGCCAAGTTGCCGACGAATGTTTTTTTGCTGCCGTTGCCTGGAATTTATTCTGGAGGAAAAACGGGTCTGTCATGGCTGGGTGTGGATTGTCGGGATGGGTGTTTCTTTGAATTAATTATTTTATTTAAATGAACTCTCCTGCTTTCTTCTTTTTAGATCCGAGAAACTATGCGGGAAGCTCTTGAAAGGTATGTAAATGTGAAAAACGAATCTTGGGGGAGGGGAATCTATTCTTAACAATTCCTTGAAATATGACTAGGACTATGGCTGCAAAGTAATAAGTTGGCTAATGCAAACAATTTGTAAGCATTCGAGAGAGACTTTGCGAAACTTTTCCCCTTGGCAACTTCATCACAAAATCCATGTACCATGTGTGTGGCAGATTTTCAGCTTAGCAAAGTGAGCAGGAAAATGTAGCTGGAATTGGCCAAGTGCCTCATGGCAGGCACAAACACCTGACTCCGGGAAAGAGCTCTCTGGGCTGAGGGGTTGAGGCGGCAAAGTTAAGCAGCTTATGGCCAAAACTGATCAATAATAAACGAATTTAGTTGGAAGCTACTCCTTCTCCTCCTCCTCCTCTTCCTCCTCCTCCTCTGGCTCTGGCTGGCTCATTATAGATGCTCCGGGTGCTGTGGGATTTGCACTCGGAAATTTATAATCCACAAGCAAACTGCAATTAAAACGACTTAATTGTTTATTAATGCGCACTTCCCAGCCATGGCGTGAAAAAATAAATTAATTAGTTGCTATTTTAAATATGGCGCAGACAATTTAAAATGCCACGCCAGTAAAAATAAAACTCCCATTTCCCGCGACAGACCACGAGCTCCTTTTGATTTATGCTCCCTGCACTTGTTCGAGGGGCTGCGTCTGACTCCAAGTCTGGGAATGGGATTAAGAATGGGAATGGGAATGGGTAGAAAAATCTACGGGCATGTGGCCGTGGAAATGGGGGACTGCATCGGGAGGAGCCAATTTAATTGCTCGCTGGATTTTCACACTAAGTCCATGTTTCCTGCAAACAGCACAGAAATAGCCCCTTGAGTGGGAGACAGCATAAGAAATAAATCGGTGGCGGGGGATATTTGGGGGCAGGGGCGTAGCTTGAGGGAGGGGCTGGGCATGTCGTGCGATGATTAATGAGACAATTTTTATGACATCGCACAGTGGGCCATAAATATTCCAAATGTACACGCATTAAGTGGAAATGGGCAAATATTAAATTGATTGCTTGTTCTAGTGCGACATGGTACTATAAAATGTGGAATTTGTATTCCTAAAATGCAATAAATGTGGTGTCAAAGCAGTTTTGTGTTTGATATTAAATTTTGATTTAAGTTTGGGGTATAAAATAGCTTGGATGTGGGTATAAAATAACTTTGAAATGGGTTTCTTTAAACTTTTACAATGATATTAAATTTGATTTAGGTATCTTTGAACCCTAAATGGTAATATAAATAGATATTACTTTTAAAATTTGAATTAGCGTAAATTCAATAATAATTTTCCTTATTTTCACCATAAAAATCAAACATTTAATTGGCTTTGAATACAGTTTTATAATTTTTAAGATTTTTCATATTTTAATTACCTTAAATTAAACAGAAACCACATACTTCTAAAACAAACCTTAAATTGGCTTTAATTGAAAAACTTAATTCAAAATAAATTTTATTGCCACAAAAACTCCATCCACAACCACTGTGCCACCGGGAGTCTGCTCCGAAGGGCTCCAAGACTTGTCGCTGGCACATGAATAACATGAATTGCGTTATGAAAAATGTACAACAGAAGTTCGGAAGAGATGGATGGTTGGATGGATGGAGGGATTTGGAGGGCGGAGTCTTTCGGGGGTCCGGGTCCATCATTACAGAGCTGAGCGATAAGCGACGTTGCATGCGGCGACACAACTGACGATTGCAGTATGATGGATATATAGTTTGTGTACATATATATATATATATATATGCACATACTTAGTGTGGGTTGTGGTGCAAGTGCGAGTGCGAGGGACAGACAGACGAATGCGAATTGATGTGTCACGTGGGTGCAATGCTGTTGACTTTGAGGGATTTATATGGAGAGTGCTGACAGCCGGCAAAAATTAGCTGCCAGTCACAAGTCACCGAGCTCAAAAGTCAAAACTCAAGCTCTGAGCTCGGAGCTCTGAATGCGAATGCGAATGCGAAAATGGGAACTCCGTGCGGCATAATTAGCACAAGCTCAAAACTTTCCGGGTTCCCCATTATTATTGCTCTGGTTGTAAGCCAAAACGGGCATGCATGCATAAAAGCCAACTCAAAATTCCAGCTCAAAATCCCCAAAATGTCAGTGGCCAGTAGCAGTAGGAGGAGGAGCGGCAGCCGGAGCAGAAGCAGGCAGAGAGCAGAAGGCTGTCAGGGGACAGGACGTCGGACAGGAGCAGATGCTGCCTGGCAGATCTCTGCCATTCTGCCATTTTGGCAGTTTGCTATTCAGCAACATGGCAACAGAGCACTCAGCAAACTGCAGCGGCTCTCAGCGCGCTCATTATTCAAATGTGTTTTTCGGCTCTGAAAGTCTATCCATGGTTTGTCCGGGGAAAAATAAGGCACAGATTGCCATAAAAATTACATACTTTAAAAACTTCACGAAATGAAAACTAAACTAGAATTGGGAAGGAAGAAAGGTATTAGTACCTCCATCCAAGTGTAATTTTATTCGTGTAGAAAATGTATATTATTCCAAATGAAAGCTAAACTAAAATTCAAAAGAAGATAGAATTTAGTACCATTTTATTCGTGGTTGAAAGCCCTTTTCAAACTCACCTGAGAATGATATATATTTTCTTACACTAAAATACTATACTAAAACTCCAAAAGACACCTCCAAGCATCTTCTGTGGAATAATCCATGCCACTCTAGTTCCCCACTCGGGTTGTCTTCTCACTTGTCATGCATTATCCACAGCCCGCTCCCAGAAATCTTTACCCCCCGGTTTTTCCAAACCGCATCTCTCCTCCAGGTTCTAGGCTCTGTCCCCTCCCCCCCTTCCTGTTACCTGTTCTATTGCCGTAACAAATCCATTTTACCTGTCAGCTTTAACGCGTAAGCAAATGGCAAAGCGGCAGCAGCTGGCTAAGAAAGCGCAAAAAAAAACGCGCAAAACCCAGACTGGAGAGCCATCTAACATCCACGTGTGTGTGTGTGTGGGCAGGTGAGACAGGTGAGTCAGGTGGGAAGGAAGGTGGGGGGGGAAGGTGGCTCTGATATATTGTCGGAGCGCAATTAGAGCGGAGACCGCAGAATGAAACGAAACGTTGGCTGCCATGCAAACAAGCCACAATTGCGCTGGCAACAAAGAAGACGACCGAAATAATTGAACAGAGCAGATACACTCAATACCCTAACATTTGGAATAAAATTGTGTATAATATTTTAAAGGTTTGCATAGAAAAATTCATAGAAAATGTTATAATTTCACAAGCCAAAATAATGTATAAAGCATTTAATTATAAAAAAAGTTCCATGAAAAGATACATTTTCTTTCCTGGAGATTGCTAAAAGTGAAAATTAATTTCTCCTAGAAACCAAATGAATTCCCTCAAATAAAAAAAACCCTGACAAACTATTCCCTTTACCCTATATAATTAAAATAAAAACACAAATTAATTTATTTTAGTTGTAAAACTTTAGTTGGAATTGTTGTCAAAACTTTCGTGATTTTCTGCATGCCATTTTTCGACTGCAGAACAACGGAGATAAATTTTTGCGCAAACAAAATCAAGCACATCGCACACAGATACACCTGCTCCTGTCCCTCGAGTATCTGTGTGTTTGAGTGAGTGTGTGCACACTCACATACATTCGCAAATTACAATAACGAATTCAGTGTAGGACACAAATGGAATCGCATTAAATCAAATCAAACGAAACGAAATGAAATGAAACATTTGTGCGCCAGTTTGGCTCCTGCGAATTTGCTGCGAAAATTCCCAACCAAATGCCATGCAAATCTCAGATGACAGCTGAGCATATTGCCGGCTAATTAAACGCATGTGCATCCTGACCCGGGGGGCGTGGCACTCACGCATACTATAAGCGCTAATTAGTCTCCGGGCGGTGTGACAATGCGCCGGGGACGGAGATCAAACGGTTTGACTTTGGGCCCGCCGACACGAGGGCTTACTTTGTATTATTCGATTTATGTTTTTTTTTTTGTTAGCTGCTGCTGCGGTGTCCCTTGGCGGTTTTTTTAGAGTGTCGTCTTTACCCCTCCGCACTTTCAGGCCGAAACAAAATTAAACGAAAACAGAACATTTGCGAAAGATCAAAGCGAAGGCGAAAAGTCTTTGGGGATCAGAAGAAAGCTCCAGCTGCAAGCTGAATTTTAATAATAAATAAACAAAAATATTGCAAGTTTAATCAGCCTTTGTTGAGGCTTTATTTTGTGTATATATAAATAAACAATACTTTCCGACATTAACAATGGAATTGGTAACTAGACATATAATTGATATTTCTTGCCGTACATAAGTCTCCTATAATTGGGTTAAACAAATTTATTGAATAGAGTCTCTGATTTTGCGGAGAAAAGCGTGGGAAAATAATTATTGTTGAGTATAATGATGGGAAATCGCATTAGGAGTGCGGAGCAGCATCTGCGAAAGTCTCTAATTGTCAATGGCTAAATAATTGAGAGCCAAGAGCCGAGAGCCGAGAGCTAGGCAAAACCGAACAGAACGTAAGAGCATTAAGGGGAAAATCCAAATGAAATCACTTTAAATGCTAAGCAGATGGTCGCCGGGTTGGGATGGAGGCGAAAATAAAAACACATAAAGCGCCTGCGGGGCTTTAAGTAACCATTAAACATTTAAAATGCCCTGGTCCCTGGTCCCTGGTCCAGGGCCAAATGCAATTTCGTTGAAAATTTTCTAGCAAAATTAATTAGTCAAACAATCCATCAGGTCCGGGACCTTAACGTGGCCAGAGCCAGCAAATTATGCTGGCCCAAAGGCCAGTCCGCAGAAAAGGTACGATGTCCCGCAGAGAAAGGGGCCGGGAGGAGGAAAGGGATCTCCATTCAAACATTTCCCAGCTCACATGCGTTGGCCTAAGCTGGAAAAATATTGACCCGGAGCAGGGAGCAGAAGGCAGGGAGTTGGGTTTTCCGGGACAGACGGTCAAAGCCCAACACTTCAAAGGCCGCAAGAAATGTTATTTTAATCAAAAATTGTTCAGCCCCAAGAAATCCCAATACATTGTGAGGAATTCCGGCCGATAATCCTCCTTAAAGGCAGCCGTTCAGTATATATATATTTTTCAGCATTTAATTTCCATATATTTATGGCAAACAGAATTTTTGAACGAGTTTAGGAGGAAAGCCAGTTGCAAACTTTTAATGGCATGCAGAAGAGCATGCACAAAAGATTTGGATATTTAATTCCAAGACATTCAAGATACTTCTCCATTGCGTGCTCAACCATTTTCTTGTTTAATCGACTTTTGTGCTGCACAATCACGACCCGAAACAATGTCAATATGGACAAAGGGAGTGGGGAGTGGGTGGAGGAGGAGGAGCAGGATGCTTCGCCCAGTCACAGACAGTGGACAATTAATTTGTAATGCAAGTCTCTGGGTAGATCAGCAGTAGAGCCAGCGGACGGACACAAACAAAAACGACGGCATCGTCGAGGGCAAGTGGCAGTGCTAATTGCACTCATTCACACGGCAAAGCGACACAAAAGCGGTCTGAAGAGGCATCCCAACAGCAACTGCAATTGCAGCAACATCAATGGAAAGTCGACGAACAAGAGCCGACTCCTTGACGCACGGAAACGGAAGCGTTAGTTGCAAGGATATGTTGCAGTAGTGCACAATAGTCGAGGCAACAATGGGTTCAATCGGGAGAATTTAAGAGAGTCTAAAAAATATTTAAAATAAATATTTTAATAAATTTCAGAATAAATTTCAAAGAAGGGTATTAAAAAACTCATCTCAAATTATTATTTTTTTAAAATTTTATTATGATACACATCATATTGCCCCACTGTGCGAGTGCTGCGGCTGTGTGTACTGTAATTACGAGCCATCAAGGCCATTGTTAGGGCATTGCAGATAGCAAATAGTCGCATTCCGTGCAGAGACCCTTCTTTGCCGTGGGTCCATTGCCTATTTCCGCCGTAATTGTTATGCCAATTTTTAAGGGCCAGAGCCAGAGTGTGTGAAATTAAATGAAAATAAAATAAAGTCTGGGGC
>JAJJHY010003831.1:7781498-7809823 GCA_021224005.1 Drosophila setifemur | reverse complement strand
GCATAAATGCGGTTAAATTCGCAGCGTTAAATGTTAACAGTCGATTTTCCAATGCACACAGCAGACACATAAAAATATCAACGCGTATTTGCGTGCTCCCATCTTATCGACTAGCCCGAAACCCAAGCCCCCTTTTAGACCTTTTGGAACCCCCCTTTTTAGCCACTGACATTCCTCGTCATCATCATTCCATTCCGGCTTAGACTTTGCGGGAGTGCAAATTGACAATTTCTGTGAAATTGCACAAATACGGGCCTCTGCTCCAATTTTTTATGGCAAATTACCCAGCCGCATGTGTGGATGGTGGATACGAGGGTGGAGGGTGGAGGACATAGGAGCGTGGATCCTTCCCTTTCACAGGCAAGAAAAATGTCATAAAATCGTTTGGCAGACGCTATGCTGAAGGCAGGGTTTTTATGATTGGTTTTAGGCGGGCTTCTCTGACTCCCACCCAAAAAAAAAGGGAGAAATAAAAGGAAAAATAAATAAAATATAAACTGCGTTATGTTTATGCGCCAAAAAGGAATAAGGAAAAGGCTATCAGGACATCATCAGCCGGCGTATAATTAAACATTACGCAAATAGCAATAAAAGTAAAACTCAAAAAGACAAAAAGAGGGGATTTTTTGCTGCATTTGAATGGACCCGAAAAGTGGGATATAAAATATATCTTATCTTGGGTTTAGAACAAAAGCCGAAACACATGCTTCAGCTAACGTAATTTGAATATTATTTAAGGCCAACATATTGAGTGGGGAAAACACCGAAAACAAAATTACACCAACGAGTAAACAGCATAATTGACTTGCAACCGCAACTTTGAAACTTTTCCTTCAGCAATTTTGTAATACTTCAATGCTTTTCATTAAAGCCAAGAAAAATAATATGAAAAACCGAAGCGATTGAGTAACTATGTAAAGATATTCTACTTTTACCAGCTGTTGTTTTCGAAATAACTTTTTGCTCATATATTAAAACGCAATTAATCTGCATATTAAAATACAGGGAGAGAGTAAATAAACAATTTTCGAGGGTTTTCATTTTGCACTCTTCTGGGTATTTTGTTAGTAATCATTTATTAAAAACAGAAAAATTGTCCCCCAACGAATTCGAATTTCGATGAAGCAGAAAAAAAAACCAGTTCCACAATATTTTTGCGAAACTTTGAAAGCAATTAAAAAGTTTGAGTTTTGGGAGTGCTCTCCTCTGATTTTTTGGGATACTATACCTCACGCCCGGAGTGAACTTTCCTTGGGCAGCAGCTGCTGCTGCTGTTGGCCAAGAAAGAAGGCGGCTGGCGGCTGGCGGCTGGCAACATTAGGGCCAACTCATATACTCATAGTAGTAGGAACATAATGATAAACATAATATGCCGCTGAGTGCCTGGAAGTATGCTTAATTCCGTGCAACTTTAGTGCCTTTAAGTTGGAGGAAAACCCCCTTAAGTCTCTGCGCTGGACATCTCGTTGGAAAAGCTGGGAAAGCTGGGAAAACTTTTCTCACCTCCCCAACCTTCCTCCGATCTCGGAGTGCACATGCCACAAACAACTTAAGCTGCTAGGCAAATGTACATCGAAATGCTCACTGGCAGCAGGACGAAAGTGCTCAAAGGACTCTGCGGATGCGGATGCGAATGCCGAGGGGGGGAGAGGCGTTTATTTGCGTTTATAATGTGTGAGCTATTAAAATTTTAGAGGCTGTTAGTGTGTGCGTGCGTCTGGCGCACTTGAATTAAAAATGTTTTCGCAGCAGCATAAAATGAAAATTAGTTGATTTTTTATACGCTTTGTGTGGAGGGCGCGAGCGAGGCTCTTAAAGCTTTTAGAGCCGCTCCAGCAGATGCTGCCAAGAAGGGGGAGGCGCAAAAAAAAAGGAATGGAAAAATCTTTTAAGTGAAAATTCGCACAACGCTTGCTCGGATTATGTACATTCATATTCATATTTCTGTATTTGTATTTGTGTTTGTGTTGCCGAGCGTAAAGTGGAAATTAACATAAAACAAGCGACCAGCATGGCGTATACTTAATGTCTATCCGAATTGCCGATGCCCTTAAGGAAAATTCTGGAATTAAATCCATTTCACAAATAAATCAAAACACTTTCCGGATTTGCTACGCACTTATTTCATATTCCATATTTTTTGGATTGTAGATCTCCCCATGGCAATGTTAATGGCCCAGCTTATGGACTTTGATTTCCCCACAAAGAAATATCTTTCATTTCATCCCGCAGAGCTTAACGAACCCAAAAGTCCTGGGCACTTTTATTTACTTTAATGTACATATATATTTTTTGTTGTTCTTGTCCTGAGCTATGGCATTTTTTGCACCTCTCGGATTCAGCTGCAGCTTATTTTTGATGCATATTTTATTTTGCCATTGCATGCGTAATTTTATTTGCTCCCACTGCCACGCCCATACGCCCCCTCCCCCCATGGTGTTGTTTTTGCGGCTAGTTGCAGGCTCGTAATTTGCAGCGAAGGTATAAGTTTTATGACCATTGCAACGATTTTTTTTTAGCTCTTGTAGCCAGTGTTGGCACCTTGGATTTTTATGGAGTTTAAGAGTCAAAAGATGGTCATAAAAAATTCAGATATTTTTTTAACAAATATTTATAGATTATTTTAACAATTTACTATCAATGATATCAAGGTGAAACTTTTAAGTCCGCCTATTCAAATAAAGAGTATTACTTTTCGATATATTTACAAAACCAAAAATGATCCAACTCCCTGTGATTTTCCGCCATTTCCAGCTGGCTTAAAAGCAATTTCCAGCTAATTGTTGTACTCCAAAGTGGACAGCACTGGTCTAGGCTGGTGGTGCTGCTCCTGCTGCCTCTCCTGGCAGGTAGTAAAAATTTATGCATTTTACAACAAAATGCTGCTTGTTGTCGCCACTGTGGCTGCACCTGAGCGGATTGTTGTCGTCGTCGTCGTAGTTGGTCCCGCTGCCAGAATATGCACGGCAATGTGCCAAATTAAGTGCTCTGCCTCTGCCAAAAAGAGGAGCAGCTGGGGGGGGAGGAGGAAAGCACCGGGAAAAGCGCATATCCCCCGGGTCCCACGAGGACCTGCGCCAGGACGTCGCTTAAGTTGTGATGTAAATTTTAATTTCCACATGTTGTGACATATTCGCCGAGCACCTTTTGAAGTTGTCCACGAATGCATAACTAATTTCAAGTGTGGCTTAAAGAGGGCTTGGAAAAATGGTTCGACAAAAGGAAATTTCGGCCGAATTTCCTATTTCCCGGGATTTAGTAATGCAATTTGTTGGCCTTCGCAACCATCGCCTCGAGGGAATTGGCTGTGGTTAGAATTGGGCGTTGCCAAGGGCAACAGGGAAAAGCCAGTTAAATTGCCATTTTAACGCAGCTGTTGATAAGTTCTTAATTAAGTTTAGGCTTATTAGGTGGCACTTTAGACGGGGCTTCAACTTGGGCCCAAAAACTGTGCGGTTAAAGGAGCTTAAATTGGCATTGGAAAATAAATGAAATACTATCTGTCACCTGTGAAATTATTATTCTTGGAATACACACACAACTTAAGAATCTAATAAATTCGTTCATCGCCTTCGAAATAATTCACTAATACTGGAATTATCATCAATATTTCAAAGGGATTTCCCAGCAATCCGATAGCGCAATCAATTGCTTATGAAATTTTCATCTGCTTGTGAGTGAAAGGTCAATTTGGTGTAAATGTGCCTATTGATTTTTTATTTCTTCTATTTTTGCAGAGCCGGCAAACGAAATGAAATTGAAATTATTTCGAATGACAGCAGTTTAGAGACGTGTCAATGCCGGTGTCCTGCGAGAACGCATGGCACATGTGAAATAAATAAAATAAATATTTATCTAGCCGGAGTTGAGGAGTTGAGCAAATCCCTTAAATTGCCCAAAGGCTGCTCCTTCCATGTCGTCGTCTTAAATCACACGAGATAGAAAAAGTTCTCACTCTGGGCAGGAGGAGGAGGAGGATGGAGGAGGAGAATGAGGAGGTTCAACTGCCTCTTGCTCTCGTCTGTCAAATCATTTTGTGATAAGGATATAACAAATGTGCACATTCCCACAAAATTCATGCCAGAATTTTTTGTATCTCGTGTCTGTGCGTCTCTGCTTCATAACTGACAAATGAAAATGTCAAAAAATGTTTGCTGACAAGCCAACCAAATCGGAAAGAAAATCTTCCCATTTTTATGTCTGCCTACGAGATATTCCACAATTTAATTAAAGTTTAGATTTAGTCTGAAACAAATTGCCAGAATCGGAAGGAAGCCCTGCTAAATGGTTGTAATGGCTAACAAAAATCAAATGTATTTGTTTAGCCAATTCTTAAGGACAAACAATAGTATATTCGATAGTATATTTAGGCCAGTGTCCCTTACATTTGGCTAATTAACATTCGCCCATTAGACGTGAGTCAGAGTCTTAAGTATCACCTCACCTGTCTGGTATCTGGTATTATAACAATCTCGGCTTCAATTACATGGTAATCACAAAACATTTGAGTGAATCCCGAAGGCAGCTGCTGCTGCAGCATTAGGCCATAGAAAAGAGCCTGGTCATGATTAATGTTCGGTTATTAATAATGTCTCCTTGGCAGTCGAAAAACAGTCGACTTCAGGTGCCTGCCAAATCAACTCAATTTGCTGGCCATCCGAGTATCTCAGTATCTGAGTATCTCAGTATCCCAGTATCTGAGTATCCAAGTATCCATTACGCATTTGCATTGGCGCCAGACGGTTGGTTAGGTTCGTTTTCCCAAAATCTCACTGAAATCCAAGTCTGTCTGCGAAAATTCAGCTAATGAATCGCGACAGATGGTGAAATCTGGCTGCTGGATACCGAAGCCTCCTTTTGTTTGTTCGGGACGACAGCTCATCTTGGGTTACCAAGCAAATACTAGAGATTGAGGGCTTTGTTTTATGTTCTTTTGCATGTACCGGCAATTGCTTTTGCGCACAATAAACCTGCATTTAAGTTAATTTAGCCGTAATTTATTTGTTATTTAACTAAGACAGTGGCCATGCAATATGTTGCATGATTTATGCCCGACATTCTCAATTGTTTATGGCTCTCGTTTCCTGCCCCTGTCTGTCTGTCTGTCTTTTGTTTTTCACTTAGATTAATTTTGACAAATACAAAATGTCAGCCCTAGCCCTGGGAAATTTAATGAACCATTGCCCCGGGGCGAATAAAAATATGAATAATAAGCGAATAATAGCTGAGGTGAGGTGGAAGCGTAATGATGCTCCTTAATGGGGACCAGCAAATTATTGGGATTATATCAACAAAGCGGACAATCCATTTCCAGACCAAGTGCCATCTCAATTTGTTCTTAAACATTTCGTCCATGTCCTGGCCGGATATGTATATATTTACTCGAGTCCTCGTAATTAGCTTGCCGCTGCAGCTGATTCACTTGCAAACTGAAATCGATCCGATTCGATTCATTATGCAGCAAAAACAAACACTTGAATAATTGAACTGGCATCCCTGCAGCTGCCAGTGGAAAATGTATTAAAAATATATCGGCCCGGACACTGTTCGGGGCCAGTTTATTATTGGGAATAAATTACCACAAGTCCGTGTAATTTATGTGACCATGTCACCGCTGCAAACAAGCCAAATTATTTTCAATTTATTTGTGTGTTAATCGTAACGGGGGGCGAAAATTTGTTGGACAGTAATCGCACAGCACATAAAATGTCCAAGGATTAAGATAATTTTTACATGAATTAAGTATAAAGCTCGTTATTTCTAATAAATGTGGAATTTCTGGTCCAGTAATTTATTTCATTACAAACCAAGCAAATAATAAATCATGATCAGGAAAAGGGCAAATGTTAATTTTGTAATTTTAATTCAGATACCTCTGAAATAACAATAATTAGTGAAAGAAATACTTTAAAAATAATGAGTAACTTGCCTTGAATCTATAGTAATATAAAACCAATTTCCACCCTCTCAACTAATCCTCACTTTTTGTGGCTTCGTTTAATTTTCTTGCAGGAACTTGCGGCATTTAAGGACGCACAAAACAACTTCGACAAGAACAAGACGAGGCAAATGCATTACATTATAATTTCATTAAGGACGAAAGCCTTTCACCAGCAGCACTGAAACAACGTTGCCAGCGGAGACGCCAGGAGAACAGGCTGACAAAGGCGCCAGCGGAGAAAGCTGAAAGGAGAAAGCTGAGTGGAGAAAGGGGGAAAGTCGGAAAGCCGCAAGAGGCGACAATAGCCCCAAAGCCCATTGCCTACTTCTCGGCGCTGTCAAGCGAAAATCAAGAGGCTGGCATTTTTATGAAATTAATACAAAGGACGCAAAGGCAAGGAGTGGCAGCGACAAAAAAGTGGAAGTGGAAGTGGCACAATCTCAGGCCCATGACAAAAGCCCCGCCGACAGGACAATGAAGGGTCCTCCTCCAATCGGGACAGAGACCATAATGGCAGGAGCGATGCTTTTACGACTTAACGTGACAGCGTCCGATCGGCTAATAATATTTACCCGCACAACCAACTCCAAGGCCTAATTTGGACTAACTGAAGCGGATCGAGAATACTTATCCACACAATTAAAGAGGAAACTAGAAAACCAGGAAGAATCTCTAGAGAGAGAACTCTGCCACCCCCGCAAAGATGATTGGAAGGTGGCATTTCGTGACACCGCTCCTCACCCTTTTGACCCTGACCTGGGCCTGTCCGCCGGAGGTGTGCGTCTGCAAGTGGAAGGGTGGCAAGCAGACGGTCGAGTGCGGTGGCCAGCAGTTGTCCAATCTGCCGGAGGGCATGGACCCCGGTACCCAGGTCCTGAACTTCACCGGGAATACGTTGCAAGTGCTGCAATCGGAGCGGTTCCTGCGGATGGACTTGCTCAACCTGCAGAAGATCTATCTTTCCCGCAACCAACTCATCCGGATTCACGAGAAGGCCTTCCGCGGCCTCACCAATCTCGTGGAGCTCGATCTCAGCGACAATGCGCTGCAGCATGTGCCGAGCGAGACATTCCAGGACTACAGCTCCCTGATGCGCCTCTCGCTGAGCGGGAACCCCATCCGAGAGCTGAAGACCTCGGCCTTCCGGCACCTCTCGTTCCTCACCACACTGGAGCTGTCCAACTGCCAGGTGGAGCGGATCGAGAACGAGGCCTTCGTGGGCATGGACAATCTGGAGTGGCTGCGACTGGATGGCAATCGGGTGGGCTTCATCCAGGGCAATCACATCCTGCCCAAGTCGCTGCACGGGATTAGCCTGCACAGCAATCGATGGAACTGCGATTGCCGGCTGCTGGACGTCCACTCCTGGCTGGTCAACTACAATACCCCGCTGGCGGAGGAGCCCAAGTGCATGGAGCCGGCGCGGCTCAAGGGTCAGGTGATCAAGGGCCTGCAGCGGGATCAGCTGGCCTGTCTGCCGGAGGTTAGTCCCCAGTCCAGCTACACGGAGGTGAGCGAGGGTAGGAACATGTCCATCACCTGCCTAGTGAGGGCCATTCCCGAGCCGAAGGTATTGTGGTTGTTCAATGGCCAGGTGATGAGCAATGACAGCCTGATGGACAACCTTCATATGTTCTACTACATCGACGAGACGATCGGAGGCAGTGGCGCCGAGGAAAAGCGCAGTGAGATCTTCATCTACAATGTGGGGGCGGAGGATAATGGTACCTTCTCCTGTGTGGGTCAGAATATAGCCGGCACTACCTTCAGTAACTACACATTGCGGGTGATCATCAAGGAGCCGCCGGTGGTCAATGAGGTGTCCTTTCCCAGGGACTACATGAACTATATTGTTGCTAGCAGTGCCGGCGGTGGCATCATCTTCGTCGTGCTCCTCTGCACCATTGTGGTTAAGTGCAAGAGGACCTCGGAGCCGGCAAAGCAGCGCAAGAAGTGTGACCAGGTGACCAGCATAGCGGGGGGAGCAGACTCCTCCACAGGCAGCACCCAGGACACGGGCATGGGCATGATGAAGTGCGCCTCCATACTAAACGATGGCGGTGATAGTCTGAATGGGAATGCGGGACTCCTCCTGGGGGACACGCTGACACCCACCAAGGCGTCGAATGGCGCCGCCGGCGGTGGCATCATTTTGGGCAACCAGATGAAGCAGAACCTCCTGCTCTACGCCAGCCCCAATCCCGCCCAGCAGCAGCAGCAGCAGCAACAGCTCCAGTTGAACGTTAACCTGATGGGCTCCGGTCCGGGATCCCCGCCCCTGATGCTGAGCAATGGTCATGGCCTGGCCGCTGCCTACTGCTCTCCACCTGCCTCGCTGCGGAACTACCAGGAGAAGAACCCGGATCTGGTCAACGATGCGGAGAGCGTGAAGCACAAGCTCAAGGCGGCGGTGAGCCTGGACGGAGCTGCGGAGTACGAGACGCAGAGCGATTGTGGGCAGTACGAGGGATGCTACCAGTTGGCGCCTGCTCCCATGCAGCTTCCAGTGCATCCGGGACATCCAGGTCATCCAGGACATCCCGGTCATCCAGGACATCCCGGTCACCCAGGACATCCTGGCCACCCTAACCACCTGATGGGACGCTTTGCCCAGGCCATGACCACCTTGCCGCGGGGCATGCAACTGAAACCGGCTCCGCACCAGGTGGATGTCCATTTGAATCCCGTCTGTTTCCTGGGCCAGGATGGATCCTTTGCCTACGACTACAGCAGTGCCCACCTGGTGCAGCAGACACCGCAGCAGCAGCAGCAGCAAATGCAGCAACAACAGCACCAGCAGCCGCAGCAGTTGCAACCTGCGGCGAATTTCTACCGGACTCTGCCCCACAATCGCCTCCACAAGCAGCAACAGTTCCAGGCGGCAGCTGCGGCGGGTGGCAATCCCACCCTGCGCTACAGCCTGGAGGCGGAGTTCATCCAGAGGGGTCCCCCAGTTAGCTACGAGAAGTACCAGCTGCCCAATGTACGCTTTACGGCGGAAGGATACCCCCAGCAGCAGCAGCAGCAGCAGGAGTTGCAGCAGTTGCAGCTGCAGCAGCAGTTCCCCTCGCCGCCGGATGGATACAAGAGCGATCTGGCGCCGTTCCAGCAGTGGCCCAGCTGTTTGCCAGGATACCGCTTCGCCCAGTCACCCACCAATCAGCCAGCAGTTGCCCAACCCCCAACCGGAGCAATAGAGGCACAACCACCCCCATCATCATCATCATCAGCAGCAGGAGGAGGAGGATCGGGAGGAGGATCCGGAGCAGGATCCGGAGCAGGAGCAGGATCCGGAGCAGGATCGGGAGGAGGATCAGGAGCAGGATCGGGTGCCACCTCCACCATCCCCGAGCTGGATGAGAGTGAGGATGCCTCACCGCGCTCGGAGGAGGCGGCTGGCACGTCCACGGCCAGTGAGGAGGGCGAAGCGGATGCCGTCAAGCTGAAGCAACTCAATGGTCCCTTGGCCGACAGTCCGGACGAGGGCTATGTCGGCGATGGCCAGGAGACGAGCGACATTTGACCCAATGGCCAACAGCCGGCCAGGGATGCAGCTGCCTTAGACCCAGATTCAGTGGCTCTGTAAATAGCCGCGCTGATCGCAAAAACCACTAGCCTAAGTTCACTCCCCACTTGTTTTGCCTTCTCCCCCAACTCACCCTTCAACCACCCAAACCCAATCCCAATCCCCACCCCAATCCCAATCTCTATACCCACTTTTCCCTTTTTTTGTGGGTTTGTCCGCAGGAACAAGCAAACAAAGAGCGACCCAAGTTTAACCTAATAATTGGCAGAGAGATGCCCGGGAAAAGGGAGCTGGTAAAGCGGGAAAAGTTGCCTTCCCACCCAATTCGATGGACAAATACCCAAGTTGATGGACATGGTCTTGAAGTGGTCGGTTTCCTAGAATTTCGTCAGAGGAACAGTTCCTCATAATAATTAGTTGCAGAAAATCAGATCAACTGAAATTCAATTATTGGGATTTATATGGTTTTTTTTTTTGGGTACCGAAGTTCTTGGGAACTCTTTAACAAAAGGAATGAATAATTTCATTTAAGGGTTTTTAACAAAAAAATATATATTTAAATTTTACATTTCAATAAAGCATTTATTATATATTTTTTTGTTTATTTAGTAAAAGAGTATGATCAATTATTTCAATGCAAAATAAAAAAGCAAAAAGATAGGACTAACTTGATGTTATCTTAATATCTGCAAAATTATTTGTTAAATATATGATGCTTTAAAGCTTTTATTATAATTTTTTTTGTTAAGTAACAACAAAAGTCTGAGCTATTATTTTCAGTTCAGTATTAGTTTTTATGAAATTTCAAGAAAATTTTAATTTATTTTTTCTTTTTTCCATTAAAATTCCCCTTACTTCAACTCCATTTACCAGGCAAAAAATGTCCTCTGAATGGTTACTTTATGATTTCATTCGCCTGAAACGGTTTCCACTGAAAATGCTAGATATCCCAGAGCCCAGCTTAACCACTTTCTCCCCGAACTGGACGGCTTTCTTCCAGGGTATGTGGCCGAACAATAGGCGGGGCCTAACCTAATAAAGCCGAAAAACAAAGACGCCGCTAAACAAAAGCCTCTTGTCGTTGTTTGTTTCTGTTTGCTGCGTGCTTCGAGTGGCAAGCTGGCAGCATTTTATTTCCGCTGATGTAATTGAAAAACTTTTTCATTTAATATAAAGTTTTCAGCAGCTCCAGCTCCAGCTCCAGCTCCAGCTTCCCCGCAGCACAATGATGGGCGAAAAGCAGCGGGAAATCGGGCGAGCGGGAAAGCTGGCAAGAAAGAAAAGCGAGAGCCAAAGAAAATCCCGGGCCTACGACTAGACATACATATGTGTGTGTGTTTTTGTTGTGTTTTGTGTTGTGTGTTGGTCTTCCGATTGAGATGTCGGCTCTCAGCGGCGTTGTTAGTTGAAAATCAAGAGGGAGGAGGGATGGAGGGGGGACGTCAACAACCCACTCACCCAGTAACACCCACGGATCCACTCCAAGAGCCAAGTGGCATGTGTTTTCGCCATGGCGACACCTGCTCTCCCCGGGAAACACAAAGGACTCCGGCTCGAGTGGCCCGGACTCGAGGGTTCCGGGCGAGAATCGCGAGTGGCATTAAGGACTTCCTCCCCTTTTTTGTAGTGTGCTCTAGTTTATGAAATTTTAATTTGGGCCACATCCGCACCAGTGCTGCATTTAAATAATTTATAGCATTTATTTGCTAGAGAAGTTTCCCCAGGTCCTAAGCAAACCTTTCGACTTTTACCGCTCACCTTTCATCTCTTTCCCCTAATCCTACCCAGAGTATTCCAATCCCAATTCCAATCCCAATCCCAGTCCGCCTTAAGTTTGCTGATCAATATCGAACAGAGATGAACACAAGTGTTTCGGGGTAACATAACAAGTAGATATCGTAAATTATAATGGCTAGCATTGGTAAGAACTAACTAAATATAGGATAACCCCAACCGTTTGAGACTTGTATGTAAATGTAGCTATAGAGATCGTTTAAGCAGAGCCCCAGCTTTCAATTTTAACGTAAATGTTCTGTAAAGTGTTTGAGACTTTCCCCCAACTGTAACATATATATATATATATATATATATATTCGAATATTGGAATTAAAACAGACAAATATTTTGTGAGATGTATAAGTAACCGCAAACCAACAATTAGCAATAGCAAAACTGCATATGAAGGTCGATTGGGAGGAGCGAGCGATGGCAGAAGCAATCATTTAAGCACAATATTGAATATTGTAAATTACATTAATAAATCATTAGCATTAAGGACGAGACGAGACACAACAATCCTGACACTCTCTCTCTCTCACCCAGACAAGGACAAGGACTCGGAATGTTTTTTGTGTGTGTGTAGGAAATGATCAAGTTTTTTTTATTTTCACCAAGTGAGTTATAGTTGGCAAAATGCACCTAAAGGAATATAGAAACGGAAACTAAATTAACAAAGAGAAAACAAAAACAAAACAACAAAAAATAAACATTTTAGCAAACTGTTTAAATCTTAAAACCAAAAAAAATGTCACAGACACACTCGACGGAAATCTTAAACAAAAGAATTTGCTGGAGGAAAATTAATTTTAAAGAATTACATTACATAAACTACAAAACTAAAGAAAGCCTAGCATTAAGTTAATTGTTAGGCAAAGCAGAAAATATACGCATAAACAAAAAATATAAACGGTCATAAAAACAAAACAAAAATGGACATTTAAATAGATGATAACAATGGGGGAGATATGAAAGAAATATGACAAAAAGGAAGGAACACAATCTAGACATAAAATAATTATCTAAGTTAAATTAAAAACTAAAATGCATTATGATAATAACAGAGGCAAAGTGTAAAAAGGAAAAGAGAGAAATTAAACCGAATAAAACGCATTAAACTGAAGAATTTAATAAAAACTAAATTATACCGCCGCCGTTTTTTTTATTAAGTGCGAACAAAAGGGGGCACAAACAATTCCATCCCGATTGAATATTAAACGGACCAAGATGGAGCTCTCCGTTATTTTCCTCCTGCAGCTGCTGAATAAAGCCGGGAAAACGGCGAATGGCTTGGGAAATGCTAATGCGCCGTTAAGTAGGCAGCGGAAAAAATATATATTTCAGGCTGCTTGAATGTGCTGGAATATTGAAAGAAAATTAAATAAGCACTGAAGAGGGCTAGAATAATGAAAGAGTGGATGGAAGTCTGAATAAATACCCTTTTGCCTTGATTAAAATCATGAACCAAGATTCATCTTGAAAATTTCCATTAAATTTTTGAATTCACTCAAACGGAGAACTTCAAAAAAAGTCGAAGAAAAATAGTTAAGTTCAATGGGATTTTAATCAAGAGTTGAATAAGGAAATAATTATTCGGGAATTGCAGAACTTTTATATATATTTTTTCTATATTTTTAAAAGCATCAATATTAAGCTTTTAAAAACAGAGAAAATATATAGAAAATGTGTACAACTTAATCATTCTTTGCATGCATAATTCAAGTCCCAAATCAACGCTAAAATGCCTTCAGCATATGTAATGACAGCCTTTCATCACAAACGCTTCTCAACTGCATCATCCCAAGGTTGTTGTTTGCTTGCCTCAAGATGCGCACATCACGCATACGCAGTGTGTCAGCCCAAAAATGAGCACATCAAGGCGCTGAGGCAAGGTCAAAGTGTTTCAGCTCCATCTCCATCTCCGGCTCCGTCTCCAGCTCGAAGCAAAGCCAAGTGCGGACGGAAACCAGGACCCAGGCTCTGACGCATTATTCGCTCCAGTGCGCAATAATGTCATTAAAAGGCGCAGAAGGAGCAACTGCGAGCCCCGAGCTGAAAGGCAAGAGCACATCTGGGTCAGTTAATGCAGCCAGTTGTTACCTCGACCTGACATTTATGAGCAGCAAAAGCAGCAGCAGCAAAAGCAGCAGCAGCAAAAGCACCAGCAGCAGCAGCAGCTGCAGAGGAAACAGCAGTAGATAGCTGCTGTTGCCCGGGGCGAGAGACCCTTTCCAGGGACAGAACAATTAAGAGCAGGGTTTAAAACAGCTCCGCACCAAGCTCCGTCCCCGCAAGAGTGTCGAAATTTATTGGAAATGCCTTAAGCCCACGCAGCCCAAAAGACGCCTAAAGCCGACAAAAATATGGCCTTTCGAAGGGTTTGGGGGATAAGTGAGGGGGACCTCCTCCGTTGACAGCACAAAAGTGGGGGGTGGGGGTCTAAAAACCAGAAACCAAGCAGGAATTGCGGCAGCAGGAGCATCAAAATCAAAATCAAAGACAAGGCAACCAGCTCCGACCGAAAACCAAAGTCGGAGGCGCGCATAATTAATGTAGGCATAAAAACAAGTGACTTGTAAATATTGCCAAGGCAATGCACAAGTTGCGGATGAGGCGGTCGCACACACACACGCACACTCACACACACAAGTATCTTCGGGATACGTGTATCTGTGGGATATGAGGCGGTTGAGGGTTGGCGTTTGCTGTGGCTACTTACAAAGTGGCAAGTGCGAGGAGGACTGTCAGCCTGAGGTTGCCTAGCACCGCACAGTGGGGCAAATCTTTGACAAAGTGGGTAAAAAGAAACTTTTTCGATTCAGAATAACTTTTGGATTTAAATTTTCAGATAAAAGCTGTAATTAAGGTAGGTATTTGTTAATAAAATCTTTGGAAAAATGCGGATAAGTGGCAAAACAAATTAATGAAAAACCTTTTTTAATATTTTTAAATTTGAAAAAAAAAATTAGTTTCCAAGATATGACTTAAAACTTAGTTTATTTCTTATATACTTACATATTTTCCATTAAAAATTAGAAGAACTTCTATGAGTTAGCAACAATTCCTTTTCAACAACTTAATTTACGTATACTTAATATGTGTATATTTTTATTTTTGTTGGATAAGAAAATGAAGTACACGACTCCTCTAATTAAATTGAAGATCTTTTTAAATAACTGATTTGATTGGAAATATGAAACCAGAAACCAGGCTTCCGCATAATCCACAGTGCTCCCTCTAAGTTTCAGTTTTGGTGGCATGGCGCCCGAGTGGCCAAGGCGCAGAGCCACTTAAAAGCGCACACAAAGCCAACTCCAGCAGCAACCCAGGGAGAGTGTGTGTTGTTTATGTGAGGGAGATACGCTGGCCCTGGACCCCGTACCCAATCTGCCATCCCTACCCTCCGTCCGGCTGTTTGGCTGCGTTTATATGGTCTAGTGATTGTGACATTGTAGCTACAATTACAAGCGGAAGTGACGCACATCAACGCACAAATGTGGAGGCGTCTATCTCCGCTTTATGTATGGCTAATGCGCCACTAAAGCTGCGCACAAATTGGGGTTATCGTATGGTTATTCCGATTCTATTTTATGCCCTTACCCCCCCGAATAACATTGTGTGAAAAATGTTGAGTCAAAGTTTGTGGCCCTAATGCGGAGCGGATGCGGATGTGGATGTGGAGGCTTGGCCCAGTCGCTTGATATCTACAAGCATAACTTGACTAGTTTGTCTTATAAAGTTATTAACCAAAATTAATGTTTGTTATAAAATTTGGTATGCGGTTCGGAAGTGCTTGGGCATAAAATAAACCACTCAAGGCAGTCGATACAATATATATTTACATCCTTGTGCAGCCACAAGAAAGGCAATCAGAGCCATATATATATGTTAACCAACTGATTATTCCAGGTGATTCATGGCGAACTTTGTTGGTCATTAGCTTAGGGGAGATTAAGAGTTGAGTGGGCTTAATAGACCAATAAAAAATTGATGGCTACAATACATAAACTCAAGATTTTTGAATTAAAACTTAAAGTACTCAAAAACTTCCAGCATTAGTTTCGGGGCACGGAACACGTTTCGTGCAGCCAGGAAAGTTAACCAATTTCAAATCCCAGCCATCAAACTTGACTCGTTTCGGGTTGGGTCCTAAAGAGGAGCAGGTCCTGGTCCTTTGTCATATATGTTCCCTGCAGAGTCGGAATTAAATATTCACATTTACGCATGCATGCACATTAATTTGCATAACTAATAACGTTGTGCCGTGACGAAAAACGTAGAATTCGAAAACTTTTCGAGTGCCCCTCCCCAAGTAAGAGTGGACTCTGGGAAATATGTCAAATGGCAAAACTCGGATGACAAACAATGGAAAGGTCCTCGGAACGAACGTGCCCGGCCACGGGACGACCAGCTGCGGAGATGTCTTCAAATTAATTCAAACTCATAAAATATTGACTATAAACAGCCGGCCCTGTCCGAAAAAGGGAAAGTGGGGGGGATGATGTCTATCTTGGAAAAATCTACACGTATCTGAAGGCCAGCTCGTTTTGTTATTTGTCTAGTTGTCAATTTTTAATGCGGCTGCTTGACAAATCAATTTTGCGAGACTGCAACAAATGAAACGAACAAAGGACGACTACTTGGAAAACTTTACTAGTATATATATATTTGCCAGCTCCGGCGCACAAAGGGAAATGTCAACGTCTTTAGGATAATTTGATTCGGATCCGTCCGCCTCCTGGCTTGAGGCACTCTCCACACTATTTTGTCAAATTGATAGAATTTTAAATTTGTTTTGCCAGGCAACGTCCATTGACTGGCAATTAGAATAATTTGGCCAGCTGTTGCAATAGCCCGAATGATGGTGCTTTCTCCATTGGCTCCATGGTGATTACACTCCAATATTTGGTAAAATATTTAATAGTCACACGTCCGACCCACTTGATGGGTAAATAAGCCAAAATGTGCAGGATTAAGGCAGGAAACTACGACTTGGGGATACCTAAGGATATTCGAGTTTGTTGAAATATATTTACTCTTTAATAATAAGGTATGATTATTAGAAAATTCATTTAGTTCTACTAAAAATGTTGTATTTTTGAAATACTAATTTAACCAAGAAAAGCAAATTACTACTACTTCCTTGAACTATACTTTGCATTTGAATCGGGCAATCCCTTATGCTTATCTTTGGCCAACTAACGACCCGATATTTTCTCACCATACACACACATCGAAATCCTGCCCAAACAACTCGAATCCTAACCCTTTCCCAGGATCTTTTGAACATTCCCCAAACACAAATCACCAAATAACCAAACAGGTTTCTGGTCAAAGCCATTCGCACACAGATACAAACACTCACACACACACGATTTCTCCATGCGTATTAAGTGTAATTAACTTGGCCAGCAACCTCTACCGGGCTCTAAGATGGCCTAAAGGCCCTGCCTAAGCCTTTGTTTGTTTATTTGTAGCCTTTGTTGTATAATTTAAATGGATTTTGTGGTTATTTTAAAGATAACCATTGCTGCTCTACGAGTATCTTTGCCGTAATAAGTCTGAGCTGGACATGGGGTTGCTTTTCTTTCGGTTGTTTTTATATTGTGGACTGAGCTTTGTAATTTATACCGAGTTCCGGTTGACCCAGTTTCAAAGGGGGGCGAAAAAAGCGCTAAAAGGATTTACGAACTGAACAGGCTGGGTAGTTAAACAATTATTTTCTATTTGCAACTATTTGCAGCTCTCCCCATCAGCTGAAAACAAAAATGTTTTTCCTTCCTTTTTTATATTTTTTTTTGCAAAAAAGCCAAAATAACACATTGTTAAATGCGCTTTCTAATGGTTTTACAAGTCTCTCACCTTTGTGCGACCAAAAGCCCAAAACACATTGGTGCTGCAAAAAATCAATTTATATGTTAATTCGTAAGCAAAATCCACCACGTCAAGGGAAAGTGGGTGAAGGCCTTTCACTCACTCTCTCTCCAGTTTTTCGCCCCGAAAAAAATATTCACTCACGCAACACGCCCCGGAAAAAGTAAAAGCGAAAAAGTTCAACAAAATGTTGTAGGTGCCAAAACTGACATTTTCCCAGCCAATATCTGTGTGCGTTTGTGCGTGTGTGTGTGTGTGCGTGGCAGGACGAGGAGAGGACAAAAATGGGAGGTAGTAGGATAGTAGGCGGACTGGAGGAGGACACAACTTTTTAGCAGGCAGCTGTAAGCCTTCAGTACGTAGAACAACATGACAGCTCTGAAAGGCATCACTATGAGCCAGGATGCACGCACTCTACATTTTCCAGCAGGATGGGTATAAATATTCAATATAGGGAGACATTAAAAATTTAAAGATATCCAGAAGTATAATTAATGTATCAAAAAATAAATAATAATAATAATATATTTTTCCAAATCATTTTCATAAACAAAACTAGATTAAATTTTGCGTATTGTATATTATTGTTCATGCTTGAGAACTATTTAAGAGCTTATTTAGATTCTGAATTTAATACTAAATTAATTCATTTATTTTATTTATTAAAATATGTTTCTCTTTACAGTACTCCCCACAAAGCTTCCTTTTTCCAGGGTATTGCCTATGTGTCCTCCCACACTTCTTAGCCCAACAATTGCAACAACTAAAAAATAAAGCAAACAAAAAAAATATGGCGCAAGATCAACAGAACACAAAAACCTCGGACAAGTTAAACGAAAAAGCCAACACTATATGGAATATGGTGGCTTTAAGCATTTTAAAAAGCGTTTCCCTTCAAGGGAGCGCAAAAAAGGTCGCTCATAAATCTCGGCCGGGGGAAATACCTACAATTTTTGTATTGTCTTCTAACTTTTGGCTTTTTGAATCGGACGACGGGAAAGCGTTTAAGCCATGTCGAGTTATCCTGGATCCGGGTAAACAACTCGGTTGCTCCCCCATAACCATACCCATCCGCATTCATTGCTCCTAACCACCGAGCAAGCTAACCCAACGCATTCGCACAAAGTTCAAGATTTAGATGCGTTAAGCGTTATTTATGGCCGCAAATAAATAAGGCTTAAACCATACGCAATGCCTCATTGTGGCGTTGAAAGTTTTCGACGTTCATTCCAATTTGGTTGGCTAAGTGAGTGTGTGTGTGTGTGTGTGTGGGTGTGTGTGTGTGGGTGTCTCCTCGCCGTGTGTGAGTGTGCGGAAAGGATGTGCCCTAGAGCTGCAGGACCTCTGTCTAATTAGAAAATGTTCGCCAACGATCGCATGCTGAATAATAAGTGTCATATTCAGAGTTATGTAATGCTGCTTGATTAATAAATGAAAATAATAATTAATTAAAAATTAAACAAAACTGTAATTGCATAAATATTATTACTCTCCCTTTCCTTGTATTTATTTAAAAATTGAACAAAATCCAAGCAAAACTAACAACAATCAAAAGCATACAATTTTTTCCCCCTAACAAACAATAAACCATTTTAATTTTATTGCAATATTTTTTAATGCCTCGTCTTTAGTTGGTGAAATAATTATCCAACCTTTATTGACAAGACTGAAGCAGAACAAACACAAAAATATTAATTAGCCAAACCGAATTATGCTGTGCTTCTGTCTGTGCATTAAATTCATGTTAGAAAAAAAAAAGCCGGCAGACAAATCTTTCGAACAGAAGCATTATGAAAACACAAACAAACCGCACACTGTTGTTTGAACTAATTAATTTCGGAAATTTAAATGCGCGCCAAGCTAATTACACAAACTCAATCGAAGGCAAACAAAAACGAGACAATGGCGAAAAAAGGGAAACTATCACAATTGCCCCAGTACTGGCCGGGACTCTGTCTGTCAATAAAACCGATACAAAATTGTTAATTAAATTTTGCCGAAAAATGAACTGCGCACCAGCGATGAGAGGCAAATCAAATCAACTGCCGCTGCACCATATTAAACAGCATCCCGAAAATTCCAAATCCCTAGATTCGCATCCGCAAAAATCGGGGCAGGCCGCAGAGGGCAATCTGTTAAATTTACCTTGTGCCAGGCATTTGATAAAGTGCCATGTTTTTGCCATCCGTTATTATTTTGCCCACCCCCACACACGCACACACATCGTGCAGTTTGACGAAATTACCATAAATAAATTTTAGATACCCACTACCGCCCCTCATCCGCCACGCCCATCCTGGGCGTGTTCCTGTGTACCATAGAGTGCGGACAGGACAATTTCTGATGTTCCATCACATTGGCGAATTTGTCAGAGATGCGTGTATGTGGCAAATATTATTGAGTTTTTGCCAAAGTCGCACCGAGGTGGTTGCCTCCCGCATACATTTTGCAACAATTCGCGACTGCGCGGAAATTGCAATTAGAGTCCTCGCTGCGCATAAATAACTCGAAAATTGTTATATGTGGTTCGCACATGCAGGAAATATAGGAGGTTGAGAATCGAACAACTGATACCCTGGGGAGATATTTGAAATAATTCTGCAGACATTTAAATATTACAGGAAAATACTATTCAAATAGTTATACAATTATTTTATTACCCATAAAGAAAGATATTTCTGATATTTTTTTTTGGTTTTAGCTTTTCTAAAATTGATCATTTCCCAAATTTAACCATTCAGTTTAGAGAGTACGACTTTGGACAGTTGGCCTGGGCATCAGTTAGGCACATAAATTATACAAACACACTGAACGCAGCAGCAGCAGCAGCAGCAGGCAAACAAAATTGTTACGGGCCACGGCAATGGCAATAGGAATCGAAATGGGTTTCGCACGGATATTGGTAGACGGCCTGGGAAAAAGCGGATCCATGGAAATGGGTTTTCGGGAGCTGGAGCAGCGTAAAATGAAAATCCAAGCGGCCCTTGTCAGCATGATTAATGATGACGTTTATAAAGGCAAAACAACGAAGCTGGCCAACGGGCAACCGCTTCCTTTTTATCCCTGTTTTTTTTTGGGCCAGCTCGAGGCGCTTGCAAAGTGTCCGTGCTAATCCACATCATGACTGCAAATAATAGAACTTAATCTATTTTCAATATGGCAGCAGCAGCGGCAGCGGCAGCGCCAGCGCAACACAAATTAAGAACTCATCAATTTTTAATGCCCGCTCCGTGGGTGAGATGGGCCAAAGTTTCGTCCTGGCAGGACGTCCACTTGAAAAATACACCCCAGGGAATTGGTCGTAAGTCTCGGACAACTTTGTTGGATCTTTCCGTGATGGGGCGGGGCGGGGTGCGGGGTTTGTTTTGGGCGGAGTTCAGGGAGCAGAAGGAGCAGAAGGAGCTTGTCTTGACCAACAAGAGGGCTTAAGGTTATATTTTAACAAACAACATAAAAGTTTCACACTTTCGCCATGCCGTAGTCCTTGCGGGTGTTGATATTGTTAGTCTTTAAAAACTCAAATTAAATCTGCTAAAATGTTTGCCAGCCATGAAAGTATTTCAGACATAAGGTGGAATATAATTGAATCAGGAAAAAGGGATGAATATGCCAAAGGAGAATCTTTGGAGCGCAACACAGCCTTAAATTATTGCATTAGAATATTGAGTATCTGACAGAAATTTTATTATTTTTTAAAATTAAGTTATGTTGATTAATAAAATTAAAATTTATTTGAGCAGAAATAAACGAGTTCAAACTATTTTAAAATTGTTTTTTATAATTTCCCTCAATTAAGATCTCTTTTAGGAATAAACTAACATTGCTTCAAAATCAGCTGAGCAAGTTAAGTATCCCAAATCATGGAAAGGACCTCCTCCGTTGATGACAGCCCTAATTAGCATTTGTGAACTCAACACTTCAAACAAATCCCATTTGATGCCCACTGCCGGCTAAGCGATTTTAAAGTCGCGAACTGCAAACAGATGTCGTCACAATTTGCCCGCCTGTAATTGAAGACCATGGAAACGGGGCCATAGGACACAGGACATCGGCACAGAAATCGGAGCCCCAGAGGGTCCCAAAATTCAACGAGCTCCTCTGATCAACCGCCGATAGCAAACACACGCGATGGCAGTAAAGGCCCAAATGCCAATTCCACCGCATGGCTCAGAAATGACAGACACCGACAGCGACTGACGCAGCCAGATACGCGCAGCGGATACAGCTGCACAGGCAGACACAGAGACAGTCACAGATACAGATACAGATACATCCAGAATTACGGACAGAGATAGAGCAGCGAACATTCTGCCAAACTAATTAACTAAGCACAACGGCGACGTCACCTTCAGCAGCCTCTGTCGCCATCCGCAATTCGCGTCTGTTGCCGTGGGTCAGGTTTTTGTCCGCCTCACTGCTGCACAAGTGCGTGCTGCAACCAAGCGAGGGTTGACTCAAAAGTAATTACAAAAAAAATTAATTAATTAAGGATACATTGCATATCCTTGGATTGCTTTCCTAGGGGCTTGCAATCTTTATTTTGGTATTGGGAATTTTTTACTTATTAAAATTATAGATATATATATACCTACACTTGAAAAATATATGAATATATAAAATATAAATTTGAATATAAGTATAGTTTGACTTATACCCGTAAATTATATTTTTTTAAATATTGGCTATTAATACTTTATATTTATTGATTAATATGATATTCAAATATAAGCATAAACTCAAAAAATATGAATATAAATACTATAATATTGGCTATTTTTCCTTAATGTAATGTAATGTGAAAATTAAATACACTCATTAAATTTGAATATACCCTTAGGTATTACTTTTAAATTCTATCCGAAAATTTTGGCTATTATTACTTTTTATTAATTTATTAATGTGATATTTAAGTACATCAAAAAAAAATGAATATAAGTATGCTTTAAAAATAAGTATGGATTAAATACACCCTTATATATTACTTTAGAATTATATTCATTAAATATTGGCTTTTATTAATATGATATTTAAATACAAGCCTACACGCAAAAAATATGAATTGTTTGAATTTATATTCTTAGGTATTTCTTTTAAATTAATTTCCTCAAATATTGACAATTATTTTTTCTAAATATTTCTGTGACTATATTTACTTTACTTTTTAATACACAGCTAAAATCACCCACCCACAAACAGAGTTAGCAATACTTTAGTTTCGACCCTCGTTTGAAGTTTTTTGTGAGGCGGACATTAGGCCCGGGTACGGATACGATTCCGGATCCGGGACTGTTGTGGGTTTCGGCTCCGGTTTGGGGCGACGGCAATTTCCAGTTGCCAACCCTGCACTCACTTGTTTGGCAATTAATTTGCCGGCGTCTGTTATTTCTTTTCCCGGGCATGAGTGTTTGCAATCTAAACACGGTTATTCGCTAATTAGCAAAAAACAAGCACACAGATACAATTCCAGACCCAGTCCCAGCCCCAGTCCCAGACCCAGCCCCAGATGGAGTGGCGAATGCGCTACATTTCCCTGTGGTTCTCTGTTTGTTTTCGGAGGTGCTTGGCCCCGTTGCCATTTATTGGCGCCCCCCTCAGCCCCGGGCCTCCTTTTTTCGCACTCTCGCATAAAATTAGGTCGCCTTGTAATTAGCTGTGCTGTTGCTGTTGCTATTGCTTTAATTTTAGCACTTCACTTTTTCGTATTTTGTTTCATTTTATTTTTTTTTGAATGTTTGTTTTAAATGACGTCGCAAAATGACGTGCAATTTGAGTTAAAGCTGCTGAAGTGGTGCTTCTAAATTAAGCCAGCAAAAGTAACCACAAATATAGTATCTTAATTAGTGTGAATAACTGACTCACGCTTCACTTGATTTCTATATATTCTGATTATATTTGCAAGTCTTCGAAAGAATTTCAATTTTGGTAAAAGCTGCCGTGATGGCTTTGATTACATTACGCATACGCCGCATGGTACGCCGGCGAGTCATAAAAGAATTCTAAAAAGCACTTGAAAATACCTGGTACCCCTCCCCCCCGCACCAAACCTATTAGAATAGTTGCCAGCATATTTCAGGGCTTTGAGTTGTTTATTAAAATGCCAGAAATAATTTCTATTCGAAAATTTGCTTAGACTTTTTGGCCGTCGTAGTTGTCGTTTCAGCTTCAGTTTCAGTTTCCTGTTGAGGTAAATGGCTCGGCTTCGGTTGAGCCGAGTTTAGTTAGGAGTTTCCTTTCCGCACACACATAGATAATAAATATTTGCTTTGGTATTTTGATATGAAGTTTCTGCAGTCGGGGATTTCAGGGTTTTGCAAAGTCAGCACACACATGAAGGGAGGGGAGTTGGTTGGGAATTGAAGGCAACCAGGCCAAGATATCTAAACAAAGCGCATAGTTCATAAGTTTTGAGCTGAGCTATGCAAGGCAAACTGGTTCTTTTTCCCACTGCCGGGGCAAATGCCAGAAATGCTTCCACTTTCGGTGGAACCCAAAAAAAAAATAAGGTTGTTCGTCACAGATATAGATACACTCACTCTCTTACCAATTTGGCATGTATAATTTATGCACACATACAATTTATGCTGCCATTTTTAGCAACATTTCAAACCCGATGCTCGCTTTTCAATTTGCTCAAATTGACTTTATCGCACATGGCTATAAATCGGCAGCAAAAACAGGAAAAAAACGAGCTCGGAAATCAATTTAATTATGTGCTGCCTGCTGCGGGAGGGAGGATCTCAATCTTAATGTATTCTTTATGGCTGGGAAATCTATCGCACTGCACTTTGAATATGCGGAGGGGCGTTGGGTAAAACTTTTCATCCGCCGAGAGTCAATATCATGAATAACGATGTAATAAAATACGTGAGATGAAATCCAAATTCAGCCGGCACACATGATGAACGGCGCGGGGCTGTTGCACTGTTTTTTGGGGATAAGTCCGGGGATAAGCCAGAGCTGGCACATAATTCGTGAGTTCCTTTTCCTAACTAGCTGGCATCTCTCCATGGTCATAAACAGGCTTCCATCCCGTTCGGTTTGGAAATTATTTCGCCTGTTCCGGGTGTGTCCCCACGCAGCAGGAGCAGGAGCAGCAGGAACGCAACAAACGCAACAGCAAAATATGATGAGATAATGCTGGAAAATAATAGCTAGGACTACACTCCGACGTCCAGTAGCATCCGCAGCAAGCCCCATCCCTCCTAGGCTCAACCTCAACCGGTTCCGCCCGAAAAATACCACACAGACCCAGCTCAGAAAGGCATTCCAATGCTGCCCCTAACAAGCACTGGGAGAAAATGTGGGTAAGATTAATTATAGCATCGCTGAGTTTCGGATTATTTGGATCTTTAATTACTGCATATATAAATCTATTTGGTATAAAATAAGGTATACAAAAAATGTTATTAATAATATTTTGTTAATTTGTTATAATTTTTTAACATATGATTTATTGCTCTCAGTGCATTGACACACCCTCCTGCATAGACCACTGAAAACTCACAGTCCTGCCTGCAAAATGTTGTGACAGGCAGCAGTTGAGAACGGACTTGGTCCTGGAATCCAAGTCCCCCATTCCCCGGGGGTCACTCAAGTCCAAAGCGTCTGTGTTTCTGCATATGCAAAATTCGAAATATTCGTTTTGCTTTTTTTCTGCTTGGTTTTAAAAACTTGCAGATTTACTTTCAGCAAGGGCAATTCAGTTGCACAACAAATGACAATGTATGAATTTTGTAACAATAATTTTTTATATAGTATTAAATCTAGGAAATTACATAGAAGTATATCTAAATGTAAATACAGCGATAATTTATTAAAATTTGGCGAATCTTCATGATTTAAATGTAAATTAAAGAGCTAAAACGCTCACAAAAAGTTTTTTCTATTGCACTATTGCAAGTTAATGTTTTTGTAAGAATATCAAATAACCCTCAAATTAATTTCACATATTTAAATTTTATTTTTTAAAGAGCATTAATCCGTCGAATATACCCCATGTCGTAATTCTTATTTTGTTTTATGTTTACGTTGCTGTTTTCATGCAACGTCGCATTAGGCAAAATGCAAACCACTTTTGCCAGTTTCTCTCTGGTAGAGCAACAAAAAAAAAATTTAAGGAAATTGTGGAAAAAAAAGAAACAATCAAGAAAATGCTGCATAAATTCGTGGCGGAGCTCTACCACTTAAATGCGAACGCTGTCAACTTGGCTAATTTCTTTTGTCTCACAAAAGTTGGCTTTAAGCACTAATTTAATGCCTGGCCGTGACAGGTTGACATAATGCCTCGATTATGCTGACACAACACACACAATCAGATATGTGCGAATCAATAAAGTGTAAATTGTAACATTAAATAGTCATTAGTGTCTAGAGTCGTTTGACCGGAAATTAATCAAGCAATAACCGCAATGCAGGAATGCTTTATATTTGACCAGTCGGTGGACATATCCACACACGCCCAGCCGCAGCGAAAAGGGTTAATGTTTGGGCAGGCCTTTGTACATATCATTAAGCACACAAACCCATACTATATATATAAATATATATATGTACAATCAGATTGCGCCTTGTAGATGTGTCAAACAAGTGACGGAAACTGTTTATTATTGCCCTTTGCGGGCCGCTTAACGGAAAAGGATAAAGGAAGTGTCGGCCTGTCAAAGTGGGCGGATGGGGTAGGGGGGGGAGTGGCTTTGACCCAATAAATTTCAATCCGAAATGGCTCACAGAGCTGTGGCAACGATTTTGCCTGCATCACATACCTCCGGGCTGATAAACTCGATTTGGACTGCTTTCCAATTCGCCGAGTTAAAATGGAAAATTGTCAACAATTTTCGGACTCTCCCAGTCAACATAAAATAAATACCATAAATGGCCTTTCTGGGCTGAGTTGGCCAAGAGCCGGAACTGCTAACAACACCAAGACCAGGCACAAAGACAAGTCAGCTGGGCGTGTGTCTTTCAAATTGTGATTGCCACACACACACACATCAAGAGCAATTGTGCTCAAGGACCACACACATACATCTACAAGAATATATATATGTATATCCACATCCGGTGGCCAACTTCCGTGTGTCAAGGAGCGCTCAAGCATTCATTTATGAATTTTTATTATTTTTTATCTTTGCCACCATTTGCTCTTGTCCGTACATATACATTTCCTTCCCCCCGGGATCTGTATCTTGGTCAATTTATATTGTTTTTTGTGGCAACTGACAGCTAGTGCTTAGATTGTCTCACCGGTAGTGGGGAAACCTTAGATCAAAGCCCTCTCGAACGGCTTACGGGAATGTGTAAACAAAGTTTTACAGCCACAGGCAATTAAATATCCGGAAATCGTATATGCTCGATCCGATTTTAATTAAAATCGTTTTGAAAGCAGCCAGGAAGGAAGCCCGATTTCAGGTAAGCCCAGGCACCAGGGGCACCAGTGGCACCCAGAAATAGTCACCCGGGGAAACCACTCAAAAAGGAGATGTCCTTTTGAAGGGAATCAATGTTTATAGTTTTATGATTAAAAATTCAGAAATTATTAATTATTCTTATGAGGAATGTTTTGTTTTTGTATAAGGAAATGCTAAGCTTTAGTAAGAAATAGTCTTAGGAAACAATAATAAGCTTTAGTAATAATTAATTAAATTAATTCTAGTAATAGGAATATAAAAAAGTTAATTTTCCTAATATAGCTTTAGAGATGGCGTAAGGTTAATAGAAAGCAATTGATTTTTTTGGGGAAGGAATAATTGTTAAAAAATTATTTTGAAAATTCTAGAGTTTGGTTTTGACCGCGGTTTTCTGGTTGGCCATAATTCCGCCAAATTGGCAACACCTACGCACCATCAGAAGTTAAACGCTGCCCGCTGATGCTCATATGTGTGTGTGTGGGTGTGTGTGTGTGTGAGGAAATAGCAGCCAGCTGAGTAGCGCTAAGCAAACACAAACACTTGGGCAAATAGTACACACACACGGTCACACATTTGTGCATACACATGTACGCGTTGATTTCTCAAAACCAAAGTCATCCAGCCATGAGACCAACAACTAGCAACAAGCCAGAATCCGCAGCAGATGGGGCTATCGGATGAGGGGATGGGGGACAGTGGGCCAGTGGGCTACACAGTGGCTACAGTTTGTGGCAGGCGACGCATGGCCTTGTCAACAACGGGGCTGGAGGGTGTCAAGAGGGGGGTCCTTTTGAGAGCACAGGACGAGCCACAGATAGACAACCATAAATATGAATGCATGCCTTGAATGAAGGAAGTGGTCGGTAGGTGGAGGGGGAATGGTAAGGGGGGAGGGGTGAGAGATGAGGGGTGAGTGGAAGGGTTGCTGGTCCGGCTTGTTATTTACCGCCGGTTTTCAGATCTTGTGGCATAATTTAAGCACCTTGTTTAGCCACTGTTTATGGTCCTCACATGTCACTGGACCATCTGCCGGAGTAAACAGAGAAAAAAACAATAACAACAAAAATATGTTTAATTTTGAATAATTTTTAAATACATTGTTGTACAACTTAGAGTATAAAATGAATGCAACATTTTTAGATCGATGAACTTACTTTAAGGCAATTCAATTTAATTATTTATTTCAATGTTCGATAGAACATAAAATATATTATATACCGAACTTTCATATTTCCAAATGCTAAAAAAAATGTATAATATTTTCACATGTAATTTTATTTGTGCTTTATAAATTGTTCTTAATATGCAAACTTTAAGAACTTTAAAAATAACTAAAATAACAATAAATAATATTTATATTATACTAATTGCTGTCATCCACAGTGACATCTTATTTAAATCCCAGTGACATGTTTTCTCCATGTGTTTTTTTTTTCCAAGAGTGCATGGCCTTGCGCGAGTGTTGTTGCATTTTTTGGGGTCATGAGGTCAACGATGGGCAGCGCCTGCTGCATTCATCAGGCCAAGCCGAACTGGCGCTATGCCACTTTAAATAATTTATAAATGCGACAAATGGAAAAAAGTGCTTGGCCATAAAGCAACTCAAAAAAGGATTTAGGACCTGGCCACGCCTTCGAAATGCTACTTACGCAAATCAACAAACAAATCAACGGGACAAAAGTGGAAATCCTCCGGCAGAGCTTCCTCAAACGATTTCTTGCTCCGTCTGCTGTCAGCGGAAAATGTTCTTCTTCGGCTATCAAATTGTAAAATGAAAACCGCTGACTTATATATGTGGGGG
>JAJJHY010003831.1:7725624-7781441 GCA_021224005.1 Drosophila setifemur | reverse complement strand
ACAGATTCTTGGCAAAGCCAAACTGGGGAAAAAAATATGGTTCCCGAAATTCCCTTCTTTTCGCATTCGCGTGCTGTGCGCATACGACGTGTTTTGTCCTCCAGTTTTTTTTTTCCCCGTCAGTCGAGAATTTGCAAACACCGGAGCATGTAAAAAGGAAGCAAAGGGTTACCTCTGGAGCACACCTGCGTTGTTTGAGGGGTGAAGAGGATTGGAGCTGATGCCACTCGGTTATGGCGGTTATGATTTTCAAGTGCGACAACGATTTTATTTCGCGTCTTGAAGGGGTTTGATCAAGAGGTTGCAGTTCAGCAACTACCAGATAAAAGTTCATAATATGTTAATAGGAATATACTGATAACCTAATAACCTTGATCTAAATTATATAACTCTTTCCCAACCCTTTCTTTAAACTCATTCCCCCCTTTTGCAGACTTTTAAATATTTCCCCAACTTAAACCACTTAAATTGCATTAATCGGTGGGGTGAATTGTGAGAGGGGTAAAAGCATATCATATATTGATCGCAGGGCCATTAAATATGCATTTGCTGATATCGCCTAAATCCGCAACGAAAACAGCTTATGCGGCATTCGCCGTTTGTGTGTGTACGCTCTGAAAATCCCGTCCGTATTTGTATATCCGTTCCGTATTTATATCGAATTCGAGTATCTGCGTGCGTGCTTCTGCGTGTGTGTGTGCGGTTGACAGTCGTAAAGAAAATACACATGGAAATCCGCAAAAATACACCCAAGAAAAAAGCAAACAAAACAATAGAATTTAAATGATTTTAATGCGACCATTGGATTTTATTGAAGCCGACGGATGTCGGAGTCATTTTTGGCCGTACGGGGTATATCATACAAGCACCGTATGAATACCAACATCGGATCACCCTCAGATCCGATGGTGGTGGTGGAGGAGGACCACCTCTTTTTATTCGCACTGACAATAATAATAATTGTCAATTGCAGCAGCTGTCGCACAGGCGGCGCACACGAGTTTCGCATCTTTTCATATTCAATTTCAAATGAAATTTTCATGTCACACACACCAGAACCCCCCCAGTCCCCCCAAAACCCCCCTTTTTGGGTGTGAATTTCACGTTAGCTCGTTGCCAACTTAATTCCAGGCCAAGTCTTTAGCATACTTTTCAGCAGGATAGGCAGGATAGGCAGGATAGCAGCTGTCGTTTGCTAGTTTTCCCACCATTCTCCTGTTTTTTTTACTCCTGGTTTTTATTTTTATGAGGAATTTTTTTCGGGGCGGCTTTGCATTATTAGCCGGTGCCGAAGATATGTGCGGTGCCTTTCCCCGAGCTGAGCTATTTCGATATTAAGCTGAGCTGCTTTCAAACTGAGCTGCTTACACACGGTATTTGCATATTAGCCTGTCCATCGGAAATTTTGATTAGAAATTGCTTGGGTTGCCGCAACACTTTGCTTCCTTCCTTGGGCTGCCCAAGGTTGAAATTGTGTTCCGAGCATGTTGCTCGGAGCTCGGAGCTCGGAACTCCAAGCTCAGCATTTGGCCTTGTTTCGGAATTTCGGGCATAACCTGGCATTTAAAATTCATATGGATTAACATTTCGTGTGAGTTGGCCTTGAGAGGTGGACGTGTGTGTTAGCTTTTTGGTGGCATCTTAACGTTGGTATTGAGAGCACTATAATCTGAATATTAGGTGTTTAATATATTGCGATTAAGTTACATGTTGGGATACAAGGATACTTCTAAGGAAATTCAAAATATTTTAATCCAAATTTAAAAAATATGAAGGTATTGGAACTTAAATCAGTTTTGATCCCGCTTTATATTACAATACAAATATGAATATTCAAGAATAAATATTAATAGTTAAAAAAGACAAAATAATATCTGTTTAGTATAGCAAATAAATATTTATTTCTTCAATTCAATCACCCAAATATGTGCTAAAATTTAAAATGGAAAAATGATTACTACTAAAGAGGAAAAACAGAAAACATAGAATGCCCCCCGATCAGTCACTATCCGGGTTCATCAGCGAATTCCGTTTGTAGTTCAAAAATTGAAGTGGATTTGCGAAATGGACATCGCATTAAACGAGGCTTCCCATCTGTGTTTTTGGGAATTTCGAAAGAGCTGGTGCACAAGTGGCACTATCCGAATCGTCATCTGCATGTTACCCGTTTCGCCAATCAATTCTGGTCTCGTTTTGGGTCCAGCTTTAATTTCATTTGGTGTTTTCGGGCGGATGCCCCCGGGTGCAGTCGCCTAACTGCATCACTTTGAGTGCTGTCAGACAGCAAAGTACGCATAATGCAAATGCTAATGACATGGTCTCCCATCCGGGGCACCACTCAGCCCACTCAGACCTCTCCCCCATGACACATTCCCCATGCCACATCTCCCATTCCACATTCCAACCTCCAAAGACCCGATGGCCCCATGGAGCCCGCAAACAACAGCCATAATAGGCACATAACAACATTATCATTAGCAAGCGCAGGCAGCACATTAAATTGCAATTGTTGTTGCTGCGGATTCCTGTGGGGGAGTCCTGGCAGTCGGTAGTAGTCGGAGCAGTAGTAGTGGCGGGGCAATCTGCAATCGTAGTATGTAAATGGATGCTTCTAATTGATTTTGTTAGGGGCGTCGGGCGACGAAAGCATCCTTTCGCCACCGTCCACACGGCGTATGCGTGATGGAAGTGTTGCGTAAACTAAAACGCATTTTAAAGCCGTCTTAAAACATTAGCAGCATGTGTCAGAGAGCTAGCTGGGCAGCTTGCTTGAGTCCCTTTATGTGTTTGCTCACAAATTTCATTTTGATGAAGCCAATGTGTGTGTGTGTGTATCTTGTAGATGCGTGCGTGCGTGTGTGTGTGTGTGTGTGTGTGTGTGCTCAGCAGCCGAGAGTTGTTGGCCTTAAACTAGCTCAAAAGCCCCAGCTGAGTGGCTGCCCCTTCCCTGCCGGCTCGTCATTAGCATATGTAGTTGAGGGTCCCCCCAAAACAAGGCAAGCAAAAAGTGTACTGCCCCCCCCTTAACCATTCCCCATTCCCCACTCCCCCTCCCCATTGGCCACGTCGTACCTGTCCACCCAGTTACCTGGCAAACCGTCAGCCCAACACCCCTCTGGCTTGGTTTGAGTAGAGCTGACAGGCGAGCTGTCAAAGCGGATTTTAGAGCGCTCGCTGCCAGGTAAACAAAAACAGGCCAACAGGATGGCCAGGATAACGAATGCCATATGCCCTCGATGTTGCTTGGTTGCCATTTAAGTTTTGATCCTGGCTTATCAAGGAAAAGCTTTTAAGTTACATTTTAATTGCAATAAATAAAAATATTATGCGTCTAGAAATGAGATTACATTTTGTTAATCAACAAGAAACAAACAATTCTTAGAAAATTTGGGACCTAATTATAAAGATTAGTAATGTTTAATTTTAAATATGAATTATATGAAATAAGTCTTAAATAATTCTAGACTTCAGTGAGCGAATTTCTGACTTTAATGGTTTAGTAAAATTTAATTAAGTATTCATAATTTGTTTTCTCATTTTAAACATTTTTAGCATTACAAATTTTAACATATTGAAATATTTTAATAAACTCAAAGTATACCTTAAGACAAATCAAAGTTCTTGATTATTTTTAAGGACCCAAAAACTAAATGCAGTGCAAGAACCCGCCATGGGTTGAGCGTTGGCCAAAAGGGTTTAACTACGTATCTCACTTGTTTCTGTTTTGTCGTTGTTGGTTTTGTTGTTGTTTTTGCTGGTGTTGTTGGTGTTGTTGCTGCCGGTGTTGGTTTTGTTTTTCCCATTGCTGTGGCGGTTTGCCCTTGGCCAAAAATGCATTGTGTTGGCATATTCACGTTTGTGCCGTCGCTTTGCGGCTACATTTTTGACAGGCGCCACATCGTCGAGGCAGGCGAAGGACGTCGAGGGACCAAAATACCTTGTTAACATATCACACAAGCACGCACAACGCTGCGTATACTTAATTTAGCCTAAATGCAGGCCCAAAAAGTGTTAGTGATAAATATAGTATACCCGAATCTTTATATGAAACGCGTGACTTCAGCGGTGTTTACTTAGGATGTATTTACCTGTCGGCGAACAAATAACATTTTCCTAAGATATTCAAAGTCTTTACAGGGTCTTGCAGTCCTTTTTATTTAACTTTTCAGCGGGATTGCCATCGTCATCAACCATCAAATGCACATCCGAATATTTTATCTTATCCAGCTCCTCATAAACGCTTTTGCTGATGGCCAGCTCAGGGTACTTAAAAAGTTAATATTAGTTAAGGTATACTTTAACAAGTATTCCAAACCACTTTCACTTACCATTTTGGCCATTTTCCAGCACTCTAAGGCACTTTTATTCCGATTCAATCTTAGGTTAATGGTGGCCAAATAACCCCAGACATCCGGAATGAAGGTCTCTATCTCAGTGCAATGTGAGAGAAATGGAATAGCTTCTTCCAGGCGATTTAACTGTGAAAATTATTACAATAGAATGTGATTTTTATGTGGTTTTTCCTCTTAAAGCTCACATGGTACAGAGCCAATCCCTTGCCATAGTTGGCCATGAAATTATTTTCCTTCCTTAAAGTTGGCAAACAGCTATCGAAGGCCTCATCGGCCAACTCGTAGTTTCCTCGATCGAAAGCCAACTGGCCAAGACGCAGGAAGCTCAGCTTGAAGAGATGCCTATCATCCGCATCGGTAGTGTTCAGAAGCTGTTCAAAGTATTTCAGGGCCTTGTCACAGCCTCCTCGGATATATTCCACACTGCCATTGATGTGCAGTTGGTAGCAGCGCTAAAGGAATATAATAGATATAAATGTAAATCAAATCCATGGGTTTAATTATCGGTTTTAAAAATAATGAGCTTATGAGTGCATCAAAAAAAGAATAAATAAAAAAATAAAATGGAATCGAATTGCAGTTCGGTTTAAAAATACATTTTCATTATTAAAAATTAATATTTTTGCAATGTTATCCCTTTTTTAAAGCCACCATTTTTAATCATTGAAGATGATTTAAATTTAAATAAAACAATATTAAAGCTCACCATTAATTTTCCTGCTATACTATTGTCAGTGGGTAATGTCATAATTTTGAACTTATCATTAATCTGCCGCTGAAGTATCTTTAAGGTTGTCTTCATCAGGTAGGTTTCAACTGCCGAGAAACACTGTTCTATACCCGAAAACACAACCTCGGCAAAGCCATATGCACCCAATCGGGCCAATAGTTTGTAAACTGGATAAAAGTGGCAGTTCATGACGGTTTTATTGCTTCTCAAATCAAAGTCCACCGGCAGATACAGCTCATAGAGAGAGGTAGGTGTAAATGCAAGCGCCTTCTCTGGCAGCTCGTAGAGATTCTCGAACTTCATGCGAGTGAACTCCATGCCCGGCAGGTAGTCTGCCTGTTTATAGTAGCTATATAGCAAAATCCAGGACTCCACATCAACACTGTGTTTGGTGCAAAATGCACGAAGGCTGTCCAACATATTCGCATAGGCCGAGGATTGGATTTCCTCGTCCGGCGATCGCAGATTCAACATGTAGTCAATATAGATCTGCAACAACAATCTGTGCTACAGAAATCAGGATTTATTTAATTTAAATTTAAATGTTATAGAAAATATTAAACTTGGATTTTTTAAGACTCACGTGAAGTAAACCCCACTCCAGTCGGTGGTTCTCGGTGTCAAAAAGTATCTCGACGCTTGCTGGAACTGCAGATTCTCGACACTATTAAGCAGGGTTATAAAGTCAAAGGTGATCCTGTTGGGTCCACAGTGCTTTATCTCCTCAAACATATGGATGGCCATATCCCGTTGGCCAACTTGACTGACCATTCGTAAATCGTCCATTCTTCGGATTATCCTTTTCTGCTCATTATCCTGCTGCATCACACATTTGCAGCTACTCTGAAACCTACAGAAACTCAGCATATTCTCAATGCGATCCATCAGCTCCTTGTACATGTGCGTTAGCATCTCCTAAAATAAGTAGGTCGAATTGTTATAAATTATTAATCAATGAATTAAAGAAAATATAATTTCTTAAGGCTAAAAATCACTAAAATGGAATAAGTAATTTAAACTGAGAAAATAAATTATATTATTTATGAATAACCAAATCTTGTGTGCACTGAAGGCTATAATTTCAGTTAGCCTATAAAATTTAATTATATGTTAGCTTTTTGTAAATAAATAAATAAAATATATTTAATAATAAATTAAAAAAAATATATACGCACCCTGAACTCAATATTGGTCTTCGTTGGCATTCGAATGTTGAAGTCACATCCACAGATTTTCAGTAGAAGATTGCTGAGGTTTCCCAATTGACAACAGAAGAAATCTTGGTGCTCTTCGATGCTCTGGAAATCCCTCTTCATGATTTGCCCAATCAAATCCGCTATAAGGTCATCGAAGGCGCAATATAGCTCCAGCAAAATATTCCGATTGTCCTCCTCCTCATTCTCATTTAAGAATTCCAAATCGAAGCATCTCCTCAATTTGCCCCTCTTCAGGACACTCTCGTTGAACTTGTCCAGAGGTTCATTTACCTCGCAGATTGGCTGGAAGAAGCAAATCTTGAGGGTGCAGAACATGGGACCCATTGATCCTGTCTCCCTGAGCGAGGGTTTCTCGAGTGGTTTTAAACTACAGGCAAAGCGGCAATAGTTGACTTTAATACAAAAATTAATTAAATTAAAATTAGTTCCGCCATCAAATCCTATGACCTCTCACCTCCCGGATATCCGAAGATGCTGGGATTGACCACACCCTGGTACAGGACATTCTCTGGAGTCTCCTGATACAATTGCAGGAGCAGTTCGTAGTCATTGTGCACGACGGCCTCCTCGAGGATCTTCCGCATCTCCTCGTTGATCACGAAGCGATGCAGGGAGTTGTTGATGAGGGCCACATCGGTCACTGGATCGATTCGGTTGACATTGTACTTCACATCCTTCTCCCACAACAGCATCCGGAACAGGCGCGGCAACTTAATCCTAGCACTGGTATCCATCTGGTTGTAGCTAAAGTGTTTGTTGGGATTGATGTCCCGCTTGATGTTCTCCCAAACGATGCTCGGATTTTGGTCACTAATGATCTGTGCCCCGAAACCGAAGAACGTGCACCAAGGAATCTCGGGAAAGCTGCCCTCTTTCCCCTCCGGATAGCGGGAGCGAAAGGATATGCTGAGGCCCAACTCCTCGGGATTAGACCGGATTTCTTCAGGGACATTGTAGATCGACTCCAGGGTCACAAAGGCCAGGTTGGTGAAGTTGAAGTTCTTGAGGATGGGCAGGATGGAGTACATGTGCCAGTTGCTGCAGGCTGTCATCTTGGCATTGGCTTTGATCTGATGCAGGCTCGGATACTCCGGATACAGGTAGATGGTGATGTTGCTAATAAATCTCTTTCGCTGGAACAACTGCAGCAAGTCGCAGTGTCCTCGGGATAGCAACTCCAGACGCTCTTCAATCCACGATTCATCCTCTTCATCGCCCTCCTCCAGCATATTATAGGATGCCTTCTTACTCAACTTAGGTTTCCGGGTTTTCTTTGGGACTCCCTCACCCGGTTCCGACATTTCTGTGCCGGAAACACTGCTGGACACATTCTGTACTATCTCGCCCTTGCGGTGTCTGGGTATCCTTTGGTAGAGGGATATCACCAGCGGATTATCACTGAATATATTCATGTCCTCGATATCGTCCTGCATCACTCCCATGGCAAAAACCGGTTTCTTCAGATCGAACTCATGCTGGTAGATAACCGTGTCCGTGGTGTAACGCTCCTGCATCTTCTGGAGCGTGTTCTTCGAGTGGCTCAAATGCAGCTCCAGCTGACCACCTGACAAAGGTACTTTAGTAATTCCGTTTAGCTGGATGTAGAGGAACACCCTCTGCTGCAGGATTCGCTTCTCCAACTGCTCCGCCGTCTCCTCCTCCACCTCATCCACCTTATGCCCTCCGGCTGTGTTCCTGCCCTTACTGGTATCCATCATGGGACGCATCCGCCGGGTCAGCCGCACAGTTCTCCTCACTGTGTTCTTGGCGGTTGTACTTCCTCGATTCATTGTAAATTATATTAAATATAAATGTATTTATACAACTCAAAATATGTGTCGATTCTAATTGACATCCGATTCTGCGTTTCCTGAAGCCTTAAAAAAAAAAAATTGTGTAAAAAAAAGAAAATGGTTTTTAAGATATTGTTTTAGTTAAAATTTCAGATGAGTTAAAGCTTAAATTTTGTATAAATAATTTTTCTTAAATTTTCTTGATACCGAATTTAACTGGCTTCAAATTTTCCGAACTCCATGAGCCTTGAAATCCGTAACAAATACACAAATACCCATCGGAATCCTGCGAAAGTTGAAAAGGTTACTTACCCGTACTCCAAGGCTCTCTCATCTGCGTATCTTTTACTCGCGGAAAAAAAAATGTTTTATGTATTCCGATGCCGACGCCGCGGGATTCTAAACAATAAATACTTCAACAAGTTGGCTGCTCCTTCGGAAAGGCCTAAAGATTCGGGATGCCATTTGGTCTGGAACTGCTGGAACTGCTGCTGCTGCTGTCTTTCTGCGTGGGTTTTATGGCTGCCAGACGAATAAGTTTTATTAGGCACGGTGGGGTCGTAAACAATATTTCGGGAAAGTGTTAAGAAGATTTGGCAAGAAGCGCCGGCAGCATGAATATTATATGACAGGTTGGGAATGAATTTCGAGTTGCACTCGAAGATTCCATCTAATCAGACGGACAAGTAAGTGCCCATCTTTGATTCCATTCGGAGGAGTGCATTAGGGTAATGAATTGATGCAATGGATTTGCTCTTCTCATCAGGTTTTTATTTACGAGTATCTTTCGCAGACACAACAATTAAACTCGAACAGTTGCCGGGCAATTTATTCTTGGAGGAAAAACTAACAGCAAAGGAAAGTCAATTTATTTCATTTAATTTCCATTCTCTCAGTTCAGTTCCTTTGTTTTCCCCATCTTTATTTTTTATTCGGTCGGTCGCTCAAATGCATTTTTAAAATTAAACTTTTGTGCACACACGTAAACGCAGCGACAAGAACAATATATAGTAAAAATGCCAGCGAAATAAGAGAACAAAAATTAACACTTGACCTGTAACTTGCAGGCGAAAAAAAAATGCCAGACCAACTTATATAAAAATATTGCAAATTTATACGGGGCAGGGGGTAGAGGGGGGGCAGGGGGAGAGTCCTGTGAATCGGAGTGCGTAAACTTATGCCATATATTGCATTTATAGCATGCCCGACTCTCTCCGACTCTGACTCTCCGAATATTAATATTATTTTAATGTGGGTCAGAGGGAATTTGCATAGCGCAATTTTCGGCCAGCCACAGGACTCGCAGGACTCAAGATCCTCCTGCCTCTGGTTGGTATCCTTTATTTTCGCCAGTGTCAAAGGAGGCGTACTTACAATGCAGCAGCGCTCTCAACTTTAATATAACTTAATCCTTTTTGCGGCGCCTGAGTGTGAGTGTGAGTGCGAGTGTGTCTATGTGTGTGTGTGTGTGCTGCGAATTATGGCGTTAATACCGTTGTGTGCTTATGAGCACCCAAAGCAAAGGAGTGTGTGTGTATTTGAGCTCTTGTTACTTTAGCAAGTTGACTTTAGGGATCATCATTAGCTATGTGCGAGTGTGTGTGCTGCCAGCATGCAGCTTACGCTCTCAGATTCTCCAGCAATATTCCTATGACGTAAGATATACATATATTAGGATGTTAATTATCATGGTGTAGCATGGAAGTTATTCTCCAAGGAATTCGTAAGCATTGAATTCACACCTCTTTAAAGTCTTGCCAAAAATATTATTTTAAATAATTTTAGTTCACACTACAAACCGATATTACCACAAAAGGTATGTATATCGTAACGAGAATAAACAAATTCCATAACGACATTTATAATTGACTTTGCTCTTTCTAAACGAAGCTGCAAAACTAAAAGTACAAAAATCGAAGATGCATTTACCTTTAAAACTGAATTCATGAATATATATTACAAATACTTCACTGGTGCACAGGAGATTTGGCTAGGGTATCATCATCGGGAGTGCCCCAAAAAAGCAGTGGAAAATCGGAAACTACCGCAAAACCAGTTGCACCTCCACCAAAACACACACACTCGAAATCCCGCACCCACAACCTGGAAAAGTGTCGCAAGCAGCTCCGAATCAGAGGCATCAGTGGCAGGAAAACAAGGAGCAGGGAGCTGGGAGCAGGGAAATCCACTTTCAGTGACACACGTATGCGAGAAAGATTACAAAATGCGGAAAAACGGAATTTGCAAAATGTCACGTCTGGCGTTCGGTGGCAACTAAGAAGGAAATTTACCACTAAATGGAGACCCAACATCCACTCCCAGTTCCCAGTTCCAGTTTTTCGGCATCTTTAAGCGTAGGGGAATGAATCACTTTAAAGTACAGAAAAAAAATACTCTCATTTAAGGTTGTCCAAATGTGTAGCGCTCTAAATTACAAATTCAATTTCACCAACATGTATCCGGCCCGCAGCCGAACGAGTAGGGTTTATTGGCATCCGAGGGCTGCATCATGGCATAGCCACTCCAACCGCCGGTATCGCCGCTGGCACTTGCTTGTGCCTGGTTGTTGATGTTGAGGCCGTAGGATGTGCCCAGGGCTGCCTGCAGTTGCAGTTGTATTTGCTGCTGCTGCAGTTGTTGCTGCTGCAGCTGAATCAGTTGCTGCATCAACGCCAGGTTGTTGTACTGCGGCGGGGTTGCAGGATGCGGGCTCATGGCAGGACCTCCCGGCGGTGGTGCTGGCCAATTGCCGAAGGACTGCTGCTGCTGCTGCTGCTGCGGTTGGTTGTGTTTGTGCGGCGACGGCCGTGTCCTTGCCGGGGTTCCAGAACTCTGATATGGTTGGGCTATCGACGCAGCTTCTCTTCTCATCTGGGCCCGTTGAGCGGTTCGCAGAATCGGTGGACCGACGGACCTGTGACGCTGCTGCTGCTGCTGCTGCTGATGGACCATCCTCTGACCATGGGCTGCCATGGGCGGATTTGGAACCATAACATTTGGCAATACCGGACATGCATTTCCGCCATACACGATCTGATCGCCGTAGAGAAAAATGCCTGGTTGTACGCTTTGGACCGGGATAGGCCGCTGGTTAGGTGTCGATCTGGGCGTGCTAGACATGATGACGGCGCTGATAATCTGTTTTTTTTTACTCAAGATTTTCAAGACAAAAATTTTCTACAACCGAACACCAAAAAGTTTCTCGAAATACTGGAAAGGGAATGGCAAATCCCTGACAGACAATCCCCAGCCCGACTCCAACAAAAAAAAGGCGAGTGGGAGTGCTTATTAATTTACCAAAGGACACATGTGAACAGTGCCACTTTTCGATGGGGTAGACAGGCTATTGTCTCCCGCAGATAAAGAGGCAGTCAAAGGATCTCCCGCCTTATCAGCACGTACGCTCCCAATTGATGCAAAAAGTGTGTAATAAACACATGGAGCAAGGGTTGGCATTTTTAATTAAAACAAGGGTTGGTCTCCTACAGACTGAAAGAGTTCCAAAACAAAGCAGGCTAGAAAAGTCGGAAAAGATTTCGTATGGCACGTGTGATAAAGGATATGTCCACAAGTTCATTAAGAAATTCCTCAAATTCCGACTAATTATGATTTTTCAACTTAATTGAGATTTCTTTATACTTCCGGAATCTTTGACAACTTTGGGATATTTTTATTTTGAAAATTTATCGGGAATCAATTAAAGATAGGTACTAATTTTATTAACTTATATGAACTGCGTTTGGTGTCAGATTTACATTGAAAGAAAACCTTTTCAAAACCCTTTCAAAATTCATTCGGCTCAAAAAACCTTTCAGAGCACTACTCAGCCTGGCCTTACTTATTACCAAAAAAAAAAAACACATAGCCCAAGCTGTTCCTACAAACCAGATACTAAACAACCGACTCCCACGAAATTCGCCGACATGTTTTTGGATAACTTCGACATAGAACCCTTCAATCCGTTCATGGTGGGTCCACCCAACAGCGGAGCCCGTCCGGAGATCAAAATTCCCACCTGCGTTACGTATCCGCCACCGGTGTTCGTGGCCAAGCCGGAATATGTTAAGGCGGCGGAAGAGCAAGCGGCTCTGAGGGCTGGCCCAAAGGAATCGCCTTCCCGTGGCAGCCAACCGAAGTTGGACCAGACTAAAGTCGGCGGAGTGTCCATTTCCAAGGCCATCAACGAGGAAATGACCATGGCCAAGCAGCAGGCAGCGGCCATCCACAAACTGAATCGTATCGGTGCGGGTGCAGTCTCAAAGGCGACGCTCGCCGAGGATTCGAAGTCCAAGAAATCTGTGGCTTCCGATTCAGTTCATACCTTGATGGCGGTTAGATCGAGGCGTCCAAGGAGTGGTGAGGTTCAGGCAAGGAGCTCCGAATCGGAGTCGAGTGTGGCTTCCGACGCAACCAGCTCTTCCACATTGAGCAGCAAAGCCTCCAAAGCTTCAAAAGCCTCTCGGGCAAAGAAAACCCTTTCAACTGCCACAATCACTCCCAAGTCGATTTTGAAACCCCTTGTGCCACCAAAAATGTCCTTGACCAGGGCCAAAGCAGACTCCAGGTCGCAAGTTTCCGAGAAGTCCTCGGAAGCCTCAACTCAGAGCTCTGCAAAGGCGAATAGCTCCAAGCGATCAATGAGTTCCCAGAAATCGAAAACTCAAAGCACCAAGGATATTAAATCGTCTAAGGCCAAAGAAGATGCTTCCAATGCACTTAAATCAAAAACAAATGTCTCAGCTGCCACTTTGAAGTCCCAGACGAGCTTGAGAAAAAACGTCACCCCGATGAAGTCGCAATCGGAACTGTCTGGAGGGAAATCCCTGACCCAACAGGCGGCGGACTTGGCAGACCGTCTGAATGCTGGAATTGATCCAAGTTTCCGGCGCTACGATTCTGTGGTTCGTGACCATTCAATCCGAGTGCCTCGAAAGCTGGCGGATGGCGATCGCATGTCCTTCTGGTTCAGCGATGCGGTTCTCTCATAGGAAATACTATATTCCCATATCTCACAAAAATAAATCGGCCAATCGCTTGCTGTTCAGAGAAAAATATACGAGTATATGGAAATTAGCAGTTTTTATGTGCTTGTATGTATATTTTTACAATTCCAAGGCTTTTGCAGAATTGCGAAGGCCAAACTTGATTTTCGGTTGAACACTTTTTGCTGACATCCGATGTCATTAATTCAAATGCGGTAAACATTTGTGGTCAGTGATGCGTTCTGTTTTCGCTGCCCCATAAAATATGCAAAAACTATGCGTTTAATTCTGGAAAAAATACATATGTGCACACACAAAAAACACGAGTCAAATAAATTTAGCGTTTGTAGCAAACGTGGTAAAAAATATATAAAAACCATCATTAAAAAGTATTCAAGGCTATTGGGAACACTAATTCGTTTCAGATACTAAATTAAGTTTGTATTCAAATATTAGTATCGGAAAAAAAACAATAATTAAATAACAGCTGAACACATGGATTCTCTATAAACTTTTATTTAGAAAAAGTGCGCAAATTGTTTTTTGTTTAGAAATGAATGGGCAGCATTCAGTCGATCGTGCTTTTTGAGGTATTGTGGTTAATTGTACTTTATTTATTACAGCGCAGAATGCTAATTGCAGCTGCCAGAGGACGCCGACAATGTTAGTTTGTAGTATCCAGCTAGCTGCCTAATCAGCATCAACATTTGGCCACGGGGCGTAATTGTGACTCCGGAAACATAACAGAAAAACCGTACGGGGGGTGGGGCTGGAAGGGGTGTAACAATTATAATAAATGCTTGTGGCTTACATTTAATTGCATGTCAATTTGTAAGCCTCTGGCCGGAGCACACTCGGCCGTAAGTAGGCCACAATAAATGAGGCAGGGCAGGGCAGGGCAGGGGGCGAGTGGCGAGTGCGCAAAATATTTATATGGAAATGCGGGGATTTTTATGCTTGTAGTCGGACAATAAAGGAAACAACTGCAATAATGGCCACGGCGCATAAAGTACCAGAAATAACAGCAACAAACAACTTTGGCAAAGTGCAGGAGACCAGCAAGAGCAAAAACGCGGCAAAGGGCTTCGAAATGAAACAAACGCTGAGAGAAAAATATATTTAATACGAAAAGTTTTGCAATAACGGAAATGAAATGGAAATGGACGCGCGCCAATAGACATAAATGCGAGAGTTCTTTGTGTGTGTGTTGGTGTGTGTGCTGGAGGGTCTGTGTATCTGTGTGTTTGCTGCCGCCAACAGGATACAAATAGGGCACGGCAGCCGGGGCAGCCAACAAATACAAAAACCACAATCTCAATGCCGGCCGCCGTGTAAAACAAAAGTGCCATCGCACAATGCAAAAAACAAAGAGCGAAAACCAACACGGATCTCAAAAGTAACAACAATATCCGCAAAAAGCAATTGCACAAAGGCGAAATGGCAGCGCCATCAGATGCAACCCACATTGCGCCTATAAAGACCATAAAATATTAACAAAAAAACAAAAAAAAAAACAAAAAAAAAACAACAAAAAAAACAAGGTGGAAATGTGTAGGCGATGCGGTTTCTTTAGAAATATTTACCATAGTTATTTGCAAACAGATAAAAGGAACGGAGATGAACAATTAGTTTGGAAGCTGCTGCGGAAAAATACAAATCGATTTGTCTGTCTCTGGGTAAAATAATTTGAAGACTTCCAATATTTGTTATTCCTTGTTGGGATAATTATTTGTTTGTGGTTGCTTTTCAATTTTCCTTAAACAAAATTAATCTATCTCGAAAGTGATTCATTAGTGGTTCATCTGCATTTTATGTAATTATTTTCTCCAAAGTTAAATACTAAAACTTTAAATTTTAATTCTGGATGATTTATGGTTTTCCAAGCTTAAATGCCACAAAATGTTGTTCCCTTATGAAATTTGCATTAATTCCAATAATCGTTAATTATTTTAATATAAAATCGATAGAGCTTCCTTCCTTAAAATAATAATGCCTACGCAAATCCTTATCGAATACTGTCTACCTCATTGAAAGTGTAGGAACTATTGGATAGCAGGGTTAAGTAAACAAAGGCATCCTAATTAATTGCTAGTAAAAGGACTAAACTTAAACACACTCGTGTTGGGCAAATACTTCAACCTGTCGCAATGCAGATATTACACACACGTACAGGGAAACTTCAAAGGGCACAATTTTGAGGAAGCCTTAGTAGTGCACATGCCTTTTTGTGCCCGGCACACAGTTCGTATGCGTAATAAAATTGAATTAACGTATTTTGTGGCACATGTTTCGCCCAAGGCGAAGGGGTACGAGACTTCAAATAATGTTTGTTTGCATTTTGGGCGGGATGGGCGTGTCGATTATTTGCCTTTATTGCCTATAAATGGAAACATAAATTCGAGACGAACTTTTGACACTAACTGCCGCCCCGAGCGACTTGGAGCCGCCTTCAAGAGTCGAGAGTAGAGAGTGCCGTTGTCATCATTATTAGCTCAATTTTGATGTGAACCTAATTTAAAACGAACATACTGCCCAGCCAACTGAAAGTGTAATTTCATTCAGCTCACAATCTGTAATGCAATTGTCAATTTCGACAATTTCGAATATGTTTGACAGGTTCAAAGGAAAGTGTGTGTTCTTGGCCTGTAGCTGAGAATTAGTTGGCTGCAGTTAATTAACAATGCCAAGTGCCTTGGATTGAATATAATTTTACCCTAGTCTCCGGCTGAAATCGTAATTTGCTTTGACGAATTTGGCCCAAGGCAAACAGTAATTAAGAATTTATACCGAGTACATTAAGAAAGAGAATTTCTGATGTCATGTTGATTAAATAACGACAAAATATGCATATGCATATGGAATTAAATAAAGTATTTTTTCGCAGCCCAAAAACTTCTTTATAATCGTGTGTGAATAATGGATGTCTGATTGCGATAAATCCCCAGGAGAGTGTACGTGGCATAAATAACCCCAACGTGTATCAGCTTTAAATCATTAAGTTTAATAGTAAACTACCACATTTTTATGCCATTGGTTTTTTTTCTATCTGCACTTTCAATTAAGTCTAAATGCAGTTGATTAACAAATTCAATTTGCACATGCCGCCGGCTGCGGTTGGCCTGCGAATTTTTCGCCAATGCAGCAAGACGTGAACAATTATCAGTGAGCCATTAAAACATTTACATTATTATTATCAGCAGCATTGTTGTCCGTCCGTCCGTCCGTCCGTCCGTCCGCGTTTCGGTAGAAATTCATTAAAAATTTGCATAATGATAAATGAGCAGCGCTTTTAACAGCGACTACAAATCAAGGCGGCCAAATGGCAAAAGTGAATTCAAAAAGCGACGCCAAGTCAACGGGAAATGATTCATGGTGCCATTGTGGTGGACCCACGAGCCGGGGCTCTGATTTCGTAGTGAAAGTCAACCGAGTCATTTGTCGTCATAACTTTTGTCATTAAAACCAGTCGGCAGTACGCAGGACCCTGGTCCGCACCCCCAAGAAGCCGGCATCCGAGGAGACTGGTCCTGGTCCTGGTCCTGGCCCCGGCTACGTGCCGGTTGGACAAAGGCATCCCGTCAGCTTTCCATCCTACACATCGTATACATTTTTCATAACATGCTAAATTCATACAGAGGTCTGTGTGTGTGGTTCGTCTCCCAGTCACGTCTCTTAATATGTCTGTGTGGGCGCTGCAGCCAGGATAAGTGTCCAACTTGCTTTATGTGGGCTTGTGTGTGGTGCGATTCTAACACATTTTTAATTTATTTCACCCGCCCCCCCCAAAAAAAAAAAGAAAATCTGGTGAAGATTTTGCCACAGCGGGTTAAGAGCCTTCTTGAACCCTCGAGTGCCGGTCAGATGCAGGCTCAGTCGAAGTCTGGATCCTTGAGTGCTATATTCCCCTTAAGTAAACAATGCCCACTTTGGTCCTTTAGTTTTGTTTCGATGGAATTTATGAAAATAATACAATATCAATGCAAGCCTAGCCAAAATTTAAAAATATTTTTTGAATTCTTTTACATATTTATATAATTTAAAAATACTTTTCAAAAAAGCAGTCTTTGATTTTGCTGCTTAAATAACACTTAATAAAACCATTTCAAAAGCAAGTGCCTTGTATCGAGATATGTCCATAGAAAATGCTTCGGATCGTTGAAAAAATTTCTTTCTTAATGTCTTCCCTGGTGAATTTGCTAAGCAAGAAATGTTACTTCTATGGATTAATCTTCGTGGTTCTCCTGTACTTAATTTACTTGCAAATAGCAAAAACCAAATATATCCAGCGGTTGAAGATGATTTTTGAAAGAAGAACTGATATATTTGAGGATGCCCGGGGAAGCGATGGCGGTGAAGGAGATGGCGACGGCGATGGCGACGATAGCGATGATGGTTTCGTCGAGGAAGAAGTCCTATTTAGAGATCTCAATCCGGAGCAAAGTGTGGAGCTGCATCGTCGCCAGCGTTTCCAGGCAGCAGCAATTGCAATAGCAGGCCCTAACATGACCGGAATGAAATTTGAAGAACCCGATAAGGAACCGAATCTACGCCGACGAGAAGTCATGGAGAGGAATAATCCCAGTACCTCTTAATCGGCAAAATGTTACAATAAATGTTAATCTCGGGTCAATTAAAGGAAGTCACCTGGAGTCTATGACTCTCTCTCTATCTCATCCCATGACCGAATATCATACCAAACGAAATCAACTAAATAAAATCCAGGACCAGGCCCAGTAATCCTTTGAAATTAATTTGCTGGCATTGCCGCCGTGTCTCGGGTCTTACAATTCCGTTGGCCATTTTAATTGGTTTGCGAGCGCATAAGCCGGCCATAAGTCGTCAGGTGGAACTCTGGCAAAAGGGTAAAAGTATGTATATATATATATATATATATATGTATATATTTGTTCAGCTGTCTCGGGCCAAGATGCAGTAAGGGCCCTGTTTCACGGCCTGGACAATTGTGGCAAATGGAAGGCGCTTAAGATTAAAAAGCGCTCCATGGACTGGATGCGATGGCAAAACCACAAAGCAAACAGAAACACAAATAGAGATGAGTGGGTATGAGAAGGTCTGAGGGGGCTTTAGAGGGTCTGAGAGTGGGGGGCGGAGCGGACAAAATAAATATGTAACTCATCGGGGGTTGGATAGTAGAGGAGCCAGTCTACCCTGGAAGCAGTAATTAGTAATTTAAAAAAATATATAAGAATTTAATTTAAATATTTTGGATTAGATCTTAAACTAGGATTCCCAGAAAAATAAATGTGTTATAGTTTTACACCTATTAAGTGAAGGTTAAAGTAGGTTTTTATTTGTTAAATATAAGTTAAATGGTAGACAACAAATCAAAATTATTTAATTTAATTATCATTTACTTAAAATAATTTTAATTTTATTTCATATTTTACTCTTCTTATTTAAAGGTTAACGTAAGTCTTTTTTTTTGTGGGTGAATTATATATTTTTCAAGAAAATTAAATTTTGTTATTTAATATTCATATATTTTCAATAATTTTAATTTATATTTTACTCTTTTCATTTAAAGGGAAACGTTAGATATTTTTTTGGTAAGGTATGAGTTAGTTTTTTTCAAATTAAAATTTTTCCATTTAATATTCAGATATTGAAACGATTTTTAGTTTTATTTAATACATAGCGAAATTTTGCAGTAAGCTGGAAAAACAATTTCTAAGATTAATAAACTATGTTTATTTATAAGACTAAACTATATTTATACCCCTTAAATACTCTAGGGCATCACTAGGGCGACCCTTTACCGATCATCATTCATGCGGTTGCCCACATGTCCAAAAGCAAACCTTTTAAAGTTCAAAAGAAGGTCCTTAACCTGCAGCCGGGGGCGGATTGCACTTGCACTCACGTACATCACTCGCCGCCGCTTCTGATGTTGATGTTACTGTGGCAGCTTTCGGTGTTGGTGTTGTTGTTGGTGTTGTATTCGTGTTGCTGTTGCAGTTGCAACTGCAGCTGCTGGGGTTGCTAAATGAAGTGAGTGTCAACGCAAATGCAAACAAATGGGAGGAGCGCATAAAGCGAAAGGCAAAAGGCGTCGCAAATCAACAGAGGACTTCCATCAAGTGAAGCGACAGGACCTCGCCTCCTGCCTCCTGCCCCTGCCCCCTGCGACTTTCTATTTCGCAACTGCAACTCCGCTGGGCGGACAAATGAGGTCAGTGCTCCAGGCTAGCACTCCCATTGTTGCTTAGTTTTAATAATATTAATGCACACTAATGTGCAGAATATATATATATATATATACCATATATATTTAAATACAAGCTTCCCGTTGAGTTGTGGCCCCAAAAGGTATTTTTAATGAAAGCCCCAGACAAAGGCAAAGTGTTATTCCTATTGAAATATGTACTCAACTCTGCTTTTGTTCTGCGAAGGAAATGCATTGCACTATAAATACAACTCTTACTTAATTGATTTCAATATGCTAAGTTTCAGTTTCTCTTATTTTTTATCAGACAAAGCGCACTAAATTTATAATTTGCAACAATAGCTGCAAAGATCTGATGGTCTAAATATATGGTTAATGGAAAAACTCCCAAACACTACTGTCTTGCTATAAACACTTTAAACCTTTTTCCGAAAAACTTTCTTGAAACTTTTTAAGTCGCACTTGGTTTTTGTTGTGCTTTACTTTTTCTTCTTCGAAAAAAATAAACTTGGTAATTTCCATTTGGCTTATATGCTTGGGTAATTATTTTTTGATCCTAGCATTTTCCATTTCATTAGTTCCCCCAACACTTGGCCCAAAACCCGTTCCTCATTGTTTGCTGTGCAAATGAAATTTTTAATTAAGAAAGCAAACGAGAAGTGGAGCAAAGACTTCGACTGCGACTTCGATGAGTGGTCGAGGAGAGAGTGTACATATTTTACGAGCCACCAAAAAACTTGGTCAATCCCGGCTCCGGCTCCAGTTTCGGAGCCGAGCTCCGAGCCATTTTGTTGGTTTCCATAAACTTTATGCATTTTGTGCTCACTGGAGCGAGAGTTCGGTTTTTCAGTTTTCCAGTTTCCAGTTTGCATTTTGTTTTAATTTATTTATTTTCCTTAAAGCTCATTAAGCGCATTTGCTCGCAGCTTTGCACCGATTAACAATGAAAATTATAAAAAATTAATCACATAATGAATTTATATTAAATTAATATTAAATTTAGTTGCCATTGTCAAACGGCAGCGAAAACGAAAATGATTAATGCCATCAGGACGGTATGGTCCAACGCTTTGGTGTGGATTAAAACATCGGCCTGGTTGTTCGATAAACATCATAAATAAACATTGAAAATGTAAATACGCAATAATAAAACCCATAATTGCATATTGACAGGTTAAATAATTGCTGTGACCTGCAAAAGCGTTCCATCAAGGTGACTTTTACGGCATACTATAGTAGATACTTAGACACAGAAGGAAATAATTTACAGATACAATAATTCTTTTCTTTACAAAATAACAAATAAACAAAATCACTTACAAACATTTCAAATATTTTTTTTAGTAATTTTTATAAATTTAATTTAAATTTATAAAAGACTATTCTTTTTCTCCTCGGCTATTGCTATGCAAATAATATAAATTGATTATTATGGCATTGTTGTATTTACATAATAATAGGAATATGTATTTCATTCAATGTTGACATGTTGACTCTTTATTCATTTTATTTGGATACGCTTTCTTTACATCTCTCGTTTGCCCTGCCTTGGCTTATTATACCATCACACGAGTCCTTCCCGGATACGTCTATATATATATGTGCAGTATCCTGTCATCCTGCATTGTCGCGAGTTCACATTACACAATGGTGTGAATACTTAAATTGAATAAATGGCAAATTGCATGCCGAAGGGGGCATGGTTACGGTAGGCGTTGGGGGCGGTGGGAGTGGCTTACGTGTCGCCTGGCATTTGCCTTTGGCTCTGTTCTACAATTCTTTCTCCACCAGATGGCACAGGACTCCCTTTTGAAATCCCTGCTTCTTTAGCACACACATCTGTCCCGAGTTTGTTCCGAGCATATTATTCGGTGCATTCCCTACACTGAACGGAGGAAATGCTTAACATCGTCTATATAAAGAAATTGTATTTGGTATTTAACAATAAGAAAATACGAATTACAAATTATTACAATTGTAAGGTCTTAAAAATATTAAGTATACGTAGCCGAAATTCAAATAAGTTTAAATATACATTTGCCTATAATATTAAGTTTGTATTATTATATTCTCACAAAGAAAATATATAGAAATTATAATCTCCTTGAATTTAAATTTTAAAACCTTTTCCCTCAAACTTCCATCTGCAATCCTTTGGTATCAATTTTCGTAGCGACCCTCTCTCCAGCGTCGTATTCGTTTCCGATTTCGCATTTGTGCCAAGAAAACTCATTCAAGTGGCATTATAAACTAAGTTAAGGTGACAATTTTCTCCCGTACCTTATTGCTTGTTTGTTTGCATTCAGTTGTCGATGCAAATCGAAGTTCTTTCATTGCCATGTGCAAAGAGTTTCTCCATTTCCATACCCCATCCTCCCAAGGTATCTACTTCAATGGGAATCATCTGCAATTTGCTGCCTCAATGGCCCCCCGTAACTTTATTTATACACTATATCTTCCATTCTTTTCGTCTTAGTTATTTTTAAACTATATAAATCGAATGGGTAATAAAATAAATTACTGAGCTGGCACAGAGAAAAGGTCAAGTACCTTTGCATTTTTCAGCCCTTAATAGTAAATATCTGAACACTTGAAAAGTCTTAGACACTTAAATGTCTGAGTGGGGCATACACACATACACACACTTGCGCAGAAAAGATCGTTGGCACTTCACTTTGTCTCAGCCGCCAATTAGGATGCACATTAATCATACGCCACGTTGCCAATAAACTTGTTGAAGACATGAATCAGCGACAGTTCAACGACATTACCATTTAGGCTCAATCACTAAGAAAAATACGTTTCTTTAAAAATTTTTTTAACAATTTATAAATTTAAATTTAAATTCTTTAAAGTGTTTAATGCTAAAGCGCATATAATATATATACAAAATTTATATTTTTTAAACAATTATTTTCTTAGCATCTTCAACTCTAGTTATGTATTATGATGAAACAAAAAAAAATACAAAAAACTTTACATCCCACATAAAATATTAATTGAGTAACTAGTCCATATTTTTTCTGAGTGCTTCGACTTAACTGCCTCGCCATTCGATCTCTCAAGAGCGCCCCCGTCTTGTTGACTCTGCATTATCTTAATTGTGGTCTGTGTGGGACCCGGCACGTGTGGCAAGCTTGGGTTGGGGCATGTGTACGCTGCTATTTTGGTGGGGCATCGGGTGAAGTGCAGCTAATGGCATTGTTTGCCTACCCTGCTCTCGATGATGGATCGCCGTCTCCAGCTGCCGTGGAAAATTGCCTAATGCCACAGTGGCAGGCCGTTGTGTGGTCCGTCCTCGGTTCGACTTGCTCACGCAACAATGTCAGACACACACTCCACTCCAAAACTGCTGCCGGGGCTCTAGGTGCTCCTGCTGATGCTGCTCCTGTTTACAGGATTCGCGGAAGGCTACCTCGGGGAGAAATTTAAAGAGCATTGCTGCGCCGGGTGTAAGGACATGGGTGCAGGGATGAACTTCCAGAATTTGGGTGAATGAAGATAATTCAGGGGATCCAGTAAAATTCAAGAAAATTATACAACCAATATAAACCACATAAAAAAATTAGATTTATTAAAATTGGCTATAGATCTTTAAAGCCATATAAACAGGCTATAGGTATTTTTTAGGTGGACCATATAAGCAGGTAATCAAAATATTCTGATATATTTGTATATGGTGTAATTTTATGAAAATAATGTTTTATTTATAAAAATCATATAAACCAGTATTACAAAAATTGTTAAATATTTTTATAAGGTGTATACTTATCGAAATAAAGTTTAATTTCTAAACATCATGTGAGTAGGCACTGAAAAAATTCTTAGATAGTTTTATATGGTATAATCTTATTCTAATAAAGTTCCATTTTTAGAATACCCATCTCTTGAATTGCAATATATATACCTCAGTACATTTTGATAAGTGAGATAATTTAAACAAAACTAATTCGGTAACCATTAATTATAAATTATAGACATCGTAAATCAATTCAATAACTATATCTCAATCATTAAGAACTATAATTTTCCGAAAGGAAATGGCCAAATAAATATGTACAATATATTTAAATTTCATTGCATTGATGCTGCCGGAATAATATCGATTGAGATCCATGCATATAGAATTTTGTTTACATTTGCGACACATAGACATGGAGACACGGAAACTCTGAGAGCTTCATAATTCGCATGCAAGACACATCAATTCATTGCCCGAAAAGCAAAAGGCTGACAAAGTGTTTTCCCAGTGACCCACTCCAGTTGGATACTACATTTTCCCAGCACCAATGCCGAATGTCGAGTGACTGAGTGACGGACTGACGGACTCCCTGACAGCCAATAAATGTCACTTTGCCTGGGCTGATGCATGAATACATCCGTCGCCTGGCGGCTCCCCAAACAGGATCTCACAGGAGCCCTCCGAAGTGGCAGCTTATAAAGTCCTGCTGTGTCGGCCAGATAATTGACAGCGATGTGACGATGAAATTGAAATAGGCAGATGCCTAGATCTGAATTTTAAGGTTAACAGCTGCAGATGACTCCACTCCACTCCGAGCGAAGGGGAAGGGAATTCCAAAATCCCTGCGAGGGTGATTAAAGAAGGCATTCGGCAGACAATGTATGTTATGACCACCCGAAACTTCTTCAAGTCATCGACATGTGGACGAGCAATGACAAATAGTCGCCTCTTCACTTGTTCTCTAATTGCCAAAGAAAACAAAAACGAAAAAAAAAAAAAAATAAGACAAGAAAACACATTTGCAGAGCAGAGGTCAGAGCGAAAGTCAAAAGTCTAGACAGCCGACAAATGGCAGTACATTTACTTTCCACTTTCCCATTACTGCCAGAAACTACTCCCATAATCTGCGCCATTAGGTCGGGGGATAATATGGATATGGTAAATCGTTTAAGGCACACCCAAACCGCAGCAAATCCGATTAACTATGCATGCAAATGCCATTGCAAAAAAATATGAGGTATGGAATTAATTCAGTGCCGCATGAAACACACGTCAGAAACCCATTTGGTGGACACACAGAGCTCCTTCCCGATGTAAGCGTTAAAGCGCGGACATGCACGAGGAAAAGGACTCGCACGTACTCACGTACATACAGACATACATACACGTATATGGCAAGGACTCGTCCAAATGGGACCAAGCAAACCAAATATTAGCTCTGCAGCTGCAGAGTTTTTCAATTAAATTCACCGAATGCTCCTTCAATCGTGCATTAAAATGAAAATTTAATCACGGCAACGGGGCATGGCTTCGAAATGAATCGCATCCGCTGACCCCGCGCTGACCCAAGATGCCCCAGGAAGCTACAACGTACGGATTGCGAGGAAATATGTAATTAAATTTTTCCTTCGCCTGTCATGGCTCTGTCCGACGCCCAACGATGAAGGTTTTTTGAAGGCATCTTGGGGTATTTAAGGTTGTCATTGGTTACTAAGCGAGTGGAATATAAATTGCCATTGCATTAACTGAACAAAATCAGCTGCGATTATCTCTTTCTAGTGGATTAAAAAATAAGATACTTCTTCGCAAACTCTTTTAGAAAATAAGTAATAAAGTTAGGGATCTTTGAAATTTAATACAAATAAATTGCTTGATTGCCATTTATTTATTACACTTTCAAAATAAATACAAAACTCTGCAAACGAAAAATAAATTAATATTAATTCCTTGAATATTTTATTGTAATTTTTTCATTACCAACTAATAGGTACAAGTTAATCGTACCTCGTCTTACCCCGCGTTGTCCTTTATTAATTTAAAATGCTCATCACAAGTGTTGGATATATATTTGTTTATCGCTCGCTTCGACTTGCAGCCCGTTTAAAATGACTGTGGAAAGTCTTTGACCGCACTCGCACACACATACGTACTTATATGTATATGTATGTGTGGGGAAAAGCTCGCGCACACACGATTTTCCACGCTGATAGAGCGCTGCACTGGCCGTTGAATGAATGGAAACGAATGAATGAGGAATTTCGCTTACCCCCACCCAGCATCCATGTCTCACACACCCAATCCCATCCGCATCCTCATCCACATCCACATCCACAACCATATCCATCCGCATCCGCATCCGCATTCACGTCCATGGATGGAGCTTTCTTATCGCAGCGTCGCGCGCTCGCTGCATTTATATTTAAATGTATTTAAACGACCGACAATTTGAGAGCATCGTCGTTGTCAGTGGCAGAGCTCCCTCATTTATAGTCTGACCAAGGATCCGAAAATAAGGATCCAGGGCGCGGACCGAGCCCGGGGACCACATCATCCTGCCACTTCCCTTCCCTCCACATCGTCCAGTTGCAGCTGCAGTCCCCGTTGTTTGTGCGTGTGTCCCGATTTCACTTTGGTTTTGGCTTCGGCTTGGGCTTGGTTTTGGGCTTGGGCTTGGGACTGGGTCTGGGTCTTGGTTTGGGCATGGGTCTGGGTTTGGGCATGGGTCTGGGCTTGGGCTGCTCGGGCAGAGATAAAAGTAAATATGTGGCATTGGTTGCGGCCGGGCGGTTTTCATTCGCACTTGTTTTCCGCCGGAGATGCGTTCTAGCGTAGTTTTCAATTTATTCGGACTCCAACTTCTGCTCCAGTGCCATCGGATATTCCTTAGGAGGGGACGCCTCTTAATTTGTAATTTCGAAATATATATCCATTTATTATAAGTTCATAATTTAAATATTCACACGGTCATTGCGCCAGTTTTTGCACTTGAAAAAAAACATTTTTTATGAACTAAAAAAAATGTGTATTAAAAAGTTTTATTATTTTTTTTCCTTTACTATTTTATTCTTTGTTCAATTTTAATTGGTTGAAAAAGATTGTTTGCACTGTGTAATTTTTCCTTCTATTGACGAATTGAATTAAACATTTTTTATAAAAAATTTTTTTTTATAAATTTTTTCTGTGCTTTAAATAAATATCCAACCATTAATGGGACTTATTATTTTTTACAACTTAAATTTTTTCATCCAAACATTTCTTGTGGTAATTTATTCATTTGGAAAAAAGTTTGTAAGTCATTGAATGAAATTAAAACTTCCATGATTTGTAATTGGCAATTACACATTATTATCCTTTTAATAAAACCAGTGAATGGCCAGATACATTCTAAGATTTATAATGATATCCGTTGATGCACACTTTTAGTTTGGTTTAATTTTGCCTAGTGCATCTCAAGTTGTTGTTGTTCCGACAAGTTTCGTACATTCGAAACTAATTAGCAATGGCAATGGGAAGCAAGTTTGGCCAACTTTCGACACATTCCCCAACGTTCTACCCGAATTTAATATTTTTGGGTGTGGCAACTTCAGAGCTTCAGAAACTAATTGCTGAATAAATACAAAAAATTGTGAGTGCCAGAGTCACCCGCGAATATAATTAACTTTCTAAAAAGTAAATAGAATCTTGAATCTGAAAACCAAAGACAACAGCTGTTAATGAGTGGAGTTCTGCGGGAAGTTTCTGCCCCCCTCCCCCCAGGTCCCGAGTTTCCCGAGTTGCAAGAAGTCATTGTTCCCCCGGCCACTTGAGCAATAAGCCACCAGCGAATGCAACTACAAGTACCCGCAATTTACGCAGATGCCAGTGGAATCGCTTCTGACTCCTGCTTAGTTAATATTTGCCAAGTTTATGGCAAGTGGAAAACTTTGAGGTTGAGCCCGGCTCTGGCAAGTGGCTGCAAGTGATATGGGTGGCGGTATTGATTTACCACGGCACAAAGCCAAATCCCGGGCCCATTCCCAGACCCGTTGGCGCTAACAATGCTTCCAGCAGACGTCGCGCCGATGTCGCTCTCCCCTCCCTTCCCTTCCTGACGCTCTTCATCCTGATCCTGTTACTGCCGGTACTCCTCCTGCTCCTCCTGCTCCGCTGTCGCTTGCCATGGTCGTCGCCGTGTCTGCTGCCAGCAGGAAGACGGAAACGGAAACCAAAGCAATAGAAGCGGATTTCTAGCCTCTCAAGCGGAGACCGAAGTTGGAATGCCCTTTCTTCAGAAAAATAAATTAGTTTCGGGTTGTTGAAACTGTATAACTTATGGTTGTAAATTTACAAAAAAAAATTATTTTTATATTATGTGTTAATTATTTTAATAATGTAATACTTAAGTAACTCCTCATGCTACAAATCTTCAAAATATATAATAAAAAGCTGTCACGAAAATCGAATTCATTTATATTCAAAATAAATTAAGGTGGCTTTAACTAAAAATAATTTGAAAAATATAAGTAATCCCCATTTTCCTGCCCCGTCTTTTACCAATTACCGGCATATCCCCAAACTAAGAGTATATCAACCACAATAGTAGAAATCGCTGTACATAACTCGCACTTTTTAGCCCTCGTCACTGGTGTTTTCCTGCCTTCTGCCTTCTGCACAGGCAAATGTTGGACATTTTTACGGTTTGGCAAGTGTCAGTGTTGTTGGTTGAAAGGCAAGAAGGGAAACGCTGTCAGTCCAGTCTTAGACAAACATTTTATTTATCACTTCCCTCGGGGGCGCGAAAAATTCCAGTCTAGAATTCAGACCAGGAAAATTCAGTTAATATGGTGCATCAATTTACTCATTCAAAGAGACGGACATCATTATACTAGACACGACTCGAATACAATGGGAAAGTATCGAGTTTATCTCATTGGGTTGGACATCTAAATGGAGTTGGAAACATTGCACTCGCCTTGGTCCAAGTCCATTTAATTTTGTTGGGTGGAAATTTCGGAAATTTTTCGGGGGCTGCCGGGCAAAAATATTCTGACAGAAACTGATGCCAGTGAGGCTTTTATTATCATCGCTGCTCGAATGACAAACCAAATGCCGCAAAACTGGTGAATTGCTTCTGCTTGTGCAATCGACAATAATGGAATTAGACAGAAATATTCGGAAAAATAGAAACCAAAACAAAATAATCGGAAATCGAATGGAAATATGAGGCATATATCAATTTATTGCTCTGGTTTCCGGAATTTCAATCAACTCTAAATGGTTTTTGCAGTTTTTTGAAGGCTTGAACAAAAACGAAAACAAAATTATTGCATATGTGGAATGAAATTATATTTGCCATATTTTCGAAGCTACTAAACATTAGATGTCTCAATTCGGAATTATTTTCAAAGGATTGAGCAACTGCAGAGCAACAAGAGAAGAAAAAAATCAAATCACGAAATTTGAGCAGTTCTTAAGCCGGCATTTTGCCGGAAAACAATGCAACTTGGGGCTCAAGTGCAGCAGCAAAGCTCTTATCGGCGAAACAGATACAGATACAGATACAGATAGAAAAAAAAGAGACACAGCTGGATGCGAAAGTTTTAAGCATCTTTGCATGCATACAATTTCTCATGAGCAGCAAATACAATTGCACAATAAAAATGCAAGGAACCCGGTCGGGAATAAGACTTCTGAGAGCTTAAGCGAAAGATTTAGGATTTCAAGAAAAGGTTTTCCTCTTGCAGAAAGAATAAAAGCGGGTAATGTGAGTAGAAATTGTCATAATGTCTGCCTTTAAACCGCGTTTAAAAATCCCCGAGCCGGCGCTTTTCCAACTGCACTGGCAGCTGTCATTCCATTAATGTTTTTACGACTCCTCAAACTGTTGCCAGAATGGGTCCATCGAAATTAAAGGTAAAGTGCCGAAACTTTGGCCATTATAAATAAAGAGAGAGCGAGCCTGGTGGAGCAGAAACAATGGAATCCGCGGCATTCATTTGATTAACTCTTTCAATTGCCAATTAAAGTGGGGTTCTTTTTATAATGGAAATCACGCAGAGCGTCGGCCAGGATGGGTCAGGGATACATTGCTACGGACCTTTTCCCCACATATATTTCCCTTTTTTATTGAGTCAACTATAAAACACGGAATGGTAAATAAATTTTAATTTTACTACTCGTAAATACATAATTTAAAGGCCCAGCCAACGGATGTGGAGCAGCGGGTGGTGCGGCGGTGTGACGAAGGACAAAGTCAAGCTAAGCCATAAAAATGTGAATGGCAAATAAATTTTAAGTGAAATACTTGTAAATGAAAACAAATGTAGCTCACACATAAAACACAACAAAAATAGACCCGAAGCCAGGGGCCAGGGGGAATGGAGATGAGGACAATGGCTATGGGGCACAACTCGATATTACGTATACGCCATGCTCATGTACAACTGTGTGTAATAAATATTGCAAGGACACACGCACACTGACACACACACACTCACAATGAGATCGCCAAGGACATGTGGGGACATGTTTGTCTTTGGCTAAAAATTCGCCATAAATTCGGTGCCTGGCATAGGCCCAGAAAAAGCGATAAATATCGAAAATCAACTAAAATAGCCAAACAATACTTTATTCAATTGCGGACAAAAGTGAGATGGAAAATGCCTATAATTGATATGGGGCATTGTGCTTATTGCACATCCAACACAAAATTTGCAGCTTCTATAATTTATGCTAAAATAAACACTAATTAATTTCATATTATTATTGCTTAGTTTGCCGCTGGGCCAAAACCAATTCCCATGGACAAACAGAATAATACAAAAATGCTGAGCGATACAAAAAAAAAAAAAATATATATATATTAACACAAATGTTGCACATTAGTGGAAAGCTTACAAATTACACATTTAAAAATCGCTTATTTTCCATTGACCTTTGTGGGAATTCGTAATAAAATCCATATGCAAGAATGGTAATTGATCCTAATTAAATTTAATCACGTTTCAATGTGTCCGAACACTGACAACTGATTCTTTCGTCCTTTAGCCCATTTTGGCCATTTTGTTCACTTGATGAACACTTCATTTAAATTCACTTATTTTAACATTCACCATTGGCTATCTATTCATGAACTATTTATTCAACGTTCGATTAAATAAATGGCATATTTACATTTCTAATTACAACCACAAACAGTATCCAGTCCGGGCACTATTAGAAATGTAAATGCGACAAATAAATCTAAAGAAAATAAATTTCGAAAAATAATAAATAAATAGATGTATAAATATTTCATATGCTACGTTGGCATTAACAGCTGTCGTCTTTTGTGGGAGCGAGCGCCACTGCCAATGAATATTCAAATAACAAACTTTAATCAATGCAATTTTTACCCCAATCCACTCAAATCCATATAAATATAAATATATATATAGAACCCGCTGCTGCTGCTGCTGCTGCTGCTGCTGTGGCCGACCGCACTCGGACATAAATTCCATTTGTGTGACAGGTGAGCTCAGCCCGGGATGCAGACCGCAAAAGCAAACGTTTATCACGATTGTTTTGCAAATGATTTAGAAAAATGTGCAGCAGCCAAATTCCGGCCACCGCAAAATGGAAGATATCGGAAAACTTTGAATTTATCATTGCTTTTTCCAATGAAATAGATTTCTGTCATTCTAATTTTTTGATTATTTTTTATTTTAGGTGGAGTTTGTCATGGCAGTAATTGAAGTTAAACCAAGTTGCATTTATTTTATTTGCCTAGGATTTTACATGTAATATGGAAATAAATTTTGTTTTCAATTATGAATAGTCAAATTACTTTGCAAATTTGTATATATTTTTATTTATTCAAAGGAATATTAATTGTGAGAAAATTTGTACGAGCAAGAATGCATGAATATTTTATTTTTTATCTAATATTTATTTAGGATGTAGTATTTTTATATTAAGCTTTAAGCTAGGACGTCTCAAAATGATTTTGATCAATATTTCCTTTGGGAATTACGGTGAGTATTAAATAGTCAAATTACTATTAAAATTGTACATATTTTTATTTATTAAAGGAAATGTTAATCGTTAGAAAAGCTTAACAAGCTAGAATGCATATATTTTTTTAATTTTTTATCTAATATTTATTTAATATGTAGTACTTTTATATTTAGATTTTAACCAAGACTTCTTAAAGTGGTTTAAAATTTCATTCAATATTTTCTTTTCCTTTGGGTATTACAGTAAGTATTAAATAGTCAAAATCCTTTAAAAATTGGAAATATTTTTATTTATTAAAGGGAATATTATTCGTGAAAAAATTCAAATATTTATTTAGGATGTAGTACTTTTAGATTTAGTTTTAAGCTAGGACTAATGATATAAAATATCGTTTAGTATTTCCTTTGCGAATTACGGTAAAAATTAAATAATCAAATTACTTCAAAAACTTTAAATATTTGTATTTATTCCATATTAATTCCAGTTATTTTTTAAATTTTAAACTAGAACTTCTTAAAATGGTTTAAAATTTCGTTATCCTTTGGGAAACTCGACGAGTATAGAGAAAATTGTACGCCACAACAGTATCTCATTGTCAAACTAAATTTGACCCCTATTTGTGGAGAACTGTAGACGGGATGAAATATCGAGGCCAGTCGGAGGACTCCACAGCTCAGATGCCAAATTATAATGGGCGCACATTAAGCGACACGTTCTCTTTATCATTTGCATGCCACTGGCGAAGTCACCAGAGAGAGAAAGCAACTGAGAGAAATGGGAAAATCACAGGGACAAGGTGGAGATATAGATGGAGGCGGGGCAGCAGAAGGAGCTGGAAGCTGGAGCTGGAGCACCAGGATATCCTGTCACGTTTTCAGTTGACTTGACTGCTCCATGCCCAGGGAGTGTGTGCCGAGTACTTAACCGTTCAAGTTGCTCAGGCTCTGGCTACGGCTACGACTCCTCCTTCGAGCTCCTCCGGATCCGGCTTACTCCCGGCCTCCGGGCCACTGTCATCAATGTCTGCGGCTGCTCCTGGCTGGAGGCGGCTGGGATGTCTAGGTTGTGTGCCCGTCGCCTTGTAGTGGTGTGAAAATTAAAGGAATTCCGTTATTATTTTGCCTTTTTTCCTCACAGGACCCCCGCATGTGCATATTTTGTAGAGCACTTCGTCGCAAATTATGTCGGCGCAGCGAAAGCAAATGCTGCATATGCATGTGGCATCTGGCGGGGGCAGGGGCAGGGCAGGAGGCATGGGGGTCGGGGTATAGAGCCACGTCACAAGTGCTTAGTAGACTCCTGACAGTTTCTTCTGCATAAACAACAGCCCTGGAAAGAGGAGAGGGGGAAAGGGGGCGGAGGTGGGCGTGTGTGTGTGCGAGTAATTTGCAAAGTGAAGTTGCAGTTGCAGGTTGCCGGTTGCAAGTTGCAGTGCGATGTCTTTTGCTGGCAGCTCATTATGTGGCGGCTTTTGTGCGGCTTTGATACATGATTATGACGCACTGGGCTGTGGAAAAACATGAAAGATGTTGTAGTTACTTGCGATGAATAAAGGATACGGGATTTCCTGCAGAGCCACATTTATGGAACTGGAATTTCAGGTTGTTCTAACAGATACAAATATTCGAAAGGGTGGATTTTCTCTTATAATTATAATCTTTTAATGAATTCGTGTGCATTTGAATTATTTTTAAAAGTCATGGATTTATTTTTTTATTTGTTAGAATCTTAAAATATTAAACCTATAAAATATAGCCAAAGTATACCCAGAAAATGAACAAATCAAGGGAATATTTTTCCTTTGAAGAACAACATTTACCAAACGGAGTGAAGAGTGATTTGTGGCACCTATCGTTAGATTTCTTTACCAAAAAAAATCTTATTTGGAGTTGGAATAGTGGATGAAGTCTGCAGCCAATGGAGAAATGTCACCCGAAAATTTGGTGGACTGAGCCTGGGCTAAGCTCTCCAGCTTCCCTTTTTCCTTAGCGGACTTTTTAGCGTCTAGACGGCATTTGTCATGCAGTCGGAGATACATTTATTTGCCTGCGGCCAGGCGACAAATTCAGGATGAATAGCTTATCCCCAACTTGGCGAACTTTAAAGCTGATAATCCCGATCACCTTTGACCCTTTTTGCTGGCGAAACATTATTTGCACTCGCTGGAGGGCTAATTGCGTTGGAGCCGTGGCTCCGCTCATTAGTGGGGCATTTGTAGTTGATTTAAAATCAAAATGGGGCCGGGACCTAATCGTAATTACGGCTGGAACGGGTTAAAGTGCAGGTGGCAATAATTGAAAAACTTTCGGCCAGGCCTACTAATTAAAAGTTTTCCAGCCGAGTCATAATCAGGAACAGGAACAGAACTGGGAACAGGACCAGGAACAGGACCAAGAACGGCCAAGGGAATTGTTCTCGGGGAATTGAAGTTTATTAAGATTATTAGGCAGCTGCCATTGTGCGGCTGATGTTCATGACTTGCGTTTATTAAATTAAAAGTTTCGGGCCTGGCTGTTAACACGATTAGGCCAAGGACAGAGGGAGAGGGTCTTAATGGTGACTGCTGACTTATGGCCACTATTTGTGGCAGGGCGAGAGTATTGATTGCCACCATGGCCCGGCAACGTTTTGCAACAGAAACCGCTGTCGCCCGGGCACTTGATTGTCTCCGATGACATTGGATAACTGCAGTTCAATGCCTAAGTTGGAATGGCCAAGGTATGAGAATGGGAATGGTGCTCCCTTTAATCTGGCAAGGGAGAAGTTCTTCTGCTGCGACTGCTCCTTGTGGCATGACTGCTAATGAAATTGTGCATTCAATCGAGTGGAACGATGGGAAAAGTCAATAAAATTGATGTAGCATAGAGGGAGGCGAGGCAAGGCGTTGCCAGAAAATGCACTCCAAAGATGGGTGGCAAAGAAGAGATTTAGATATATATATATATATATATATATCTATATAGTATGTAGTATGTAGGGGGGGAGAGCGAGCGGTCCACTGGCAAATGAACTTGCCGGCACAAAATGGAAATTGTTGATGGGGAATTCGCAATGCAAAAAGCGCAAAAATCCAAACTATTTCGGAATTTCAGCAGTTTAGCAATGCAATTTCAATCAGCAAAAAAGGAGGAGCAAAAATTAAACTAATATCAAGTATGCAACCCGTTCGACAAGCGCCGTTTAAAGATACCCGCAACAATTTCGAGCTCCAAAAAAAAAAACACAGCAAAACGTGCAGAAATATTTAATGACAAAACTTTGCCAGCAACTTTGGCCAAGTAAATGTCAATCGGCAGAAATGAGAGGAAATATCAAGTATACGACCCGGTGGACATGGACCCGCTAAACATTTAGCAAAGTATCTTTAACACTACTCGAACCCATTATAAATAACTAATAAATTGAAAGCTTGGCCAATATTAACTCTCCTTAGTTTCATCAACTATTTAAAGGCATTACTGCAAGTTGGGGCCCCCTCAAGACATATCTTTTCCACTTCCACTTTTGGCTTCCTTTCATATCTGGGAATATATATTTTTTTTTTAATTTTGAAGAATGGCCAAATAGAAGGCGCCGCCGCGGTGACCCAACTCAACCGTGACTTATACAATCGGCATTGGGAACGGCAGCGGGAAAACGGCAAGTGCACTTAGCTAATAAATCTTTAATGCTGCCAACATTTTCTGCAATGGCGGGCATTCATTTCAAGGTTGTCCTTTCAAGTGCCAGCGCGATGGCTAAAACGAAGAAGAACCGGCAACATAGTAGGAAAGCGCGAGTGCTGTCAAAAATTTTTCTTGAATAATTTGTGTTCCCTTTCGGTGGCAGTTATTTTTTTTATTCCATTTATGTGAAAAAAAAAAGAAGAATGTTTTCTTCTGCTAACCTTCGTCAGTAAGCCAATTATGGTATTAAAAAAAGCGTAAAGATGGAAGGCATTAAAATTGTGCCCGAAGATGGGGGCAGAGGGGCGGGGGCAAGGTCGGGTCACAAGCTGGCCTCCTCCTGTCGCCAGGCGACTGCATTTAAATGTAAATTGAAATTAATTTCCCTCACAGCTCACAGAGAGAGAGAGAGAGCACAAAATGGCCAGCCTGACCTGACCTGGTTAGTTTGATGTGGGTTACCTCAGCCCCGTTTCATGGGAATGGCTCAAAACTACAGAAATTCTGACATTCGACATCAACATTTGAAGGCGGAGTTAAATTCAATTCAAATTCGATCGTATTTGACTTCCAAATAGCTGCTAGCGAGCTATTATTTTTTTTATTTTCGGGGAAGTCAACAAGCTGCTACAGAAAATCCCCCAGACTTAAAAAAAGCCACTTGAAGTTAACTCCGGGATTCTCTTTCTAATAACCCTAAGTGCTTTCAACTCTCAAATTGAAGAGTCAACAGAGAGCATTGCAAAATAGCAAACGTCGGGCCTGGGGTAGAGTGTATAGCGCGACTTGAAATTACAAAAGATTAAAAAGCGAAATATAAATATTTATCTGCGGTGCGAGCTTGGAGCTTGATGCTCGTCCAGGCAGGCAGGAATCGGAATGCAAAACAGTCCTCCCTGGACGGAATGGGATGAGACTCCGAGGTAGCCTTTGTGGCCGGCGCTCTCTCTGGACACTCTGAGCTCATGTAAATCCATTTTAATTAATTCGAGACAAAGGTTATTTCGACAGCATAATAATGAAGAAGGGACAGGGGCTGAGAAAACTTCCAGGATGAGTCCCCAAAACCCCTAGGTGCGGAAGGATTTCGCAAAAGGATTTGCATTTCATTTCAAGTGGATGAATGAATCTGAACTGTCGCTCCTACTACTGCTGCTTCTGCAGCAGCTTTAATCGCTTGACTGATGCTACAAATTAAAACTCTGCCATTAGAATAAATAAAAGACAGAGTCAGATTGCGAACCAATGCTCGATCTCAAATGGCAAATTTGACTACATCAAATTGAAAAGGCAAATGGGATTTGAATATTGATTGCAGCTAAGTCCCGTCAAAATCGTTCTATTTGCATATTTGCCAGCGACAAGAAACGAGTCTTTTCCAGCTTTCAGCAGATAACTTATCCGCTTCGCCCGACAATGCGGCGTAAATCAGCTTACCGAAATTACAGGCCACTCGGGCGTATGCTCGATGTGGCCGCCCCCAAGGCCCTTTCTAATTCTCCGCCTGTCTCCGGAGCAGTGCCCTTTATCCCATGTCCTGCATGCGAGGCACCACATCCCTGCACTTGCTTAACTACATTACGCTCGTTGCGCAAATAAAATAAAATTTCAGTTTCTGCACCACCCGTTGAAAAACACAAAAAATTAACATTGTAAGAATTTTACCTCGACTGGGAGATACCCAATATAAAGATACTAATACTTTTCTAAGTTCCCTATGATGACAAAAAATATTTTTATTTTTGCTTTTTTTCACCGTTTTCTTAATAATTTTTATGTAATTTAATCATGATATAAAAACTGATATACATGATACTAATACTTTTTTGTTCTTTTGTAAGTTCACTATTATGACTTTAAATATGTTGTAATATTTTGGCATATTTCTAGAGTTTTCTTAAATATATTTTTTAACAGTGATGTAATTTAATCATGATATATAATCAGATATTTTTAGTTTACTGTATGAAGTGATGTAATTTAATCATGATATAAAAACTGATATACATGATACTGATACTTTTTTGTTTTTCTATTAGACCATTGTTATGTCTAAAAATATGTTGAATTATTTTGGCTTATTACCAGCGCTTCCTTAAATATTTTATTTATAAAGTGAGGTAATTTAAGAGAACCCTTTCCTGCTCTTAACAAAATCCACCATTTTAAAAAGTATAAATTTTCCTGCCTCTTTCTTAATTTCTTGGCAGAATACAAAAAAAAATACACTTTCAAAATAAATAAGTTACTCAAATTCCAGAAACCAAATATACCCCACCACCGCACTATTGCCGGGTATGGAAAAGGAACTGCAAAGTCAGGCCCGTAAAAGTTTTTGGCAGAGTGAAACGGCCTAAACCGATTGAGCTTTTTGCCCCGGGGCCGGTGTGCAGCAATTTAGTCAGCCCGAGCCGGGCTCATAACAGTTGGGCCCCGTCCGGGCCATCATTTATGCCTTTGAGCGCATAATTGCCTGTAATTAAGGTGTATTGCCGTCTCCTGGCAAAGAGAGCCCAAACAAAAATTCGATATTTGAGTGGGCGGGGCAGTGGGAGGGGTTAGATCGGGGCTACCAAATTGCTACTTGCTGCTGCATCGGCAAATTTCATCCAATTCAGGGCAAGTGTCTTTGAGCTGTCGTTAAACGCCAATCTGTAAATTGACAGGCTAGTTATCCGCAATGAGCTGCACCAAAGCTTTGGCTCTGGCAGTCGCCCAAAATTCGCTCGTTCAAACATAGTTTTCCCCAAAATTACTTCCGGTAAATGGGGCACTTAATATAATATTGAACGATTAATAACCGAACCGAACGGCAGAGGAGTTGCATTAATTATTTAGGGGATCTATAATGCACATTTTAAATTCGTGTCGTGCAGCTTAAAGTTTCGGGGGAGCGCACTGCGAGAAGACAGCTGCGCCGTTTGCATATGTAAATGGCTCCTGTCTCCGGGCTAAACACGAGAAGGATAATCAAAAACACACACACACACATGCTCACACCTTGAAGCCAGGAGCTTTGTTTGTTAATTAAGAGCCTGAAACAAAGTCATAAAGAAGACGGCAACAAGACACAAGTGGTAGTAAGGAGGAGGAACAAAGGCAAAAGAACCAACGCAAAATGCTTTCAAACTCAGGGCAACTGCAAAACGGAAGTTTTAATACTCTAGAAAAGAAAAAAAAAAATTTAAATAAGAATTTATCAAAATAATAATCTTTAAAAACATCTGAAACTTAAATTGATATATTTCAAATTTAATTTACATTTTGTCACAACAAAGTAAGTGAACTTCCCTCTCGAAGAGTATAAAAAAAAGAGAAAAATCAAAATCATTGTATGCCACATGAAAGGATGACTAACGCCTTCTTCCCCTAAATATGTGAACTCGACAAAATCCAGTAAAAATAAAAACTTTCCAGTCTGCCTCGAAAGATTGCCATGTTTTGCTTAATTATTCATTATTTCTGAAAAACATTTACATCTCAATGTTTTGAATTTTTAAGCGGAGCTCCAGACTCACCGGGAATGTCACAATATAATGAGGAAATTCAATTTCATTGTCACGCATTTTCCGATGCATCGATTCAGCTTCGCTTTTCCAATGGCCATCAACAGAAATTACGCATACGCACCGTGAACGCGTGTGCGTGTACGACAAACGTGTCTGGGAATCGGGAATCTGGTTCTGGAGCACGGCTGAATTTATTAATATATGCACGGCGCGTTGGCCATCGGAACTTTGAGCGTTCTCTGATGGTTTCTGGACATGTACCCGAACCCCCGAGCAGAGTGTATAATTATGGCATGCGTATGGGCCATAGGAGGAAATCAATTCCGCAAAATTACGAGAGCAGGTATTTTGTGTATGAAATTGGATAACAAATATTGAATCATTTTATATTACCTTTGCTCAGTTTTGAATAAATCCCTTATTTTCCCTTGCATATCACTACTTTGCTGCCATTTTCTTGTATTCCTCAATTATAAAGAACTTCTAAAAAAAAGTGAATGGGACCCAATTTTCCACATTAGCATAGAAAGTTGAAATCTGCAAAATTTATAAACCCAAGAATGTTAATCCCATTTGTAAGCATTTCATAAGAGACCTCCGAAAAGCCAAGCATAGTCCGGAATATCTAACAAAAACGCTGAGCGAAAAGAAAATTCCGCTTTCAGAGCTGTGTGCAACATGCGCAAACATTCTTTGGGGCGAAGGCATCGGCAGCAACAGCGGCCACGTATGCATATTCAAATTCGATTTTTTCACAAAAGCCGCACATATTTGCATGCCCCTGCCGTAGGGGCAAGATGAGTCTTTTTTTTTTTGCGACCTCTGGTCCCCGTGGTTCCGCCCCGGTTTTTGGGGCCGTTCCGTCTCCACTTTTTTTCTACTTTGCAGTAAACAGCTTCTTTATCTATCTTGTTGCTGGCGCAATTTTCGGTTTTAGGTAGAGCGGAAAATTAAAAACAAATTTGCCACAAATTTCATGTTTTCACTTTACTCTACTCCCTGCCACTGCCGCTGCTGCATTTTTCTTCTACTTTTCTACTCTTTTTTTTTGTATTTTTCCACTATCACCGCTCTATTTTCTGTTTTGCCTCTCTGTTTGCTGCTTTTCACCTGCAAATTGGATTTCTTTTAGGTTGACTTTTTAAACGATTGTTGATGGTACATATAAATTGTGGTAAATACCTAAAATGGGTTCAGAAATCAAATGAAAATCAATTTAAGAGCATTTTTGTATGTAATAAATCGTTATTAAATGCTGTTAACAGAGTATTGAATAAATTGAGAGTAAGAGACATGGAATTCAGTAATAAAGTCAACTATAAATATAGGTATCATTAAAGTTGTTCATCAACAACATGAAGTTATATTTTATATCTGCATCCATGACCAACTAAAATATATCAGGGAAAAAAAGGGAAAAAAGTACAAACCCTTTATTGATCTAAGCCACGCCGATGGGCCAGATGACTCTGTTCCCACAATTTCCATCGATTCCTTGAATCCAACATAACTTAAAACTCTAACTTCGCAGAGGCATGCAGATGGCTGCCCCCTAAAAACCCATTGGATGGGTTCGTGCCTGGGGCAAGTTACCTTTAAATAGAATCCGACTCGGTGGCACACTCCCTCATTGCGCATTCATACAAGGACATTTAAAGCAATTACGCCCCCGAGTATTATTCAACTGCAACTTGCTGACGACGGCTAAGGAACTCCGAGGGCGAAAAACAAAAGTGACTAGGTACAACTCCACTTTCAGGCTCCGGGCTCGGGGCTCCGAGTTCCATTTCCCCCGACTTCGTCCTGAGTCAGCAGATCGAAAGTCGGGCATGCCGCAGAGGCACCAGAGCGGAAATAACTTGAGGGCGGGGACAAGGGATAAAGGATAAAGGGCTCTACGAGAGACAATAACATTTAAATGATTTTAATGGCAGCTGTTCGATTTTATTGACTTACGCCCGTCGAGAACTCGTCGGCTCCATTCTGCACTGGCCTGGGCCATTGTGTGGAAGCGTTATTTGCTAACCGAGAGCAATCAGTGGCCTGGGCTCGAGGTGGTCTCATAATCATAAAAATTATTGTTACTAGCGGCGGAATCTATGTCATCCATTGGACTCCAAATCTCCCCGTACTACCGCCCGCCCGCCCTTCGGCAATCGAAATGCGCAGCCAAGCGAAAGTTGGTCGGGAGGGAATGCAATGAAAATATCTGAGAGTCAAGCGAAATGCTTGCGGCGCACCAAGATACAATAATCAAGATTTCGCTGCAGCACAATGTCGCACAATGTCTCTCTGTATCGTTATTTTCATTTTCATTTTCTGTTTTTTTCCATCTCGAATATTCAGAAGGCAATTTGGCCGTCTTTGCCGGCAAAAAGTTATTTTTTATAATCGATAAATAAAAAATCTGGCGATGTGACAGAGAGATATTAAATCTCAACTATAAGCCTTATTGTTCTTGCCAAAAACACACACATTTCCATCTGTCAAAGCGTATTTTCTGTTCCCTTTTACGGCCCCGAAAAGCAAACAATGATTAAATTATGAGCACAGTGAGTTTAAAAAGGATTCGTTTTTTTTTTTTTGGTCCACTGCTGCGACTCGGTTGACAATCCGGCCCGTTTGATTTAAATAAATAAAAATATGTTTTATAAACAAATGAAGCCTTTTTGCATTGAAAACATGCGGGTTAAAAAATCCGAGTGCCATTGGAAATCATTACCTTGTGTGTTTGAAGTAAACACACCACGGGACAAAATAAAAGGAACAGTTTTGCGATGGGTAAATAGAATCTGTGAAGCATAAATCCTAGATAACTGAACCCATGAATAATGGGTAGCTTTTTGGCGGGGGCCAACAAAATGTGTAATCAACAATTCATAACTTGGGCAGCCAACAATTAATCGGCTTTAATGCAAGTATTAAGTTCTTGTGTAACCAATCAAATGATTTCGGAAAGATTTATTGTGTGCACTACAAAAAATTAAAGGTAAAAAATTTAAATTTGTATTAAATAATATAACAGTTGAAACTACTACTATATTATATATGTTCCCGATTTTTAAATCTTTTTTTTTTCAGTTCCAATTGAAGTGCCATTGATATATTCTCTGATATGTTACACTGAATCCTTGAGGAGCTTTCGATTGGCACACAAAATAATTAATCCCAGCTGCGACTGCATAACTGGGTTTTCTACTCCAGCCTCGGGTTGCAGGTTACATAAAACACCCGCATCCTAATTTCACAGTCAATTTAAAATTAATTCGCGCCTGTCATCTTGTGAGATACGGAGAAACGTCTTTGCGAATGCAAATTGCATTTCGTCATAATCCCAAATGCGGCTGAGAAGGGAGGCGGGATTCGGGATTGGGGATTCAGGACTCTGGGCTCACAGGCTTTGGCAGGATAACAGGCTGAGTGGCAGGCTGGCTGGCTGGCTGGCTGGCTGCAAGGATGTCGGGCTCACATAGGTGCAAACAACTTTCAGCTGGGATAACTGTCTTGGTCTTGGTCCTGCACCCAGGAATCTCCAGGATGTGATGTGAGTGTTTGCTCGGCGCCTCTCGGTGTATCTGTGTATCTGTGCAATGTAGTGTGCAAAGCCTCAGCTGCGTGTCAAAAGCAGCCCGACAAAAAGGGCGGGGAGTGTCCTTGTTGGCAGTTGAGTTTAATTAAAAACGGATCTAACATCGAGGCCCAGACTCGGGCTCGGGCTCGGGTGGAGCTGATCCGAGATCGAGCCCCACATGGAAGCCTTGTTTGCAAGTTTAATTGAAGCAACGTTGACATCGGTACAAATTTTCGGTATATATATATGTTTCGTACGAGAAATGCAACCGGGGCAACGAAAATTAATTTCGTTCAACTTTTTCCGGGAACTCCGTGCATATTAGTCGGAGGAGCGGAAAAGCAGAGCTTCAAATGTGCCAAACACACAATAGAAATTAAATTTCAATTTGCAAAATATTCCACAAACATTATTATTCCGAGTATTATTCCGCTTAAATTATTTCATTGCACGAAGGGGGGGTGTGCAGGTGTTTTATGAAAAGTATTTACAAATGGATTGTGATTACTTGGGAAATGCAGGAAAATGCTGGAAAATAAATGAAAACCAGCGCGCAGCTGTTTACATTTTTTGGCAGGTGCAAGGGGCGAGCGGAGAGCGGTAAATAAGTCAAATTGATTGAGACTCAGTAATTACGGGAAAAACATTTTCATTAATGCATTCACTGATTGACTCAGCGGTTTTAATTGCTTGACGGAGCAAATAGTATTTTCATATTTTAACACCCGCCAGCAAGGCAATATTCATATAATTTTAAATGCAGAATAAAATTGCATATGGATATACTCATATACTTTATATTGGTTTATTAAAAACCAAATTTAATTATATTTATTTCTGTGTACTATGTACCTAATAATTTCTTCAAAATAAATAGATCAATAAAATTTAATCAAACTTTAAAACCCTTTAAGAATTTACATCCTTCTCCCCCCGCATTTTAGCATTCGGTAGTTGTGTCCATTTGACTTTGGCCAAAATCAAACACATTTAACAAGTCATTTCAAACTGAATCTGTCGCCCACTTGAGCTATCAATTCCAGGCCAGTTGGGCAAGATGCTCCCCCTTGCGATAAGGTCCCCAAAGGATGTCCCCCAAGCCCTAAGCCCAGGGATTCAGCTGGTGCTGAAGCCGCTTGGACTGCAGCTCTGCAGTTTCCAGCTGGCAAAGCTGGCAAGCAAACACTTTGCCAATTTGACTTTTGGTCAGCAGTGTCAACAGCATCACACACACTCCTCTAATACACATAGAGTGGGCCACAAAACTCTCAGGACATCGCAGGACATCGCAGGACCCAAATCTCGGGTACATTCGTTAATTTTCGCCACAAATTTTTGCAATTAAAGTTTGCTGTTTGTTTATCTGTTTCGACTGGCATGAAAATCAAGCGCCATGAACACGAAGTCAATAAAACTTTTGGCGCTACTTAATGCGAATTTATAGTGTAAACATAAACACACATAGACGGCGAGTCCTGGGAAGGACATGGACATGGACATGGACATAGACTGCTGCTGCTACTGCCGCTGTTGACAAAACGACAAAATTGTGTTACCAACAATTGCATAACAATCATTTCAAGTTTTCCTGCAAAATTGTAGGAAAAAAGTTTTTATTGTTATTATGAAAACTACAACAGCAGCGGTAGCAGAAGCTCTGGCCTGGCTTTCTGTGGGTGGTGTTCCCGGGTTTTTGGGTTTTGCGGTAGAAATATGTTCGTATGTCTTTGTATCTACATAGTAAAAAATTAACCATCATTTTTAATAACCATTTACATAAAAAACATATTTACAAAAAAAATTATTAGAACTAGTTATGCTAATATAAAACAAACAGTTTTCAACTCAACAATTATACTATTTAAAGTGTAAAATCATTATATTTTTGTCAGTGTATTTATCTGTATATTTACATTTGTATATATAAATGGCCGCACATCCTTTTGCCGGCGCTTATTTTGGCACCCCGAAACAACCGAAAACCGACAACGTTCGCATAACTATGCAAAATTGTTGTCATTGTCTTTCGCTTTGTTTTGTTTAGCTTTTGATTTTGCCCGCTCCATATATATATATATATATATGTGTGCGTTTGTATCTGTGTGTGTGTGTGTGTGTGTGTGTGTGTCCTGTGTGGATATGACTTTGCTTGGAGGTCGCCAGTTTGAGGAGTCGAGGCTGAGGTTGGGGGAGTGCGTCAATTGCGGTCCGTTTTGCGGTTTCCGTTTGTTACTTGCAATTCCGTTTGCTTTTTTGGCCATCGCCGCTTTTCCATTCCGGATGCGGATGTCTGCCATTCGGTCCTACCACTTTGCCAGCAGCTCATTCCAACTTTTGCAACTACTATAGACGAAATGACCCAACCCACCTCCCCCGCAGCGTCTGCTGATGATTTTTTAATTGCATATGCTTTTTGGTCCTTCCGCGAGTCCTTCGTTTGACCGCGTTTTGTTCGCTTCATTACCGAAGAACTTATCATTAAATGCCAATTGCCAAAGGACACTGGCGAACAAAGCTTCGATTAAGGACGTGGTCACTTGCATTGGAATCATAATTTGTGTCTCCATTGTTTATTTACGTATATGTTAATATCATTTTTAAGATATTTACCCTTAGCCTATACATATAAATACATAGTTTTTAGTTAACACCGGGCTTCTTCTTACTCTTTACCATATCCATTGATTGAAGATAGAACTTTGCAGTCCCAACGTACTCGGAACTGGTAATATTGGTATCCACAACTCTTAGGCTGACGAGATATAATCCCTTTGGGAATGGGGGAATCAATTGGGTATCTAGGTAACCATCACGGCAAATCAGTTGACCCTGCAGGAAGGATAGTTATCATAAGTACTAAGTATATTACCAAAAAACCTCAATCATACCACAAAGGGGCAAGAGTGATTGGCATTGGTGAACTGCTTCATTAGATTCCAGGTTATAACTCCGTACGGGATGAAGTTTCGTCTTTTGATCACATCGCATATGTTAATGGTAACGTCGATGAGGAATGGTTTATACTGGTTGGTGTAGTCTTTCTTGTAGACCTGAACTTGGCCCTGCAAAATAAATAAATAAATTATATATTCCTTGAATCTTTAAACTCACTACATCAATTTACAGATACGTTAAGCAAAGGATGGATCAGGAAGCATTCCATATTTGCGATCGCCATATTCCAATTGACCGGCTTCACACGGCAGGAGATGTTTTTCAGTCGATCGGGGTTCCCCAGGCACTCCATGCTCCTGAGTTTGTACACCAACTGGGACTTGGACTAAGAGATCAGTTAGGTAAGAGCTCAGTAGATTTATCTAAACCAATATGAGCTTACCACTTGAAACATGAGGCAGTCAACGAGGAGCACCAACCAAATGAGTAGCATTATAGAAACTGTCATTCACCCTCAAAATGTTCGTTCTCGTTACTAAATTGATTATTAATTACAATGGTAATCGATATTTTTATATGTTTACTGAAGCTTTAATAATATGGTAGTTCTTTTTTTAATTGGAACATTTTTTTACGGCTTCCTTTAAGCCAAATTAAATGTGAACTACGGGTTAAATAAAAAAAATTATGTTTCGACTTGTGTTATTTTGATCTTCTTAATTGCAACATGAAAAAACCACAATAAACCACTATAAAAGTTAATCTATATTTAATTTAAATATGAAAAACTGAGCGAAATAATATGATCCCCAAGAGAAATAAAATTACATTTGCCAACATTTATTTTTAGCGTGCAGAACCGTAAAATTTGTATAAACTAAATTTAAGCACTGGATGGCTAATCGGATTTTAATAGAGAACCATAATTTTAGAACACGTAAATACAATCATATTTATATTTGCTTATATACCAGCTTTTCAGTTAATTTTATGAATAAAAGTAAAAATCTTTCTATGAGCTGGGCCTCTTCCTCATTTGTATCTCATCCATCACTTCCATATAAAAATTCGCAGTACCGATGTAATTATTAATGTTGTCATTTAAGTCCACAAATGTAAGTCGCAAGAGATAAACGCCCTTGGGAAAAGGCGGCAAAAGTTTGGCATCCAGATAACCATCACGGACTATTAAGGTATCCTATAGTCCGGAACGATATACAAATTAATAACATAATTTAAAATTTTTAGACATATTTCGCAAACACCTTATAAGGACAGGAGTGGTTCACATTTGAGAATCGCTTAAAAATTTTCCACAATATGGTGCCATATGGTATAAAGTTCCTTCTAACAATTACATCGCACATGTTTATATTCACGTCGATCAAGAATGGTTTATATTGGTTGGTGTAGTCCTTTTGGAAGACCTGGATACGAGTCTGTCAGGAAAAGAAAATTATAGTTATTTGGTTTTAGAGTTGGCCAAACATTCACTTACCATTGTATTATTTAACGTACTTAACAAAGTGCCTTCCATATTTACAACACTCAAATTCCAATTGATCGCTTTCACAACGCAGGAGATATTTTTCACGTGCTTTGGGTTTCCCACACATTCGACATTCTTAATTTTGTAAACTAACTGGGATTGGGACTAATAAGTGGAAAAAAATAAATTAAGACATAAATTTACACCTTCAGTTTCTCTAATATATAAAATAGATTTATTGAGAAAGGGGAAGAATTCAATCTCAAAAGTAATACAAAATTAGCAGAAATAGAGGATCAAAGAAAGAAATAGACATTCAAGGTAAATCTAGACCAGTATTCCATTCTTGATCACTAAGATATTACCACTTCCACAACGAGGCATCCACAAAGGAGCACTAGCCACTGGTGCAGCATTGTCACAACTGACAAGTCAGTGGCATTAGTGTAAATTTCTCATTGGTAAACTTAATACCAAATCTCATTTTATTTAAAAGCCACCAAATAAAATGATATTTGGTTGATTGAACCATTAAATTTGTGTGCCCTTTACTATTTAATTGATTAGCAAATCATTTTTTAATGGAAAGAATTAAGGAAAAATCAGTAAACAACAACAAATAATAATGGTACTCAAATTATCATGATCTTTAAAAAAATGAATTCAGCACTCGTAGCTAGAAATGACGAAATTATTGTTTATAATTTTTATTTTTTTAAAAGACTGTATGAAAATATCGCCAAATTTTTAGCGTAATTTACGAAAGACGGAATATTGTCACAATGTATAAAACTTTTAGTACTAATAAATGGCATCTCATTTATCCGCTTAAACATGGATTTATGATAAACAAATATTAACTAATTTGCACAATTTACAAAACTTTTCGCAATTACATTAACTTATTAAGAACATATCCTCGGAAGTGGTAAATTTGTTGTCTATAAACATTTTTCTTTCGAACACATCGCAAATATAAATGGTAACGTCAGTAAGAAATTTACCCTATATTGGATCTATCGAAAAAATAAATTATATTAACCACTAAATAATTGTAACAACTGTTGTGACCTTAGCCATTTTTAATTTAAAAATGGAACACTGTGCAAAAGTATATGAACCCCAAGAGGATTAAAAGTATATTTGCCTAAACTATTGTTTTTATTTGTCGAACTGTAAAATTAGTATAAATTTAATTGAAGGACTGGATGACTAATCGGTTATTAATAGATAACATAATTTTAGAACGTGTACATACAATCATATTTCGAATTGCTTATATATCATGAATAAAATTAAAAATTATTTTATGACCTAGGCCTTTTCTTAAGTTGTATCTCATCCATCACTTCCATATACATATTCACAGTACCGATAAAATTTTTATTGTTGTCATTTGTGTCAACAAATGTAAGTCTGAAGAGATAAACACCCTTGGGAAAAGGCGGCACAAGTTTGGCATCCAGGTAACCATTACGGACTATTAATGTATCCTATGGTCCGGAACGATAAAAAATTTGTTTAAAAATAATTTAAGTATTCAGAATAGTTTCGCAAACACCTTATAAGGGCAGGAGTGGTTCACATTTGAGAATTGCTTTAGAGTTTTCCAGAATATGGTGCCATATGGTATAAAGTTCCTTCTAACAATCACTTCGCACATGTTTACATTCACGTCGATGAGGAATGGTTTATACTGGTTGGTGTAGTCCTTTTGAAAGACCTGGATACGAGTCTGTCAGTGAAAGAAAATTAAAGTTAATTGGCTGCAGAGTTGGCCACACATTCTACTTACCATGGGATTGATTAACGAACCCAACAAGGTGCATTCCATGTTTACAACACTTAAATTCCAGTTGATCGGTTTCACAATGCAGGAGATATTCTTTACGTGCTTTGGGTTTCCCACACATTCAATATTCTTGATCTTGTAAACTAACTGGGATTGGGTCTAATGAGGGGGGAAAAATAAATTGAGGCATAAATTTACACCTTCGGGATCTCTGATATATTTAATAGATTTGTTGGGAAAGGGACAAAAAGAACAACCCAATCTCAAATGAAATACAAAGTTAGAAATAAATTGATAATCAAAGAAAGAAATAGGCTTGCAAGGTATCTTTAGGCCAGTATTCCATTCTCGATCATTTAAATATTACCACTTCCACAACGAGGCATCCACAGAGGAGCACTAGCCACTGGTGCAGCATTGTCACAACTGAAAAGTCAGTGGCATTAATTTAAATTTCTCATTGGTTAACTTCATACCAAATCTCTTTTTAATTGAAAGCCACTAAATAAAATGGTTTTTGGTTGTTTCAACCATAATATTTGTATGGTCTTTACTATTTAATTGATTAGCAAATCATTTTTTAATGGAAAATAAATAAGGAAAAATCTGTAAACAACAAATATTATAGTACCAAAAGTAGATTTACATGATCTTAAAAAAAAAATAAAATTATGCAAACATTAATGCCAAAAAAGCCAAAATCATGATTTATCCTTATTTATTAGAAATTAATTTTTCAAAAACGGAATATTGTCACAACTTCCATTGAATGTATTAATACTTAGTACTATAAATCGGCATCCTATTTATTCTCTTAACCATGGATTTATGATAACTCATATTAACAAAGATGCATTACTTAGAAATCTTATCGCAAACCAAGGAAATTAAATTACATTTACTAATTAATTGTAAACTGGGCCTCTTCTTACTTTACTAACATTTTTGTCCTTAATCGTTTTTCTTTAGATCACATCGATGACATTACGATGACATAAGAGCTTTAATTTCTATGGGTAAAATTTTTTAATTTTTTTTTTTAATTTTTAATTTAAGCCACTCAATAAAATGCAATTTTGTTGTTTATTGAACCATAAAGTTTGTATGCAAACATGGCAGAAGTGAATTAAAAACAAAAAATTGATCCGGTATTCGAAGTGTATTCTACGCATCGGGCCACTTTCCATTTTGTTTATTTAAATATTGAACACTGTTCGAAATTATATGATCATCAAAATAAATATGAAGACATTTGCCTAAATTAATGTTTTTATGTGATGAACCGTAAAATGTGTATAAACTTAATTATAATATTGGATACCTAATATGTTTTTAATAGAGAACCACAATTTTAAACATGTACATTTAATCATATTTCGATTTGCACTTTACTCCTATTGCTTACATACCAAGATTTTTAGATTTTAATTTGGAGAAAAGTTGAAATCTTTTTTCGAACTGGGCCTCTTCTTCCTTTTGATCTCATCCATGACTTGAAAGCAAAAATTCACAGTACCCATATATTCTGATTTATTTTCGTAGAAGTCACTAACTGTGAGTCTGAAGAGATAAACGCCCTTGGGAAAAGGGGGTAAAAGTTTGGCATCCAAATAACCCTCATGTACAAATAATGTACCCTATAGACCGGAACAATAGGAAAATAAAAAATTTAATGCAAAGAAACATTTCGCAAATACCTTATAAGGGCAAGAGTGGTTCATATTGGAGAATGACTTCAAAATTTTCAAGAATATGGTGCCGTAGGGTATAAAGTTCCTTCTTTCCATCACATCGCAAAGATTAATATTCACGTCGACCAGGAATGGTTTATACTGGTTGGTGTAGTCTTTCTGGAATATCTGGATTCGTACCTGGTCAGTAAAGAAACAAGTAATTATTCAACTTCACAGTTGGCAAAACATACACACTGACCACTATATTGTTTAAAGTACGTAATAAAGTGGTTTCCATGTTTACAATACTTAAATTCCAATCGATCGCCTTGAGATTGCAGGAGATGTTAGCCATGCGCACAGGGTTTCCCACACAGTCGATTTTCTTTGTTTTGTAAACTAACTCGGATTGGGACTAGTGGGTTGGGAAAAGTAAATCGACTTTCTTTTTTTATTTCTATGAAATTACCATTTCCATAAAGAGGCACCCACAGAGGAGCACCAGCCACGGTTGCCGCATTGTCGCAACTAATCATAATTTATAAGTTTATATTTCTCATTTTGAAATCTATTTTTAATGAAGAGCCAATTTTAAAAATATAGTCACTAAATAAATGGCATTTAATATATATTATAATCAACAAATTTGTAGACTTATCGGACCATATAAATTATGGCTAATCATTTTTGAATGTAATAAAAAAAGGTAAAAGTCAGGAAGTTTTATTTAAAATCCAGAACCCCACCTAATTTTAACATTCAAGAATTGTATATTAAAAGATTCTAATATTGTTATTTAATTGAATATTAATTATACATTAAGGGTTTTTTTAAAAAATGGTTTTATGATAACTAATATTAACTAATTTGAACCCGTTTTAGGCATATATCTAATCGGAAACCAACTAATTAAAGTGTAATTACGAACTGGGTTTCTTCTTTATTTTGATCATATCCATCGTTTGGAGATAGAACTTCACGGTGCCAACGTACTCGGACAGGGTAGCATTTTTGTCCATAATCGTTATGTGGATGAGGTATAATGCCTTGGGAAAAGGGGGAATCAATTGCGGTTCCAGATAACCATCGCGGCAAGTCATTTGTCCCTGCAATCAGGATTGATTTCATAAGTACTAATTCCAATAAAATAACCCAGATTCGAAATACCACAAAGGGACAGGAGTGGTTGGCATTGGTGAATCGCCTCAACATTTTCCACACTATAACTCCATATGGTATGAAGTTTCTTTTCTCGATCACCTCGCAAATGTTGATGGTCACATCGATGAGGAATGGCTTGAACTGGTTGGAGTAGTCCCTCTGGAAGACCTGAAGGCGACCCTGTAAAATAACGAACATATTTTATTTGTATTTATTTGTATTAACAAATATATCACTTTACATATGGGTTAATCAAAGGATAGGTCAAGAAGCAGTCCATGTTCCCCACTCCCAAATTCCAATTGATGGGCTTCACGTGGCAAGAGATGTTCTTTACTCGCTCCGGGTTTCCTATGCACTCCATTTTCTTCAGTTTGTAAACCAACTGGGATACTGACTATCGATGGACAAGAGATCACTAAGAAAATCCTATTCAAATATGTATGAACTATACTTACCACATGCAACATAAGACAGCCAAATAGGAGCACCAGCCAAATGAGTGGCATTATAACAAATACCAAACAGAATTTGAAAAACACTTAGCTAAGATACAACTACCATAAAATACATAATAGTTTAATGCCATTAATTGAAATTAACATTTTTGGTTAATCTGTTTTTAATACTAAGCAGGGAGTCGATATATTTGCGCATGAACTTTAAAACTTAAATAGATACAATTATTATACTTTACAATATACAATTTAATATCTTTCTGTAAATAATATGTGGTCATCAAACGATATCTAATTTGTTTATAATAGCCCCGTAAGTATTTTATAATTACCTAGATACATTATATTCATCTATTTAGTAACGACGACATTTCATCTTGTCAGCGTTTTATTATCATGTCATATTTAAATGTTAACTAGACAAGAAAACACCTCATATTTCGATTCAAATAAAAGATGCTTGCAAAAAGAGATATTTAAAATTTAAAATAATTAATCCGAAATTATAGTGAATCTTATAATTTATACACAATTCCTTAAAAGTGAATTTTTAAAGTTCCTACAAGCTAAAATTTTCAAAGTGACATTCTCTAATATGTTTGTATCTCCGTGTTGCAATGTCGATAAATGGATTCCCAGATTCTGGGCCGCGTTGCAAATCGATACACGGATTTAAGTGCAATTTAACACGTGCCCCCGATGGCCGGTGGTGGCTTTTGGATTTGTGGATATCTGCTTTGGTTGCGGCTGGTGGCATCCATAATGGTAATGAAGATGCGGCAGATGGGGTGATGAGAGCGATGATTGCTATACTCGCAGCTTGCCAACGGGGGCCATAACAGTTCGCTGCACTTTGTGGCCAATCGAAATTGCGTATTTTGAATGTTCCCGGGCTTAATTATGTGTCCGACCCCTGAATATGCAATGCCAAGTTTTTGCCCAGCCAGCTGCCTTCGATTCGAGATGGATACGTGATGGGCAGTGACGTGTGGTAGGGGGGGGGGAGGGGGTCCTGATCCCGGGCAGGAGGTGTTCCTGTACGTACTGAGGCTATAGCAGTCGGTCGGGCTGATGGTTCGATTCGCTGGCATTATGATAGCAGCTGCCGTTCATTGGCTGTGCGAATTATGCATGCGCCTCAAGCTGTCTCAATGCACTTGGAAAATCATTCACTAATTTCGAAATATGCATTTCTCATATATTTAAATTAACGTTTGGAAATAACTCAGTTGATGATGTGATTATTTTAAACCAATGAATGATTAAAACGATACTTTTAGTTTAGTTTAAAAATGCTCTTAAAAATCCAGAGGAATCTCTTAGTTTTAATTTTCTTACAGTTTCAATTATAGTTGACTTATTTGTTTTGGATGACCTTAAAAATCTCTTGACAACATATTTGTAGATTCGTGTAAATCACTTAAAATGGATTCCCTAAAAATATGTATAACAATAAGTACCATCCTAAATAATATTAATAACAAAATTTTTTATGTTTTCCTTAAGCTTCTCCATTATAGTAAAACGCTCAATAGATTGGTTATTATTAATAAGCTGTACTTAATATTTAATTAGCCAACACCAGAATTTACAATTGGTTGATTGAACTTCCATTGCATTTCTTGCGGTGTAACCGCCAAGTCAGTCAGTTAGTGGCATGGCTGATTGGCCAACTGGTCGGCTACGCAATGCCGTCTGTTGCCCAAGTCTTAGCTGTTTAGCGTAATTGAATTACCAATTTTCCGTTCATGGACTCTAATTTATGGTTATTAATGCGTGGTAAGGCGACGAAGGCACCGAAACCCCTCCTTTCAAGTCGTTGCCACCTCCAATGGCTCCTCCAATCGCCAACTTTGTCTGGCTGCAGCGAAAAGTTAAGGAATTTGTGTATTCAGAGGGGCAAAATACGTGCAAAAAAGTTGAACAAACTCGACTGCAAGTCAGGTAGAGGGCAAAGACGAATGCGAATGCGAATGCAATCCAAACTTCGAATAACAACAGGAAAATGCTTCGGAAAAGCAAAGCCCTCCACAAAGCGAGTGAAAAGCAAAAAGCAAAAAGCAGAAAGCTGCCTCAAAAATATTTATAAAAATTCGAGACAACAAAACACGCAGCCAAAGGAAAGAAATTGAAAGCTCAAAATGCACACAAGCGTAAAGACCAATAAAAAGAAAGCGGAGTTTGCCTTCTGGAAATGTATAGAAGTTCGAATACCCTAAAAGAGAGGAAAAGTGAAAGTAGTGAGGGGAAAATATCCGATTATATGCTTTAATGCCAATGGAGCGAGGAGAATTCATTTTTCTAATGCAAATCGATGAAATTGGAAATTAAACTAGAATTTTACTACCAGCAAATAATGGAGAATCCAAGGGATTTTCTCCTATCCACCCATGGACTATTTCCTTTAATTTGTGGAGCATTTTCCCAACCAATTTCCACGACTAATGAAATCGACCAAAGCGTTCAGAAATTCCCAAGAACCCTTTCGGGTTTCACCCTAGTCGAGCAGAACAAAGTCAATGGCAGGCTTTTGTGGTGGCAGTCCTAATGGATTTCTTGGCATAATTAACCCATGCTGGCCCCCCAAACAAGGTCAGGGGGGTCGCAAAAGTGTTGATGGGTTTTTGGGGCAAAAATGCCAAAGGCAGCGCCACAAAAATATATATATTTAAGCCAAGTCATGCGTGGCAATTTCCAGCTGGAACAGCTCCGGAACAATATACTATATATATGGAAGGAAAGAATCGGATTCGGACTCCGACTCAATGACATTTCTCGTGCGTGGCAATTTATGTGGATCCGGGTTAAAATATAATTTGCTCCGTCAGAACTTTAAACTATTTGCAGTCGAGGCGAAAGTTGTTGTGCGCACATAAATCATTTCCCCAAAGCATTTATGTTATTTATACAATCTATCCTTATAGCATTTGAGCAGAGGAATCGCCAGGGATATGTCGACTGTTCGGCCATAGAATATCCATAAAGTGCCGCAGCACTCGTATCTGTTTCAATTTGCATATCTTTGATTTGCCAGCCATTGTAGGAGCCACTCTTTCTCTCTCTGGTCCTTTGCTCAGCTTTCTTGTTTTTGCTGTCAGCACAAGTCCCCAAGGACACACAACATACACAATGCCACAAAATCTGCCACGCCTTTTGCTCCTTTTCGGTCCTCTCGGCCTTGCGGATTCTGCGGGCTCACGCTTGGGGCTCAAGGCTCAGGGCTCAGGACGAAGGACTAGGATCCAGAGCTCAAGACTCTCGGCTTTGCAGCCAATATACGTAGGAAGCATTCCATTTTACGTTTGACTAATAGAAAGGATTCATTATGAATTATACATATACATATGCGAATGCGTATGCGTGTGTATCGTAAGCCCATCCCAGAAAGAAAGGCGATGCCATGCGTGTCCTGGATAAATTTGTTTTTGCCTCCGCTCCCAGCTCACATTTCGCAGGACGTGTCCCTGCCGATTGGCGTTGTGGTAATTTTTTGTTTTTTTAGCCCTGGCCATGGCCCAAGTGTCCCTAGCTGGCAGTTTGCTGCGGTTAATTTTCAGCGGAGATTTGCTCCGGCCTCCGGCTTGATTAGAATTGATGAAGTTGATGTGGCCGAGTGTCAAGGGTTGGGTCCTTTGTGTCCCACTCTCGGATGCGTCGCCTCTCGTTTATTATTTACGAGCCTGCCAGCCGGGAGGCGGGCGATTTCATGATGACTGTTGTGACACATTCCGTACTTTATGGGAGTCAACTTTCCATTTTTATATGCGCCACTCGTCAAGGCACACAAGTGTTTTAAGGATCCAAAAATAAAGTAATAAATAAATTGTGGCGAATCATTTGCAGCGGAAATTAATCAGAATTTTTGAGGAGGAAGAAAGATGAGTAATAAAAGGGAGGGAATAGATACTCCTTATAATTTATTTGGAATTTTTAGTTCTTTAAACAATATTTAACTGAATTTAACAGACATTCATCTGCGAATTTTGGCTCCATTTAATTCTCCTTTAATTCACAGATTCGGATATAAAATTTCTGTGTGCCTATTCATTTTTCATTTCATTGGTATAATTTCAATCGAAAATAGAACCGAAACAATTCAAGCGGCATAAGCCCGATGAAATAAATTCGAAAATAACTGGCGAGATTACTACCACGACCGAATGCTCCACGACCGGCAGCCTCTTTGAATATTCCCTGTTTATTAAGTTAGGGCCATCCATTCAGGTGCCGCCCACTCAATTTCTTTGACCGCAGGACGCAAAATCCCAACCACTCGGTACATAAATAACTTGGAGACAAGGCACTCAAGTGTGTGCACACACAGAGCAATCCACAGCCAGTGGAGAAATGCAAAACTATTTTTGATATTAATTGTCGAGGTGACACCGAGTTTCGGTTACATAGAGAGACCCCAACAGCAAATGGGTGGCCATTAATTTCCGGTCAAGTGGCTGATAGACAATCATAATTATTTATTTAGCACACATCAAATTGACCAAATGCACACGTGGTTGTGGTGCCGGTGGGTGGTCAGGGGGGTGGTCAGGGGGGTGGGTCCTGGTTGGTTAAGGGGTGCAAGATGGACCTTCAGGATCTACGATAGTTGTGCGGTTTGCCAAGGTGTTGAAAT
>JAJJHY010003831.1:7715261-7725524 GCA_021224005.1 Drosophila setifemur | reverse complement strand
AAGGATGTGTGAGGGGGGAGGGGGCATGCCACCAATGGAATGCGGGCCTTGTGTGTGCGTGCGCTTACAATTTATAGACCATAATTGCAACAATTTTGATCCCCTGCACTTCGCACACGCACTTAACATTTTGATTTATCCAGTAAATGCACTCTAAAAATGAGGGCAGGTGGACTGGTGGGCAGGTGGCTGGGGATGAGTTAACTACCAGGACCCGCAGGATGCCGAGCAATTTTAATGACATGCTGGCAGGCATCCAATCTATATGTTAAAACAAAGAGCAAGGCTAAAAGGAACCTTCAATTTGCTCAATAGCTTGGAAATAATTTATAACAGTTTTGCAATGCCAACGTTGAGCGTGGCGAAAAGGGAAAGGCATTAAAGAGAAAGCGGGGTGAAAACGGGGAGAAAGCAACCGCAAAAGGCATTCGAATCAAGTTCCTCAGAGTCACGTGGAAAGTCAGGGGGATTCCATCCATGCAGCATAAAAAATATAAAAAAATACTAGTTTATGAGTTTTTATAACCTTCACCTTTAGATATAAATGTTCGAATATATAAATAAGTATATATAACTACAAATAGGGCAATCATAAATACAAGCAAATACAAATTTAAGTATTATATATGTTTTGATTATACATTAACTGGCATTTCATTAACCTTCATTTGATTAAGAACTATATCTTATATCTTATTTTATTTAATTATATTTATTCTTACTCTGTTCACAACATTTTGAACTGCTTTTTAATATGAAATCGCATTTAACCATGAATGCAAGGACAAAATATATATATTTAAACTTTGCTGCTGGCGCTCATTAAATGCGACTTAATTTCTTTGGCGCTTTGCGTCCTCAATATATCATGTCAGCAATCAAGTCACAAAGAGAAAATCTGCTGACAGTTTGCATTCTGGTCGGGGTCTATCTCCACCCCAAACTCCTCGCCCAACCCTCGGGCCTAATAATTTCATGGTTGGCAACATTTCCAGCCATCTCTCTCTCTTTGGCGATTTCTTTCTGTTCGTCCGCCCCTCGTTATTTTTTTTCTCATTGCCGGTCAGTGGGAGACAAATTAAAAAGTTTTACGCATCTGACCCTCTCTCGAGGGGGGGAAGTGCTGGGGCATTATTAAAACTTTTATAATTTATCAAATACTCTCTGGGCTATTTTTGGACGCGGCGACAATTGTTTTCCGGACACATGCCTGACACATCGCTGGATGTCAGCTGTCCGCCTTTTGTGATTGTGATTGTGATGGCCAACCCAATCGGAATCGATAGAAAAATTATAAGTACACGCTTCGGCAGTTCATTTTTTATGCATAAACAGGGCCCAAACAGCTGCGCCCTGACACGTTCGCCCCTCCTCCCCTTCCCGTTCCCCTAAAATCCAGCTCATCCCACGAAGTTACCTGCCACTCGCCGGCCCATCAATCTTGGTCTATGATAACGCCTGGGCAGGTAGCTCGTAAATCTCAGCGCTATCTGGCAGCTCCTTGGCCCACCTTTTCTTGTTGGTCTTGTTTTTATGTATTTTTTTTATTTTTTGTCCTACGCGGTTCGTTCCTATTTGCGTAGCTGTCAGCCCGCACATGTGGCCCAGTGAATGAGCGATGGACGAAGGGATCGGGTTCGGGACGGGGACGGAAGTGGCATCAAATCAATTCCGGGGAATACGGTGAAGGCACCTTAACCATCTCTCAAGCCTCGAGGAAAGTTCGTCTTTGTCGGTTATCGATCAAAATATTCATTGGCCAATCTGGTTACACATTCATATTAGCATGCCACAGTGTAACATACTCTCGGCCTTTGTGTTGATTCTGGCTGGAATCGCTTACCAAGTGCACTCAGGAAAATTACCAATACTCAAGAAAATATAATAATATAAGCCCCTATAAAATATTATAGTATTTTATGAGATTTAAATATTTCTGAAATTATTTGAATAAAAAAAGAACTAGAAGAGTGTTCTCTTCATAAATATTAATAAGAATAATTTTTAATAATATACATTTATATATATTTGTGAATTGTCACCATGTTGGGAAATATTATAATATACAACAATTCATTAAAAAGGAATTTTAAAATGCACAACTAAATTAGTTATTTGTTGAATTTTAGCACCCTTGAACTTCATATATGTTATATGTACATAATTCCCATAATAATAAGTACATCCCGATTTCTCCAAGTACAACACTCCCCCAAAACAGGCAACAATCGTGTTTCTATGCATTTCATGTATGAGTGCACTCTTGGTCAGGGGCTTAGCACGCATAGAAGCCTCTCATTATTGGTAATCACACAACGGCATACGGAATCAATCAAAGGCGGCTAAGGCAGTTCTGGCCAAGTTGCGGCCTCATTACTCAATGGCGAGGTTTCGGCCAAAAGGTGCATTAGGCGGCCCCCTTCCACTGACTTGGCTTGCAATCAGGCGAATTTTCGGAGATGTTATGTGTGTGCGTGCGTGCGTTTGTTCTTGACCACTGCAATGTTACCAAAGCGGGGGACGGGGCAGGGGGCGTATACGTAATCTGCAAGGGTCAGTGAGGTGGTGAGGATGAGGATGGTTCAAAGGTGTGGCCACTAATTCGCCCGAGCTCGAAATCTCGCTCCAACAGATAGATACACGAAATGAGCTCCCCGAGCATTATCAAGTTGCATGCAATTAAAATTACTCGCGTAATCAGAGCGAACAAAAAAGAAAAAAAAAGATAAGTTCGCGTGATAAATATATTTTTACGCTCCGCTTGCCCCACGCGTGTTCCGGGAAAAGAGGGGGGGATACAGATGAGGATGAGGATGCGGATGGGGACGGCACTCCGGCGTAATCAGGCTGGCGCACTGGGGGCTAATTAATTTCGCCACTTTACTCCGTTACGGGATCTCCAGGGAGGAAGGAGCTTTGGCTTAGCAGCTCGCCTCCGCTGGGGCTGTGTGCCTCCTGTTAATGTATCTGTACGCTCCGCTTTGATTTTCCTTCCATTTTTTCCTCCCCCCCATTTTACATTCGGTCTGTGTTTTCTTGTTTGCTACAGCTACACGTTTCATATTCTGTCTGCCACCGAAAGGGAGTATCTGACAATCCGGGAAATTAGAAGGCAGAGCAATATCAGTTGCATCTAAAATAACTTGTTCTGATATAGCAATTAGTTTTTTAGTGATTAATAAATATTGTGGAATTAAAAAGTATGAATTGACTAAGCCTATTACATTAATTATTTAATTTCTGATTACTTTTATATTAAACTTTGAAATTGCTGTTAAAAATATGAACCCTATCATTTAATTTACCTCATTTATTTCCAACTTTTACTCAAAATCAATCTTAAACCATATCCTTCCGTCGACTCAATCCTTCGAGCTGAGCTGAGCTGCTTTGCACTTGTTTAATTTGTGTTGCCTTCCTTGGTATTTATAATTTTTTGTCGGGCTAATTAATATGGCTTATGTAGGGGATGCTGCCGCAGTATCTTATCCCACCCCCGCCCCCCAATAAACTGAAACGCGGCGAAAGTTTAAATGAAAATTTTCCAACGTGCATACTTAACATGCTTAGCACAAGGCCAGAGTCATAAAAATGGCCAGAAACAAAGATCTAGGCACTAAGAATCCAACTGGCCTCATTGGGTACGCACAAAAGTTTAGTTTCTTCTCTTTTTTTTTTTGCTTTTTTGGATAAACTAGTTGGAGTCCGCTGCATGGAGAGAAGTGCAGATAAAATGTAGCTTCGAAAAAAAAACCAAATAGAAGGAAGAAAAGTGTCAGCAGGCAAACTACAACTTTGAGTACAAAGAGTAGTGGAAGAAGAAGTTTTTATGGGGCGGGGGTGGGTGGGGGGCAGGATAAAGTTGCCCTCGGCCTAAGGGCAAAAATGGTTGTTGGCCAACTGGCGACACTTTTCAGCAGCATGCAAAGCGAGCGGACCGGGCGAAGTTTGCAAACAACATTAGTTGATGGCCCAAATGGGCCAACATGGCGCTCGTGGCAGTCAATAATAAGCAGGCGACATGTTGGCCAGAACTCACTTTCGGCCATCTCACAAAAAAAAATCGAAAAGCAAAGAAGGCAGCATAAAGGAACTGGCCATGAGGAGGAGATGGAGAGCCTTCTCAACAAGTTTAAAGTTCCTGTCGAATTCTTGTTTCCTTTTTTTCCCTTCTTTTTTCTTCCCCAAAAAAAATGATAGAAAGTTGCAAGTTTCTTAAAATTTATGTAGCTAAATATAGTTGCAACATTAAAGATGGGGATAGATTAATAAAGGATGAAAAAATTGAGTTTTTAATCAGAACTATCATATTAAAGATACTTGCTTAATTTAGAATTATTTAAATAATATATATAATTACAATTCATAAATTCCATTGCATAACATGGCATACATTTCTTTCTTTATTCAACTGTATGCTTAATAACTCGACATGGATGAATAATTAATTAATTTTAAAAATATGCATTATTTTTAATATATTATAATAAATTATAAATAATTCCATTGAAGCCATTGAAGGCTTTCTCTCATAGGGAAATCCCAGCATTCCATCACTGTCGCTTTTGCCATTACAATTACAAAGGTCAAACGTTGGACAAGTTGACCAGATAAAAATACGTGTAATTAATGACTGACACTGATGAGCTGGCCAACTTTCGCCGGGGCCGAAGCTCTTTTGTGTTTAACCCATTTAACTCCTAATTAATACACTTCACGCAAATTCATTTTAATTACATAAAATAAACCAAATATTTATGTAAATGCCGCTGTCACTCACCCGAACACACACACACACACATATGCACACACATTTCGATGCTTATATTTCCCATGTTAATTACGCATCTGTAAACCAAAAAAAAAAAAAAAAACCGTCGAGGAGGTGGGAGAAAGCCTTTCACCAGAGCAGCTTCGGTGTTTGTTTGCCTGTCAGCAGCATTTGGCAAGCGGTAAAATTAAAAAAAAAAAAATCAAGCAGAGAATAAATAAAACAGCAACCAGTCGACAACATTGCCATCATCAAAATGAAATAAATTTTATTTGCGGAAATAAAAAAGGATTGCATACTTTCAAGGCAACGCAAGGCAAGGACATTAAAGCCGGCAAATACAGTAAATACAGCTTAAGGGGGAAATTCGGAAGACGTTTTGAAAGATTTCAAGAATTAAAGAAAGGGGAAATTTGTAATTTAAAAATCTGCTAAAAAGATTTATCTTCAATACACAATTTTCAATAAAACACTTTAAGAAAATTAAATAAACTTTAATGTTAACCATAGTCTTAATAGAATAATAAACAAAACTTGTAGGTCAAAGAAGAAACTAGAAAAAAAAAATGCCACCTCAAGGTTTCATTTAGTGAGTGAATTGCTCAATTAACCATGGAATCAGATGCTCTATTTGACTCTTTAGCTGGTTTCACAGCAATTTGTTCAAAGGACTCGCTGGAAAATACAACCACACATTCACATGTGCACAGGATAGACGCATTTCGTTTGTAATTAGTGTCGCAGCGGCTGTTTCGCTTTTGTTGCTGTCGCGTGTAAATACAGGACATTAATTTCCTTAATTAGGAGTATGCGAGTGTCCTTAATTGCTAACAAGGCGACGCGCGCGCATATGCGACCATGTGTGTGTTTCATCTGGCAAATCTGGAGATCCAAATGCAATGCTTATTAAATTAAATATGTATATCTCATATTACCATATAATTGAGTCCTCGAAAGAAGCCAGCCACTGTCTTACTGTATTGTGTATTAAAGTGAATGAGGGAAAATCTTCGGAGTTAATGGGAAAAGTGGCCAACGGTTAAAGTACCTATGCCCACATGCTGGTCTCCCGAATGCTGTTCCATTATTTCATGATTTCTTTACCATTTATCACCTGCAGGCGCTGACCGCAATCGTTGGGCGAAATTACAAATAAAATGAATTGCGACCGGGCCGGGAGAATGGACGAAAATGGCTTGTGGTGGGAGGAGGGAGGTGGGTAGGGGATTTCCACCCAGGACGAAAACAAAAGGGCTCTCACCTGGACAATTTGTCAAATCGCCACCGCAATTGCTCTTGCCAAGCTTCGATATCCGGTCTTCGGTTATCCGGGTAAGCGAAATTTTCCTTCCTTCCACCTTCCACCCCTCCATCCCTGGGGTGGAGATTAATTGAAAAAGTTTTTGTTCAATACGCGTGGTTAGCTAATCGTCAAATACTTGATATAATTGACCGAATTGAAATCCTGCCAAGTATACGTATACACAATCTACTTATTTTCACAAATTAAAGCAAAGTGGTAGTGGAAATTGTCAGCAAAACCGGGACAAAGGACACCAATCACCTTTTTTACTAGTTGCATACTGGGAAAACATTCCATATTCATTTGTGTAAAATAGTCAAAGCATTTCAAAGCTGGAATATATATGAACAAATATTTTTTGTGCTCCCACAAAAAGTTTAATATACAGGGTCATCTGCTGAGATGCGTTTGTAAATTCGCACAAAGTGAGCACTTAGAAGCTGACATGGAATTTCAGTTCTATTCCTTCTTTTTTTTTGTTATTTTTTGATCTATTTTTTTTTTTGGTTGCTGTCAAACAATTTTCGCCCAGAGAGCGGCCCACAATGTACATTTTCATATGTCAGAATTCCCAGGCCGGAATTCATATTTCTGAGCATATGCATATGCGCATTCAGATGAAATTGTTTTTGTTCCAAAAGGTATCCCACACACTGCCCTCTGCCCTCTAACTTAACACGATTTTGCACCCGACCGGGCAACCTGGTAACCTGGCCAACAAAAAGTGTATTGCATATCAAGTGAGAGCGTTTTGAAATTGGGGAAAACTGGGGAAAACTGGGACAAGTGAACAACTGTGTAAATGGCTTTTCATTTCGGCCATGTGACAGGCCAACTGTAATCGTACTTATTTTGGCACATTGCACTGCAAATATTTCGCAATATTTAGCTATTGATTTGCAGAACGCTATTTTTTTTTGGTTGTTACTGCGATGCAATTTCGCTTTAAATCGATTTGGACTGTTGGCCGGAAAAACAATTTAAATTTCAAATACACGGCCGAGAGTGGTAAATAAAATCAGCGATTGGCAGTTGAAGAGCTAAACTCTCGCCCGCTGACAGGCCAATCAAATTGGCATGAAATGGCCAAGACCGGCATCCAGCAATCCGGCAATCCGGCAAACCGAAAACCCGAAAACCGAAATGCGTATCTAATTGAAATTCACGTCTGTGTTCGGCTTAATTTTAAATCAAATTGCGAACGCCAAACAAATTAATCGCCGTCAATGTATTTAAGTTGAAACCGATTCGGCCATCGGCTGCGTCACAGAACTCATTACAATTTTTAATTAATTTTGACAATAAATCGCATTTGGCCAAGAGCAGGAGAGCACGCAGTTTCCACACTTTCCACAGTTTTCCCGCCTGACACTCTGATTGAATCTGGCAAGGGTAAAGGTCCGCCTTTTGCGGATTGATTTTGGGATCAGTTTCCTTTTTCTTTGATTTCCCCAGAAATGTAAAACAATGTCAAAAGTTGTTAATGCCCGGCAATCAAAATCAAAGGCATCCCATCCCGTCCCGGACCCAGTAGTGCACCTTTGTTTTCAATTTGCGGAAGGTAAAAGTCAAATTTGCATACACACATCTCTCTCTCTCTCGACAACGCGTGTCCACAAATTAAATTCAATATTGCTGCGACTCGAAAAAGAGTCCCGGCCAGAGCCAGGAAGAAAGCAGGAGAAAGCAGGAGAAAGCATGATGACCACGGCGACTAGACCATCCCCGCCTGTCCATCAATCAATCAAAGCACAAAGGTTTCCTGGGGGAGAAATTTGCATGGGTTCACCTTCACGCAGCTCCGCAGTTGCGAACAGCGAAGTCCCAAACAATTCGTGCGACTTGCCTTTTTATTCTGCTCCTCTCCCCTTGGAGCAGTGGTTTCCTTATGGGTTGGATGGGTTGAATACTCCTCGGCCGGGGCCAACTTAACCGCAGACGTATGGTCAGAAAGCTCGGGAGAATTGGCTCATGTTTTTTACCAAAAAAAAAACCGTTTTCTTTGCCTGCAAACTTTCTGCATACCTTTTGGAGAATTGAAGGATAGCAGGAGAGTGTTGTCAAGGATTGACAGGATAACGTTATTTATTATATATATAATTCAAAGATATTTCTTGTTTGATTATTTACTAGTCTCTGATTAATTATATATTTTATTATTTAATTTTTAAAAGCTTTATTGAAGTTCTATTGATATAAAATCGCAATCATTAGCAACTTTATTTATTAAGAATTGTTTTTATTTCCAGGATATCTGCAGAGCCCATTCAAACTTGACCATCCAGAAATGCTTTGCATGACCATCGGTGATTTCTTTGCGTTTCGTTTTATGGCCAGGATGGCCAGGATGGCCTGGAGTACAGAAATCAAGCAGAAGAAAACAGCCGAGGGATGGAAGGAAAATAGAACACGATGGTTTTTGGAGCGCCGTGTGGTAAATGGTTAAGGGCATGTCATGGCAATTTGCATTTTCAGCTTGACAAAGGATGTGCAGGACTATTCCCCAGCTCCTGCGGCTGCCGGTGCTGGTGCTCCTCACCCTCATCCACCTACCATCTGGCCAACAAAAGCCCAACTCCTATTGAAATTTTTGGTTGGCCAGCAGCAGCAGCAGCAGCTGCTGTTAATATGCAAACTGGGATTTCTTTTGTGGCTTTGATTTCGCTCCGTTTCGCTGGACAATCAACGAACGAACGAACGAGTCCACGGGCCCATAGCCTCATATTCAATATCATGTTCAATAATTTGGCCAGCTCCACACAGGACGGCTGAATATATGTACATATATAAGCAGATGGGCATTATTTGTGCCCCGACTGCGTTGATTGCCGGCGCTGAGCGTTTAATAGACTTTCAAATATTGCCACTTTGGTTGCCACGATGCGATGCGGATAGTGCGGAGGAACGAGTGGCGGGAATCCAGGCCAATAAGATAATTAATGTCCTGGGAGTAGCCCAGTCTCCACATCCCCATCCTCCCATCCTGCCAAACAATGCGCTCAAGGCGGCGGCGACAAGAGTTGCAACGTCGCCTTTTGCCTTCAACTTCATTTCCTGACCGCACAACAAAGTCCCCAATTTGCATGGCATGGCGCGGTCGCATCTGCTTCGTGGGCGTATACGTAATATTGCAGTGCAGCACGGGGCAGGCCGAAAAATGCAGCTGCAAACCAAAAATGTATGTCATACCCCCGAGAACCGCAATCAGGAGCAGCCAGTGGAGCAGCCAGTGGAGCCGCCAGTGGAGCAAGCAGTTTAAGCCAAGACATTGCATCCTCCGGACCGGCCACTTAATGACTTCCGCAAATAAAACGCATTGTTCTCGAGTTGTCCGTTCGGTTCGGGACAAGTTTAAAGCATTAGCACATTGCCCCCTCAAGACGAACATATTTATCAGACTGTTTTGCCGCAATCTGCTAATGCATTTCGGTCGCCCGACTAATGAATATTAATGGCACCACGAACTGTGCGAGGGCCAAGACCAAATGGCAATAAAAATATTTCAATTAGAGCCGAGCTGCCAACACATGCGGCAAGATCAACGACTTTGTTAATGCCACAACAAGTTGAAGATGCAGCTGCAACCGCAGACAAACGAAGAAGATAAACCTTAAATTATGGCCAACAGCAAAGGATTCCCCCTAAAATGCTTCGAGGAAACTTTTGTTAACGAGCCAACGCTGTATTTGTATCTTGTGGATTTACAAAGCGATTTTCAGACATAAAATAATATAAATAAATTTAGTATTAAAATCAATTTGTGGAAAATGTATATTTAATCAAAGAATTTCAATTAATTCTCTCCAGGATATTTAAAACAAAGAACTATATCATCACGAAAACCCAGCAGTTTTCCTTAAACTAATTTATTAAAGAGTCTGAAAATATATATATTCCATTATTAATTTGCGAAACTCATATTTTCCTTCTCACTTCTGGCTGTGAAATCGCTGCCGGGGATTCGCTGTATCCCTGGCTATAAACTTACCACAAAACAATGTGCAGCAACAAAATTTCGTTGCTGCAATTTTGCACTCACCTGTGGGCGAGTGTTTTTGTGTGTATCCGTGTGTATTTGCGGCAAGCCCATTGGGGTTATCAGCTAACATGGGGCCACCTTGTCAAAATAAACCATTCAATTAGTGTTACGAAATTGAATTTTCCATGCAGCAGCCTGTTGATGCGGCAG
>JAJJHY010003831.1:7691646-7715195 GCA_021224005.1 Drosophila setifemur | reverse complement strand
CTGACCGGGCTCATAGAAATTTCATTAGCCTAACGAGTTTTTTGCTCGAGAGGCCGAGAAAATAAGTTTGTCAACTCCACGTATAAGGAAGTTAGTTTGCAGGAGCCTTAAGAGGTTGTTGGCCAACCAGTTTATACCAGACAAAGTTTATGTCCACAACAAGCCACAAACATCAACAAAAACTTATAAACAGTATTCAATAATTAAAATAAAATTTTTGCCATCATAACAATAAATCAGAGAAATAGCTACTCAAAGTATTTTTGGTTAAAATTCTGCTGAAATAACTATTTCATTTGTATTAATAATGACAATTCCCAAGAACAACGTTAATCTGTATTCAGACAAGAGGCCTTGGTCACATTATGGCCTTACACAAATAATGTTAACAAGCGCATAATTAAATATTTGCACAATATATTGCGTGATTAAAATAAAAGTCAAACAGAGTACAAAAATGCCAAAGGAAAATGGGCTTGTTTAAAATGCACAGCACACACAGAAAAACATAAAAACATAAAACGCTGACATACCCAACTCCAGGTTAACCGCAGAAATGGAGCACACTAAAAATAAAAATAAAAAAATTAAGCTCGTCGTCGCTGCTGATTACCTAACAAACCAAAAAACACAGAATAATTTAGCTGGGTAACGAAATTTCTAAAAAGCAAATTCCCAGTGAGTTGGTAAAAAAAAGACACAAAAGCAAACACAAACAAAATGCTAAACAATCAAGAGTGAAACTCCTGGAAACTGCTGCTGCTCTTTAACAAATTCATTATAACTTTTGCTATTAAAAACATTAGAAGCGAATGTACACGCATTCTGTATATATATATATATATATATATGGTATAAAAAAAAAGGTAAATGAAACCGAAACCGAAACCGAGGGGAGCCAGTTCGTCCTATATTTCAGTTTGCCAAACGGAGCAATATAACCCAAATGCTTATCATTTTGCCATTTAATTTAACCTTTTGCCCGGAACACACACATGCCACCAACAAAAATAAAAGGAGCAGACATTTGTGGCTTAAGGATAATGAAGGTATATAAGTTTTTAGATAGTTTTCATAAATTTATATAATAGCAATCGGTAAAGAAAATTGTGTAGTCCAAAATCATATATTAAGAGAAATGTTCGGTATAAAAAAAAATTCAAATTAAATCTTACTGATATTATGATATCAAGTATACGTCAAAATTTTGATTTATTTATTTTTAAATAAATTTAAAAATGTATTTGTTAAATTGGAAAAATAGTGCTAATATATAATTTATATATTTATTTGATTATATATGTATATTTGATATATTTCCCACAGGGTATTTATTTAGCCCACAGATAATTCCCCACTCGTTGGACTTTTTGCATATCACAGCTCATTCCTTTTAGCCCTGGCTTTGTTTTTAATACAAACTGCTGCTCATATTGCTAATGATTTTGGGTCACAGTCATCCGCACACTCCCAAAAACCCTTTGCACATCCACATTCACATTCACATCCACGTAACACTTATGGCAACACGTACTTGGGGTCCTGTTGCCTGTTTTTTTTTTTGTTTTGGCTGTTGCCAGCCGTTGTTAAGTATAAGCCGCATTGCTCCGTTTTTCGGGTGTTTTGTTGCGCTATCTGTGTCTCCCTCTCTCTCTCTCTCTTATATACCGCACTCGCTCGCACCTTTGATGCTGCACAGAAATTAAAAACGCGCTACTCTATCTCATTTGTTGGTGTTGCGATTCTAGCATTTTAATAAAATGCTGTTGCTAAGAACGTGACGCTGACTCTAATTGTAGTTAGTTCCCACAAGGTTACTGCAAATGTGCTTATATCTTTTTTTTTTGTATCCGTTGAAGAATGAGATATGTTGCTGGAAAGTGTGTAGGTTGGCTGGTTTATTTTTAGTAAATGGAGCTTGTGGCAAATTGCATGCAATTAGTTAGTCGGCACTCTTACTGTGCACTTTAGAAGGGATGTCAGAAAAAAAACGTTAAGCAAGTTTTCTCTTTAGTATATTCTATTCCTTCTAATTTTCATTAAAAAGTGGTTGATTTTTTTGATATATATTTTTAAATTTATAAAAATATGTTTTAAAGGAAACTCACCCAGAACCTTTAAATAAACCCATCTTCACAAATTCAATTTTAAAGCCTTGCTCCTCTAAGAAAATAACCATTTAAAGTAGGTAATCTTTACAGAGTAATCCATGAGGTAAAACAATCTGAAAACAACTCATCCAGGCAACAAGCTGAAATGCAATCCACAATTTACTCTACTTTATTGCGGATAAAAGTTATAGGGCATAGCTTAAAGTTCCAGGAAATACCATACTACATATATATACTTTCCTTTAAATTTAAATTTAAGTTTACTTTTTCGATTTAGAAATCCAGCTGGACTGACAACCTCGTATCGCAGGCAGACAGGATGCGGATGCGGAGGCGGATGCGGATGAGCTCCTACCCATTCATGGTTATGCATCAGCTGCAATTGCCTGCCTGGCCGGAGTTGGCTAATAGCTGCTTTGAAGACGGCCCGGCATTAGGATGATTTTGTTAATTGAAATTCGATGGTAGAGTGCACAGGAACAATTTCCTTTTGTTGCACGTGCGTTGCGTTGCGTATACGCAGTTTGTAAACCGATGATGTCGACGCACCAGCTTTGACTCCGGCTTCCGTCTGCCTGGTCCAGGTCCGGGTCCGGGTCCTGGTCCTGGTCTTCTTCCTGTCCCTGTTACTGATGCCGCTGGAACAATGTCTGGCATGCGCTAATATCGAAGAAAGCTTTTGTAGTCCACACTATGCGCTTCATTTGATGCAATCCTTGCCTTTTGTTTGCCTTCCTCCAGCTAGCCTCCGCCTCGTCCAGCAACTCTGGTGGCTGTTATGGCCACGTTAAGGGCACGTCCAGCGATTGTATTTTCATTTTGCTCGTAAGTTTTACCATCCTCCTTTGCTCCTCATTCAGTGTCTGCTTTTTTTTTGTTCTTGTTTTTTTTCCAATTTTCCTCTGACGTCGACCACTTGGAAACTCGTTTTCCTCGCGGCTTTTCCTTTCCTATTTGTGTGTGTGTGTGTGTGCATCACAATAAGTTGCCTTCCGCTTGTTTTGCTCGCCATTGAAAATGTTAAAATAACGCTTATTGGTTTTGTGAGTATGCAGTTCACTCCGTAATTACACAAACGGCAAACTAAGTATCTGACGGAGATTATGAGAAATAGCTTTCAAACTGCATTTAGAGATAGAAATTAATTTCTCCATCCATCCCAGTTGTAAGCTACATACTTCAGTTACTACATCCCATTCAATTTGGAGTTGGTAGGAGGTGTAAATTTAATTCTCTTCGATTTTAGATGAAACCTACTAATTGTCTCAACTTTAATTGAAAATCATTTGAGTATGCCAATAAATATTACCAATGAAATAGAACAAGAAATGGAGAACACAAATTAAGCCACATCAAGACTCCGGGCTCCATATGCAGCAGTTATAATGCGGTGAACGAAAGGAGGAATAAAAATGCTTTCTGTGTAATGAATTTCACTTACAGAGTTTCCTTAATCCCCACAGTTAGAGGTACACTGAAAGAAGTTCCTTACTTCCCTTTACAATATAGATTAAAGATATTTAAAAAAGAAATATTCTGTAAACCAAAAATAATCAAATTAGCTTTAAAGCTTTTAGCTCATCAGATACTTTTAATTTTCATAACCCACATTTTTTTTTTTTAGTGCAAGATAAAGAGCAAATAGAAAGGCATCCCGGCTGCTGAGGTATAGTTTTCCGCCCTGCTGCAGTCAGAATGATTGTGACAAACCCGAGTGGGATGCCAGTCAGCCAGCCAGGACAACCAGTTCCAGGGCCTGGATTCCTACTACTCCCGAATGTGCTAAAGCCAACCTGTCAAGTTGGCGATGCGAACCGGCAGGGGTGACGACTTCCTCCGGGCCGAGCACTTTGAACTGATTAGGAAAACGTTTCAATAATCAGTCCAGACCCGGAGCTGGCCAAAAGCGATTGTCTCTGTTGGACAAAAAGAGCGGGCACAACAATTGCAGTCCGGACCAATGTAAACTTTCAAGCGAACAAACTTGGCCTTGTCCTGTAAGTAAAGCCTTAAATATCAACAATAAGCAATTGTTGAGAGTCCAGCTAGCTGCTTAATTAGCCAACTGGCCCAGGACAAAGGCGTTTTGTTACGTTTATTCTCGTTTTCGTTTTCGTTTTCACCATCGAAAATCATCAGTCGGATTTAATCGGGGGGTGGGGGCAGGGAGAATGGGGCATTGTTAATGCCACATCAATATTAATTAAGCCGCTCCTCCCTTCCCTCCTCCCCCCTCCTTCTGGCAACGGGGCAACAGGGCGTATGTGCAATAAGCCAAAGGCAGTAACGTTGATTCTGCCGATCTCTGGCGACTGACACAAATCTGACAGCACTTTGACAACGAACGCATCCTAAGCATGCTGCCACAACATAAGCGACATGTCAAATGCCAAAAGTGACTCGCCAAAGATGCGTCCTGCGATATCTGAAGGATCTCTCTCCCTCGAAGGAGCTGAAACAGAAGCTCAAGCTCCGGAGCCGAAGCCGAAGCCCAAGCTGCTGGTAAAGTGGCTGACAGCTGAAGGCTGGTTGACAGAAGCCCGATAAAATTAGAATGCAGTGGCTGTTGAAAGTATTCGAGTATGGATGGGAGGTAAATTTTTCTAAGAATAGCCACAATTTAAATTTGGGGGAAAACAGTTTGAAGCCAATTAAATTGGCTGGTATGGAAACACATATCAAAGAATGTATGTCGAAAATCTGAAGGGGTTTATGTGTTATTTTCGAGGAAATTAGAGAGATACTTGTATAAGAAGCTAAAATAATCGCAAAGTAAAAAATTACTTGAAATGTACAAGCCGAATCCATGGAGTTGAAATGTGCGAATGGCCTTATTGTTAATTATTTTAGTTGTACGAATTAATGTATTTAGCAATGGAATATCTGCAAATATTCAGAATAAATTATATATATGGATAAAACTAATTAAAAAATTTATAGCTCACCAATTTTTAAATCAACTATCTAAACTCATTAGTTTAAAAATAGTAAATAAAATACATATACTGTACATTTGTTACCAAAAATGGCTTTCCAAGAACCCTTTAATTACATAATAATTTTAAAGTTGAAAAACCAGTAATAATCCCTTAATCGTCCCAATATATATCAATCTCATTAAAGCCGCTTTAACCATAAATTATTCCACTGTGCCGCATCCGCGTTTTGTGGCAATAGTTTATCGCCGCTCGGCAGCGGCTTGCCTTGCCTTGCCAATATTATTAATTATTTTTGCAATTAACGCGTCATTGTTGCAGCATCATGTTGGTTAAACGGCTGCGTAAGCATTCTGGCACTTTTTGGTCCTTTCGGTCCTTTTTGGTCCTTCGCCTTGCACGCGTCATAATTAGCGGGCTTTGTGCGCCCCTGCGACTTTGCTCATTTGGTGCCTTTGAAGCCAGCTCGGGCAGATAAACTTCCCAGGACGACGATGGTGATGTGGATGTGGATGCGGATGGCAAATATAATGGCTATGGCAGTGGCAATGGCAATGGCTAAGGCTTATCCACCGCTCAGCCGGGCGTAAGCCGCTAAAAGTGTTGCTTATCGTGCGGAGACAGTTCGTCACATGCAAAAACTTCGGGGCGAATGGAGGTCAGGTGGGTTGGAGGGGGATGCAGGATTTGAGGGATGCAGGAATGGAGGGCTGGCGCACATATAAAGTTGACGCAACACGCCCGAAAGACATGTGAACGTTTTATTGGCATTAAGGGATCAAACAGAGAGCTGCCGAGAGAGAGCGACGAGGGGCCTGGGGTAAACTCTTTGTAGCGCCCTCGAGTAAAGGAAAAATCGGCGGATATATTTGCCCTGGCATCCAAGAGTACTTCACTGAAATTTTAACGCTGACACAAGAAATATTTCAAGAACATCTTTACACAGACTCGCAGACAAACAAAAAGGTACACGGAAAAGAAAAACTAAGTTAGAGCTCTCAGTAAAAAAATTAAAGTGCTTAGGTTTGCACAAAAAAAAGGTATTTTAATAGGGCTTTGAAACATGAAATTAAGCACATTTTAGAATTAAATCTTTACAAAAAAAAAACTCAAAGAATTTGTAGAAGCATAAGCATAGAAGCATAGAACATGAAATAAAGTATTTCCAAAACTAAAATAAAGACTTTAAATTTTGTTGCAGAATTTTCTTTAAAAGAAAATAAACTCAAGTAATTAAGACTATTTTTTCTCAATGTGGCTCAGGGCTTTAAAACATTAAATAATGCATTTAAAAAATGAGAATAATAACTTAAAACTTTACAGAATTTATCATTAAAAAAAATACTCAATTAATTACTATATTTATTTTTCCCCAAAAGTCTTTCAAAAAGTATTTACAAAAAATTCAAAAATTCATATAGGCATTTTTTGAGTGATATGAACATTTAGTCTTACGTGCAATAAAAATCCAAAGTCCTGCGAACATTTTCTCCAAGTGCATGGAGAGGCAAGAAGAGGCAAGCAAAGGCATCTAACGGCGACAAAGGCAGTAATAAACTTTTAGGGCTCACGCTGCGTATACGCAATCAGCTTTGGGCAAACATTTGCCCAAATAGTTTTCGTTTTTAAAGCGAGGCAATCGCTGTGAAAGAGAAAAGCGAGCCTGCTGAGCTCGGCGTTTTATTAGCTGCTTATATGTGAATGCGAATTTAGTCATAAATCTGTAGACGCGCTCCTCCGCTCGGCGCACTGCCGCATGAAATTGAAATATAGTGTGATTTTCACTTTAGCCAGTCGTTGAAGCTTCCGAAGCATGTGAACTGCTCTTTCCGTGACCATATAGAATGGCAATGGCAATACCAACGGCAACGGAATTCTGTGTCAAAAGCTCAGCAAATGCCAAAGAAGCCAAGAAAACAAAGTTCGGTCTTAAATGGAAATAAACCTGGGGATATCCTGTAATATTGAGGAGTTTCCAAAAAAAAGGTTTATAAAAATTTAATTTAAAAAGCAATTGAAATATTAGATTTGCCAATTGTTTTTTCATCTTTAAAATGCTTTTCATTTGCTTGAATAAAGCATTGTGATATCTACTGATATTTAATGGGTAGATTTTAATTTTTCTTGTATTCTTATATCCTATATACTTAAAGTTGTCCGATTGCCAATAATGGCCAAATGCTGGGTGTGTCAAAACAAAGAAGGAAACCATTGCAAAGGAAACCATTATCCGTGCGTTATTTATGACAATTTCCTTATGAGTGTTGCCAGGCCCCTCCCCCCCATCCCCGCACCGTCTGTTCCACCTACAATTGATCGGCACCTCCGACCTGCCACGCCCCGACCTGCCACCTCCCCCTCCATTTCCCCCGGACACATGTGCGTTTTCACTTTCGGAGGCATTTCGAAATGAATGGCGACGGCTTTGGCGGTTGACTTTAACGAGAAAAACAGAGACGCCATCGTGTCTACAGTTTGCGTGTCCATTGCGTGCTATTTTCCTTCTGGCCGGGAAATGGCCGTGGAAATGGGAAATGGCAAACGGCGAACGGCGAACGTCAAATGCAAAGCGTTTCCTCGCGTGCCTGTCTAAATGATATTATTAGTTATCAGCCGCGAGTGTTATTTGCCTACTTCGCCACTGGATTAATGCTTTTCTAACGTGTCGCATGCCATTTGTTTCGCACTGGGGAATATTTCAGCAGGTTGTTCCATCTAATATGCAGAAATGTGATTAAAACTACCGAATTAAGTGCAAATAAAAACAGCAGGACTAATGGTAGTTATGACACTTTGGGCTCCTTCCTTTTGATGGTCTATAAAAGATTTTGAGTATTATTAATTAGATAAATAAAAACCTTTTAACGGAGGTTGATAAACTTTTATAATAATGAAAATTTCTTAAAGAGAATGTATCTGGAAAGGCCAATACAAATACAAATTCTGGTATTCCAAATTCAAATCCCACGTTCAGTGGCACTTAAAGTCAGTTTTCAATCTTGATTGGCATAAATTGTGGGAAAATATTTTGCATTTGCAGCCGCCGCCGCACCAGCACCCCGAACGTGTATTTATATATATGTATATATATTTGCGTCCATTATTTCTTTGTCATGCTGGCCATATATTTAATCCTGATGTTTACTCACCCGGCATGTGGCCATACCATTTATACGATATATATATGGGGCATGCAACCAAATGGGCCTGACGGGTTGGTTTGCGACGTGTGGCGTGCTCATGTCATAATTCTAAAATTTGCGGTTGTCATGCCACGCGGCACTTAAATTACAGCTAATGCAACAGGGAAACTGCAAAAACACTTTATATCTGTACCCTAATATCTTTCAGATACTATGGCGGGGTATGGCAATTAAAATTACATTGATTTGGCGGACTGCTTCAATTTTACTTAAATGAATTTAATTCAATTCTTAAATATATTTATAATTATAAATATTTTGTAATCCAATATTAAAGTTATCAGTGTATTAGCTTCTGAATCGAGTTGGCTATTTAAGGAGTATAAGCCACAACAAGAGCCGAACGGATGCTCCTCATATAGCTTCAGCAATGTATATACAAATATATATATACATTTGTGATAGTTAAAGGACCCGGCCAATCCTTGTTGTAGACCAATAGTTAGGAGCAATTTTCTTGGGTTCAGCCAAAGATAAAGCAGCAAAGAGGGGGATGTGGTTGTCGTCAGGAGGGCCCGGAGAGGTATTGGCAGGGGCAACAACACTTTTCGGCTGCATAACAAATACACTTCAATCAATGCCAAAATGGTTGTGCCGACAATCACAGAACACATATATGTGTATGTGTGTTTGTTTGTATCTGTGTGTGTGTATCTGTGTGTGTGGGCGCCACAAAAATGAAAACAAATTTTGGCATGATTGCTGATTGTTTGTCTTTTTCATTGTTTGGCACGAATGCCATCGCCTCGCAGTCGCAGTCGCTGTCGCTGCTTTTCCCTCTGCCAACGCACGCGCACATTTATTGCTTCCCAATTGGAAATAAAAATGGCGGGGCTGGGCCGGGGCGAAGGACGAAGGATCACCATGTAGCAAAGATTCCAACGCTCAACTCCAATTGAAACGAAAGGCATGAGAACGAGGAGTGTGCACGATATAACGGTAAAAACAAGTGGATTTTGTCCTGGAAAATCCATCCTAAGATTAGTTAAATACTCTAGATGGAGGTCCTGGATTTCGGGGAATAATTTCGGGATTGTAGAATAGTCTGCAGACTATTAATATTAATATAATATATTTGAAGTCATAATTTGAATATTTTTAGGAATGTTGAAAAACAATTTAGAGTATCCTGCAAACTTATGATGAGCTTAAGATACATTTAGAATTAGGATTTAAATGCAATAATAATTTCCAAACTCCTTAAAAAATTTCCAAAAAATGTAACCAACCAAGAAGAAACAAACTTAAAAGAACAATTTAAGATCATTCCTAAGTAAGTAATAAATATATAGACTTCATCCTAATAAAACATAGTCTAAACATTTCATATATTTCAATTTACATTCTTCCTTCCTTCAATTTACATATTCTTAATAATATATATATAAAGATACCCAAATGAGTATTTCCTCAGAGACTATTCCCCTTTTTTTCAAGCATTTTTTTCGAATCGATACAAATCGGGTGGTGTGCCTCATATACCCCTTTTACCGCCAAGGGTAAATACAAGGTTTTCTCCTTGGTCTGGCTTTTGATTTGATTTGCTTGGCGGACTGCTTTTTCCAACGTTTCCTTTTTTTTCCCTCCCCTCCCCCCCTCTATAGCATTTTTTTTTCGATCTCTCTGCTAGGCTGCAAACATTTGCCGCTGACTCCGGGCGTTGCCGTCACCGCTGATTAAAACAAACACAATGCCGGCGTAATGACGACATATGTACGTCTGTGGATTCTAGTGGGGTCCAGCATCAGCCCCAGCATCAGCCCCAATATCTCAGCCCCCCGCCCCGGGCAATTCCTCAAACCATTTCGCCTTTTTCCGCACAATTGTACAATTTCGTCTGCGTTTTTTGTGGGAAAATTTCGTGCTTTTTTTTTTGTATTTTGGCTGCCTTTGCGGTACGCGTTCTGACTTTTTCTTCGCTCTCGAACATTGATTCATAATTGATTAGCATTACTTTGGCTATTGTTCGATTTATACAACCGCCGAATGTACGTGTGTTTGACTATGTATATATATACTTTATATACATGTTCGACTGTTCAAGAAACGCCGCCTACGGCCAATGTCTGCGCTGTTAAATTAGGCGTAAAATTTTCAGTTTGCTGCCGCATTTTTGATGAATTTTATTGGTTTGTCCAATTACTCGGCTGATTTTATGTTTATTTATAATCATGCAATACTTGTTTTGATTAAACAAAAGAAACGCATAAGGCATCAGACGAAAATTGGAATATAAAAATGGATATTTATCAGGTTTTTTTGTTACTTTTAGTTTTAACTTTTTAATGTTCCTTTTCTCTTTTGAATATATATTGTGTGGAGCGGTCTTCATAAATATTAATTTTCATTACTGTCCACCCAAAAGAGAATGCTTTAATAATTGCCAGAAATAGCCCCGGCAGTACACCCCCCCAACACTGTATTAACTCTTTTTAATTAGACTGGCTGTGCATAATCAGCTGCAAGTTTTTTTCTTACCCAACTTCTGGTGCCTGGACTTTTGCTATTTTGCTAACGAACTGCGTGTTGGTTGCTGCAGCATGTTGCATTTAAAGTTTCTGTAGCGTGCAATGTAGGAAATCATTTTAACAATTTCTCCCCCCCTTTCGCAACTTTGCTCGTATTTTCTATACCCAAGTTCAGTGCACCCCAACACAGACAACACGGAATCATGAAAAGGAGCTCCAACACCAACTTCGCCTTTGTTGCATGCTTGTTCGGGCCACCTTCAGGATATATATATATATATATATATATATATATATATAGTACACATTAAAGGAAGGGGCATTTCTCACATATTTCTTGCACCTCAATTAAGCTTTTAAGATTCCACTGACCATCCATTAACAAAGAAAGGTAAAATGGATTTCTATTGAGTTTACCTAAATAAAATGTATTTATTTTGTACCCTATTTTAAAGAGTATTATTTAGTCTATTAATTTGCAAGTATTTCAACTATTTTGTTGGTTTTGTTTTTTTGAGGCCGCTGTGGCAGCAGCAACTCCTTTTCTTCTTTGCGGCGGTAACTTGTCGGTAATTATGAATGGCCAGCGGGTTGAAAAAGAGGTACAAAAGTCATTGACTCGCAGCTCCTGCCGCGGACTCTGCTCCTGCTCCCGCTCCTGTTCCTGCTCCTGCCACTTTGTTCAATTAAAAGTTTATGTGAGTTATCTGCTTTTTTCATTTAATTTGCCCGCGAGTCTTGTTAATCAGTGTGCTTAAAGAGCAGCAGCAGTACAACCTCTGCACCTGACAGGTCAATTGAGCCAACCCGACGTTGCAGCGACTGGAAACGGATTTCTCTGTCCCGGACATCTGTTGTTGCAATTTGAATGCCACCTCCACAATTTCCAGTTACCAGATACCAGTTACCAGTGCGACATTGACACTTGAAAATATGTGTCCTGCAGAGGAGGCACACACCAAATTTCCCACAGCATCCTGATGCCCTTAAGTTAAATGTCCTCACCATCACTATTTTTTCCATCCATTCGTACTAATTGCAATGTAAATTGTTTGGTTGCAATTTGGTTGTTCTTGTTGCAGGACTCAAGCTCTTCGAATTTTTTTCCGTTCTCCCTGAGTTCACAAAATTGCTAAATTACGTATGTGGGTTGGGTTAATGCTTGTTTTTCCTCGTTTAATGGAATTTCGCTGTTCACTTCTGGTAATTGCCTTCATCGGATGTTGCCATTGTAATTTGACTCTTAAAATTATTAGTCAAACAATTATGGGAAAGTTATAAGTGGTTTTAGGTAAAATAAAAACAAGATACAGCAAAATTGAATTTAATTTACCTCTTTTAATACTTATTGTATTCAATTAATTGCAAAAAGTTTTGAAGAACAATTGACGGTACTATTCTAATTAATTTGTGCAAGGAAAATAAGATACTAAAAAACTGTAAAATAGCGATAAAGTAGAGCCATCTATTTGTCTCAGTAATTAATTAATCAATCTGAAACATTTATTTTTGCATATTCTGGCTTATTTGGATTTTCATTTAGCTGTTGACAACAGCCTAAATGTCCATTGAGTGCGTTGAGCAAAGCAAACGTAATCGAATACTTTTCGTATTTGCTTGGTCTCCGGGCTTAAATACTCTTAACTGATTTGGGTGGGGATATAGGCCAATCCCCGAGCTCTGACAAATAGTCGGCCATCAAGGAGCGGCCTGGGAAAAGCGCTTCATTTTTTTTTTTGTTTGCCGAAATTTTATCTATGCATGCCTCTGACCCAAGTCCGAATAACGACCATCAAACAAACTTTGATTTATGACAATCTAGTTCATTTGATTATTGCTGCCAGGAACTGGCAAAAATACAAATGAAAATGAAAATAACAAAAAAAAAACGATGAAAGAGTTGGGAGTGCGTGTGTGTGGAAAACATTTTCATTTTCCATTCAAATTCAATGCTAATCCACTTGCACAACAAGCCACATTTCCAGCAAGGCTCGCTCAAGCATCATTTATCAAGGAGCCCGGGACCGGAGTCCCTTTTTTTTCTTCCTGATGCCCTTCCTGGGCAGTTTGGCTAGGACTGGCTTCATTATTTTTATCGTACAAGTGTTTGATACTTCCTTCTATCCCTGGTTTATATCACCCCCGGTCAGCACGCGCAGCACATTAAGCAGCGAAGCGTATTTTAAATGGGCCAACCTTGTCCAACTGTGCGTATACGCAACGTAAGGAGGTACCATTTCGGCAGCGGTGAACCGAATAAGATTCCCTTTTTCAAATTCATATGTGTTCTTTGAAAATAGCAGTTACACATATTTATTAGGTATATGTGGGAAAAGAACCTTTTGGTTTCTTGGATATTATTTACATTCATTTAATAAGACTCCCCTTAATTACGTTCCTTTATATATTTTTTTTTTGAAATCATAAAGTGTTTGCAAGTTTCTTCTTTGGATGGTGCTTGGAAACCCAGAAGTCACACTCACACTCATTCCTATGCAACTGAGCCGAGGCTGAGTCTGTTTTTAATTTACTCCGGCTTCGGATCCAGTTGACTCTGTCTTGGAATCGGAGGACACTGTCAGCTTCATTGCCGGCGGCTGCAGGTTAAGCATCTACTTGAACCTCCAAGTGTTGACGTTACATGAGCCGAGGTGTTTGTTTGGCATCTGCCTTTGACATCTACACACGCATATACCACACGCACACACACCCATTAGTTGGAGGAGTGTCTGGCCCTCCAAGTGTGAAGCTATGTCTACCCTGTACTTGGGGATTGGCAGGGTATGTGTGGCATTTGTAAATGAAATGGGAAAGGTTTTGCACAATGCAAATAAAAATATTTATAACAATTTGAGAGCAAGATTGTTGTCTTTGTATTATTAGGTAATGATCTTATTATGTTTTAAAATTTTGTACCGGGTATCTTACACTCGTATCCTTGGTGTAAGCTCTCATATTCGTATTTGTCTACGCCCTCGGGGCAGTGTTAGGTATATGTCCGCTTTTGGTTTCTTTTTCAGGGCTTCTGGTTGTGGCTTAGCTCGAAATAAACTGCATTGCGAAACGAATTGGAAAAAGGCGTCAGCGGGTTATGAGGAAGTGAAATGGCGTGTACACGGATTTAAGTGCTTGAAGTGGTTGAGCCGGAGCTCCAACCGACAGACTCAATGAAGAAGAACCTGACTTTGATGAACAGAAACCAATTAAAAATGGGAGAATCAAAGGAGAGTGATTAGAGAAGAGTTCAAATGATGAAAGCTCGGAAATCGAAACGTAACTATAGAATAGAAAAAGGAGAGGTAAAAATTCCATCTTAACCAAAGGAAAAACCAAATAAAAAATATGAGTATAATTAACGGATTATAATTAAAATAAGGATTACTAACTATAAAAAACTTAATAAAATAACAAGGGACATCAAGTGAATGAAATCCAATTTCACTCATTAAAAGTTACAATCTGATTAAATGTTGTTTTTTCCCAAAGAACAATTTGTTAAATTCCTACGCCCGGACATTGATATTGCTGTGGAAATTAATCCTATCCCACAACATTTCACTTCAACCTTGGCGAGGACTTAGTCCGCAAGAGCTTTTCCATAATGCCGTGTGTGTGTGGCGGGGAGAGCTGTCAGCGGATAGCGCCCATCAAACTCATGGGTCCAAATGTTTCGGGATCAAGGACGGCTCTCTCTCGTTGCCAAAAGCCTAATGAAGCAATTTCGGCCAGGCCACAAGCAACGGACAGATGATGGAGCTGCCAGCGCAAAGCTAATTATGTGCGTCGCCAAAAAGAGGGCTCTGCGGAAAAGCCGCTTTAATTGGCGCACGCACACAATTTCAAAGATTTCCCCTTGTATATAGGATACAAGGCATATATCCATCACTCATATGGGGGGCGTGGAGTGACATTAGCAGCGGTTCGCTTTGAAATACTGGACATCATCCGGTTGGAGTATGCATTCTGCTGAAAGTCAAAACAGAAATTTGAAAAAGATATTTTAAGTGCTCAGCATCAAAGGGTACTAATCGGATAGTTGTAATACTTTTCGGAATGCAATTAAAATTAATAGCATTATAAATGCTCAATTCATAACTACTAACCTTTAATCTTACTTTAATATTTATGATTATTTTACCTTTTTAAATAATATGATTATTTTGGAATAAGCAATATTTATGAATGCATATTTTTGGTTTGACTGAATAGAATGTTAAATACACAAATAAATAAATCGAATAGTTATAATACTTTTGCAAATACAACTAAAATTAAACGCATTTTATATGTTGAATTCAAAACCATCTTACTGCAAATTTAATGATTTTTTTTTGCATTTTGAAATAAATCGGAAATTTTGTAATACTTTTCGGACTGCAACTAAAATTAAACCCATGATTTTGAAAATATTGAATCTATAATTGCAAACGTTTTTTCTGCTAAATTTATATTTTTTAATTTTAAATTTATAAGAATATCTTTCAGCAGGTTCAAAATGGATATTTTCAATATTTTTTGGACTGCAAATAAAATTATTCGCATGTTAAATGTTGAATTCATAGTGGCAAACTTCTTAAAAATGTATGCGCCTTTTATATTTTTGAATTATTATATTATTTTGAAGTTACCAATATACAGAATTCTTTTTTAATTTGATTGCCTAGAATATTAAATACTTTAATAAAATACACAAGTACTTTACAAATTGTTTCCAGCAATCAGACTAATATTCGACCTGCCCAATATTAAAGTTAGCTTCACAAATTATGGATTACGGCAAATCCTTGAATGATGGAGTTTTCCGAATAATTTCCCGATTAATCTGTGCCTTCAATCAGGTGTAAGGCCGAACTGCGAGAACAACATCTTTGTTGGAGGCCAGACTTTCACCTCGATTCCCGCCATGAGCGGCGTAATTAATTATTTGCGTCACTAAGTTGAACCATTCCCATTCCTGACGCATATTTTCCACGGCCTCAATCTCCGCCGTCGCAGTCCCAGTCGTTGTCGTTGTCGTCGGCTGATGGCTTTTTGCATAATTCAGCCATGGCCAGGCTGGTCACGTATCGGGCGCAAACGGCGTGATTAGGGTTTCTCGGGTTTTTGGGCAATGGAACGCAAGGATCCTGGCCAGAAACCGCAGCATGCGTGTGTGTGCGATTTCGTGGGATAGTTCTGGTCCCGGGCCGGAGTTCTGTGCCTGTGCCTGCTTTTTCCTCCGACTCATTAAATACCCAAATCAAAGTTGGTTTTGTGCTCCTCCGGCCTCCGGCTTGTCAAGTCATTTTAATTGTTTACGTTTATTGATATTTGTGGGCTTCTGGAGGGGGGCGGGGGCGGGGTGCGGACTAAGTACTAATTTTCAATTATGTAAATGAAGCTGGCAACATTTTAATGAATGTAATTTGATGTTTTTCCCGCTACCCATAACCCATTTCACTTGTTTCTCTCTTTTTTTTCGGCGAACAATTTTAAGTACTTTTTGTGTGGGGGGCTTGTGTGCGCTCGTTAATGGAATGCGAGTCAGACATAAATAATCTCAGCACCGCACATATTAATTGCAATTATTTTTCAACAATTTCCCCAGCCACCAGTGTCTAAGGCTTCATTAGTCGCCCGAGCAGCCGAAAACTTCTTAATTGTTTCATTAATGCAATGCAATCCGTTTGCCTGCTACTTAATTTCATTTTATTTGCTCTGGTTGTTGTAGTTTCTTTTTTTTAAATAATTGTGCACAATTATTTCACCCAATTTAACAGTTCTTTTTCGGGAGCATTTAAATGACGTCATTTATATTCCAGCGGGATAAGCACTTAATGCAAAATTACATCCAAAGCCTAACGAAACGGGACGGGATCTGAGCCGGGTTGAGATGGGTTGAGGACTCAGCCCTGACGGAATATAAAAATAAAATATTCAATTAAACCCGCTCCCGACCAGATCCGTTGACAGCGATATTAATCTGGCGTCATTTTTATTCACCGTATTTCGCTGCCATTCCTGTTTGTTCGCTGTACAAATTAATTAATATAATTGTTGCCACCACAAAGGACACCCCCCAACTCCATCAGCCCCTCCCTAATAAAATTGTGTACCTTAACGCCGACAGGACCTGCTGAGAGCCATCCAATTCATTATTTTCCCCGGGATCTACTGGAACTACTTCACCAGTGAAATTCATTTGACTGGGAAATTTTTAGAGCGCTTTTATGACTATATTTTCCCTATGCATTTCGTGTTTAGTTTCACTAAGCGGATTGGGTAGATTCAAAAAAGTGGCAGCAATAAAATTTATTGTTATTCTTTTGGGCCATAACTTGTGTACTCACTTTGCTAAATTAAACTTCAAAGGGTTTTGTAGAACAATAACATATTTGTAATCCTTAATTTAAAATATATATTCTGAAATTCACAACAATTTTTATTGTTCACATTTTCATTTGGCATATTTTTTGGTTTCCATTTTTTATTTCTTATATTTTATATATATAATATTGTTGTTTTCACAACTTATAGTGTACTTTGTATACCACCCATTTCCGGTTGAACTCAACTCCTGTAACCCCTTTGCCAGCCTTTTATTCATACATACTTTTTCGCTTTGCGGAACGCGAAATTCGCGCTTGCCAAAAAACCAGAATCGGGGTAAAACAGTGCAAAATAAAAACCGTAAAATGTAAGTGAGTGAGTGAATGACTGCAGTGGAAATACAAACTGCCAGTCAGTCAAATACAGTGAGTGCGGACTGCACTCGAAACCCCCGAAAAAACGAGTGAAAAAAATTGATGTATAAAACATACAAAATGCAATGAATAAAAAACATTGCCTACTTTCTAGCTGAAGTGCTGCGGTTGCGGTGCCGATGCCAATGAGGCTGCTTTTTCCTACCCCGGCTCATTCGCAAATGGTTAAAGTCATTTATTTCGAACAAATCATTTTCCCCCAAGCCAACTGAAGAAGCACCAGCGACGCCTTCAAAATAAAAACTAACAAGCTAAAGCAACAGCCAGCCCCCTTTTTCCCAACCCCCTCGATGATTGGAAATGGAACCTAAAGCCAAGGGCAATTTTTCAAAGGCAATATGGGGAGGGGATGGGAGGGGAGGGGTGGGAAAACTTTGACTGACGCTTGTCGTTGTCGTGCGAGATAAACTTGGTTCGATGCCCAAAGTTATTGAGGCGCAAACAGTTGGCTCGGCTTAGACAGCTTGAATGGGCGGCTTTTCCAGCTACACACGAAAAAAATCATATTTTTAGTGCAATTTTATAAAGATTCTGAAAGTGATATGCACGAATTTTGCTGGTTGCCTCATTAAATGTCATAACTCTATTTAAAAACTGCGAGAAATGTTAATAAGTTATAAATTGTTTAAATACAACATTTTCTTCAAAATACGATACAACATTTAATGCTTAAAATACAATTCCTAAACCAAGATTTGGCCCTTAGAAGTTATTTATCACGGACTTTCTTATTTTTCAAATGATCGTATAATTATATTATAATTATTATTCTCTTAGAATTTGTGGTTAATGATTTTATTACGACACTGTGCGAAATGTTAATCCAAGATTTTAGTAGAATATTAATTGGTTTTAAACTAAAAAAGTTTTAAACTAAAAATACAATTCCAGAGCCAAGACTTTGCCCATTATTATTGTTTTTCTAATATTTAGAATGATCTTAAAAATTAAAAAGAATAATTTTATAGTGTGGATTCCTATTCTTTACGAATTTTTAAATATTAATTTTATTAAGAGACTGTGCGAAATGTGAATCTGTAATTGTCCAAGTTCTCAGTAGAATTTTAAATGCTTTAAATGCCTTTTCTTCAAAACAAGATACGACATTTGTTTCCTAATATACAATTCCCAAACAAAAAACTTTGCTATATGAAGCTATTTTTAATTGTTTTTCCAATTTTTGAAATGATCTTAAAAATTAAAAAGAATTATTTTAGAGTGTGGATTGCCAATCTTTCCAAATTTTTCGCCACACATTCGTAGCAAACAAATGTCTGTCGCTTTATATGCAGACATAATAAGACCGGCAGTCAGCAGCCCTCCAGCTTTTGTTGAGCAACGCACGCCCCAGACGAGGACAACGACGATGAGGACGAGGACGAAGACCCACCCCCCTCCAAGCTGAATCCTGAATCCCGAGCTCTGAATCCCGAACCCCAGCATTGGCACCCTCATTGCCATTTGGAGTTTGCCGGCGTATGATAAACTTTTCTAATTGTCAGTTCCAGCAAGTGACAAACGACAGAAATTATGTTATCTTATCAGAGTTGGCGATACTTTTGCCTCCCATCCTCGAGAGCGTTCTCTGCTGGTTGAGAAATTTAAGAAAATTCTCTTGAAGTCCTCTTTCTGGTGTGGCATTGTTTACCCTTGTATTACCTATTAACATTACAAAGCTTATGTAAGCCACCTTTGTGGCCGGAATTGAGTTGTGTCAAATTGACTTCCTTTCCCGATGAAGTTTATAAAAATGCAGACTGTAATTTCGGGGGGTTTGGGGTATTTATTTAGTTTTTCTTTGCCGGCAGGCACTTAAACATCTGCTGCATTTCCCAGGCCTACATTTTGCGTGAATATCATTTACCATGTCCGACTTCGAATGTTTTCCCGATTGATAACCATTGGCAGAATGTTTATTTAATAAATGAAATGGCATTCCCTTGGGCCAAAAATATTTTCTTTTGTTTCACAAAGAGTTGGCAAAAACCCCAGCCATCCGCAGATTTTGTATTAGTTCAGTCTGCTGTCTAATGAAATTCTTCTGGGGGGTAGCCGGCAAAAAAAAAAGAAAAGAAAAGGAAAAGCTTTTCTTAAATAACAGTTAAACAAGCCAACATAGGAGAAGCATATCCTCTGATTTTTCTTTTTTTTTGTATATATTCACTCCCGTCAGAAATGAAAGGAAAAGGTCTCACGTAGCCGAGAATCCAAACTGAAGTAGTAATAATATAAAATAAACTTCTTCTTTTTTTTTGAAGCCATCATATTCCACTGCTCCTGCTCCTGCTGCTGTTGGAGAACAATTTTTGTGTAGCGCTCTTTATGGCGTGAAGCGGAATAATTCAATCAGGGCCGAGAAGTGAGGAAAAAGTGCCAAAAGCTCAGCTTGATGTTGGTGGAATGGTGTGGAATGGGTTGCGGATTTTTCGGGTGGGGGCAAGTGGATGAGTGGATGGGTCTACCCCATCGTACGAGATCCAAGCAATTTAAACTCAAAACGCTTGCACTCGAAGGAGGGAGGGAGCGTGCAACTTAAACAAACCGGAAAAGCAAACACAACACAGCGACACAGTTAAGGAGGAACTTCCTGTTTGTGAAACAAACGGCAAGGAAATGACAGACAGCACAGCACAGTACAGCACAGTACAGTACAGTATAACTGTAATGCTAACGGTAATGGGAACGGTAACGGTAAAGGCAGGACGCCACCCGTAAGTCGAACGACTTGGCCAAGGACATGTGCGTTGGCAGCTTAATTTCATTTATTTACCTGAAAGCTGTTTATGTGCTTGCGAAATTACGAATTAAATTTTTAATTTGTCAAAAGGAACAACAGCTCGACAGCAGGATGCGATGAGCTCGACTTTTGGGTGTGGGTGTGTGGGTGTTGGTATGGGTGTATGTGAGTGTGTGTGTGTGTGTGTGTGGATGAGCATCCTGTATCCGTGACTGTTGTCGTTCCATTTCTAGATGATTAACTGCAGTTAGAGCTCTGATAGCAGCCACCGTAAAGGACAATTTAATGGGGTTGGCCTTGGACCAATTTATCGACTTTACATACATTAAATTTAAAATACATTAATTAAGATACAAATCAGTACATCTTAATATTAGTAAATATACAGTTAAGCTCTTTATTAACTACAATTGATTTTATAAAATTGTTATTCCAAGTATGCTTACTATTTCATATAAACTATTTAAATGCTGCTTCTTACTTATTTTATTTATAAATGCAAAAAATATAAAAAAATTACTTTAAAAATTTAAACCAAAAATTTAAGTTTCTTATGTTGATATATTCTTAATGTTAAATATCACTGGTAACTGTTGGTAACTTTAAATTATATATCTCAAATAATGTCAAGATAATGGATTATCTCTTGAAGGTCTCTGGATCATTAATTTTTCGTTGTGTTCCATTTGCACTTGCCAAAGGAAGACACACCCCAACGCCAGATATTCAATACATATATATATATGTGTATATATATCCTTTGCTCCTGGGCGCCCGTGGACCATAAGAAATAATGTTGTTTATGTTGTGCAAACATAAAATTCTTTCTTATTCCGCGCTACTTACGGACCAACCTACATACCAACACACCACCCTCTTCCCGACTTTATATATATGGGTATATGTATATATATATATATATATATATAGAGAGAGATGTATATCCTTATGTACATTGGCAATTTTTGTCCTTTTCCCCGTGCGGCTGGTATTCTTTTTGGTTGCGCTGGGGCTGGGCAATAAAGTTGTTGGAATTTAGCTGAACCGAAAATAGTTTATGGCGGAAGTCATTAAGTGGCTCGGTTTACAGCAGCCGCAACATGAAAAACAGAAGTGCCAGCCCTCTGGGCCCAGATCTCTGCCACTGGCTCTGGCTCTGCCTTCTGCCACTGCCTGTTCCCATTTTCTGGGCCGCTTTTTTACGAGATTTTTATAGACGAATTATGGTTTTTATTTGCCGCTCTATATATGTGACCCTTTATGCTGCAGTTCTTTTCGCCATTCAGCCCAGTTACACACATATATTTTCCCCCCTTTTTTGTTTTTTGTGTGTGGGAAAATTTAATTATTTTAAAATGATTTGCGCACATATAAATAAAAATAAAAAAACCAACAAAAAAATGCAAATGTTAACCGAAATGCGCAATGCAAGCAAATTGCTTTTTTATTGGGTTAGAAGCCCGCTGCAATGGCATTCAATTAGGACTTCTTTATGGCTTAGCAATTGGTTTAGCCTTCATAATAATTGCGGCATGGGATGACTACTCGGCCAAGTTTTGTCACACTTTAAATTCTAATTTCATGCATTTTGCACATCAATAAAATGTTTTGACTTTGCCTAGCCAAAAGTCTCTTCCCCCGGTCATGATTTGCTTTTATGACTTGGCCGTGCAAAACGTGAGAAAACTTTGGAAATTTCTGAGTTTTTGGTCAGGGCCACGGGGCAGGTTTTTGGTAATAGGAACGGTGAGCCAAGCTTTTGATGTATTTATTTGGGTTGACTCACCGAGATATACCGGCTAAAACTTAATTTACAGCTGAAGAGCAGGAGCGATTTGTGTTGTAATTTGTTGGTTTTTGGCCCATAAAGTTTTGGACAATTACCCGAAAAAGAGATTAATATTAAATATCTTTTAAAATTAATTATTTTCATTGCAGTTAATTTAAATGTTTACCAGTTTATATTAAATATATATTATGTACATATTTTTTTAAGGAACTTTTTCTTGACTTTTCTTTTCTCTACTTCAATAAAAAACTATCCAATAACATACAGGCGAATTAATTCAGTTGAATAAGCCAAAGATGCCATAAAAGTGTTCGAATTTTCTATAAAAGATCCGCTCAAGCTAAAATTATAGAGATTATTTGGACGAGCTGCTGCTGACTGGAAAACTGATTGATGGCTCTAATTAAATCTGGCACAGCAGCATAAAAACTTTTATTGAAAACCGTAAAAGTCGTAACCAAGGCAAATGCCTGGCGCTGTAATAAAATAAAAACAGAAGAAGAAAAAACAATAAAAACATTAAAAACATTTAGCTATCGTTTATTTAAAGTTTTTGGCCAACCGCAAAATGGCTTTAAAGGCCGCAAGAAGAACCGGCGCCGAAAGAGTCGGTCAGTTTTGTTGGCCCCGTTTGTTGGATTCTCCGAGTTGTGTTGGGCGCGTTGTTTTTGCCTTATCTGCGTGTTGGGCGACGATTTATGATTGCACACTCAGCATAATCAATTGTTATAAATTATTGTTATTGTTGGAGGTTAGCCAGAAGGCAGGAGAACTCCGCCACTCCTGCGGGCAGCTGCTGACAACATTAAACAATCACCGTGAGTTATGGGCTCAACGAACCGCCTTCGCAAAATTTATATGTACGAGTATATAGTATCCCTACTACTTCGGAATTTGGAATTCCGAATTAAATGCGAGTTTTAAAGCGGGTTAACAGAAGGACAAACAAAGTCTGGCTGCAAAGATCAATGACTCCATTGAAGTTCAATAAAATTGTCCCCGGCCACGCTAGACTTCACCGAAAGAAAAAAAAAAACATGAAGGTGCAGTAAGCTCGCAAAAAGGATGCAAAAATACCGAGGCGAAAAAAGAAAGGACATCGAGTTGGCGCTCGCCAATAACTGCGGCAGACTCAAAGAGCAATTTATGCATAAATAATGCGCTCCATGGGCTAGCCAAGTCAGGAGCAATCCACCAACTCCTTCTCTAACTGCCTTTTTGACTGACTTTTCGCCTACCTGGCTGCTTTCCCTTTGTTTTCTTTTTTCAAAGCAAATTTAAACAAAAATCAACGACCATGAAACACTCTTTAGGAAATGTTGTTTATGGGAAATGGGTTGTATTTTTTAAGAAAAAAAAAAAAAGGATACAAATAAAGGAATAAGATAAGATAAGATAATTGAATAAATACTAATGTAATGACAAAAACGTAACTAACTAACAAATGTTCAACCATATTTAAAATGTTACATCTTTTTATAGAACCTTCAATGTTTAACTTTACTTTTAAAAATATGCCAAGATTTTAAGACAAAATATTTGATACAAAAAAAAATAATGTT
>JAJJHY010003831.1:7680899-7691345 GCA_021224005.1 Drosophila setifemur | reverse complement strand
ATTTTCCAAAGGCAATTTTTTAGCCACTGCAGGTGGCAGTTGGTAGTTGAAAATAGAGTTTGAACACGTCCTGAGCTTAGTCCGCCACTATTGATTTCTTGCGGTATGCCTTTTTATGTGTATTTTGGAAACGCAGAAGGGTAAACGCTGGAGAAATTGATAATTGAATCGACCACAGGAAATGTCAATTGTTTGCACCCCTGACGGTTTTAATTGAATTTATTTAAGCCCATGGCCCCGGGAGGTCTTTCCTTTTTTCCTTTTTGGGAAATTCCAATCTCAATTCCATTTGACCCTTGACGAAACTCAAAGCCAACTTTTCACCAGGAGCCAGACCGAACAAATAAAATCGAACAGAATTTCATTCATTCATCAGGTTGGGCAGGAGAATGCCACAGAAATTAGGTTGATTTGACCTAGAATGGTGATTGTAAGGCTGCTTGAAATATATAGAAATATATATCGGCTTGTTGGGATATCCCAAAAATCCAATTCTTGCTAAACTTTTGATGACAGATTTCCTGTTGAGCTCTCCATTGTCTTGAATCTTGAGCTGAAACCACAGCCACTTACCAACCAACCTTTTATAAAAAATCTCGCCCTGCCCACAATGATATATGATTGCCGCCACATGGTGGCAAAAGTGCAAATTCAAAATCAGCAACATCCAATTCAGTGCCTCGCCAAGCCCCGCTGTTCTGGCCAAGAACGGAGCAGATCAGGTAAGAGGAAGTTTAGCCCGGGTAGATGGCCCAAGTACTTGGCAAGTTCCAAGGCACTGTCAGCATAAAGTTAAGCCCGGGCTAAGCAGATGCCAGTTTTGCGGAGTTGGCCAGGTCCAGCTCCCGTTTCCCAGCTCCCAGCTCTCCCAGTTTGCAACTCCACTTGCAGCACCTCTGCGGCTGCACATCATCAATCTTCTTAGACAGCCACACGGTCCTGGCTTTTCTTCTGCTCCGTTTCTCCTCTGCAGATGCATCAGTTTTGTGTACCGAACGTGCGGCCATTTCCTGCAGCCAGAATGCAGTTAAGAACAAGCAGAGAGCACTGGAAAAAATAGTTTTATATTTGGTGGAAGTTATCATATCATTAAAAAAAGCAAAAAGCTATGACAAAATAATTTATTTCCCTATAACAAAGTTTTTAAACATATAAAATAAAATCGAGACACTTTTCATGCAAATATTTGTAAAATCAAATTACGTTAAATTGTATATAAATTAATTAGTATATGTAAATACATATAAAAATATTAAATTAATAAATTTAATTTAAAAATCATATTCCTAGCTATTTCTCACATTTTTCCCCTAGACAGATAAACAAAATTAGGATCGCAATAAATTATTAGTAAGAGCTACTGCAAAAATTGTAATGGAATAAATTTCAAATATTTTTTAATCATAATTTATTATGTTATAAATTATGGAATGGATTTTTTTAGTGAGTGGGAGTGGAGTTCAAGTATCTGGAATCCTGGCAGCCCGTTGACTTGCTGCCTCACATTTTTGTCATCGCCGGCTTGTCTCATCGTTTTGAGTTATGCTGCTCGGGGAAAGCTTCTCATCCTCCAGGATCCAGTCTGTTGTTGTTGCTGTTGGGGAGTCGTTGGCCTCCCGCCCCTCCCTCAACCCTAAGCACTGGTACTGAATGCATCTATTTGCAAGTATTTTATTGCCGAGCTCTTCTTCAACAACTCCAGCAGTACTACTCCAGAGGGGTCTGCACTTTGTTATTAATGCGCATTTAAGTTTTTTCTTTTCCTCAACCATTTTTTTGTAATATTTTTTCTCGCTTTTGTTGGAGGGCAGGAGGAGCAGGGCAGGGCAGGGCAGGGCGACACGACTTCACCTTTTTGGCTGATGCTTTTGTGTGCTTTCTAATTGAGGAAACATTAAAAGTCAAGTTCTGCTTGCCGCATTGTTATAACCCAGAAAAACACGAGTGCACTGCAGTCTCTACTCCTGGCTCCCAGCTCCTGACTACCAGCTCCCAGCTCCTGATTCATCCTGCTCCTGCTCGGCTTCCCTTTGTCTGTTCCCTTTTTATTCCTTCTGTATTTTTTTTCCGGGTCTTTTTTTAATGAAGTTTCGGCTGCCATTTGTTGGGTTTGACTTTTTGACATGGTTGCCTTCGCTTTTTTGGTTGCCACCACTGCAATTGAAAGCCATTGAAAAGGCGTTGTCACAAAAATGGGCAAGAGCATGGCCAGGCGCATCAAGCGCTCAATTAACTGGCTACATCTTGGCAGCCCCCAAAGGAGTAGGACCCTTTGGAATGTCTGCGTCTGGTCTTGGTTCTGGTTCGGAGCCGGGTCTGGGGCACATTAATCATCTTTTGCATACAATGAAATCTGCGAAGCGGTCGGAAAAAGCACTGAAAGTTACGTTTGGGGAGGAGTTTAAAAAGTTTAAAGGCAACAAATAAAAATAAATTTCTCTTATGTATTATAATTTGTCATAAAAGACAGAAAATTATGAACAAAAACTTTAACAACTTTATTTACCCAAAATTATTTTCAATAAATATTTATATGGGGATATAGATACTAAAAAACATTTATAGGTTTCTAGGAAAGTAGTATTAAAAAATTTTTGAGCATATAAAAATACATATTTTTATATATTATAAGTTATCATAAAATACCAAAATGAATAACAAAAACTTTCACAACTTCCTTTAGGAAATTTTATTTATTCAATATTATTTTCCATAAATATTTATATGGGGATTAAGATATAAAAAAAAGTTCCCATGAAAATGTTATTTCTTTTTATTAATTTAATTTTTTATAGTTTGTAGTATTTTCCCTTCTTATTGAAATATATTTAAGTGCCTTAAACTATCAGCTAAGCAACTCCTGACAAGTTCAATGGGAGTTGCCAGTTGGCCAAGGAGAAAATATCTCAACCTAGAGCCAAATGCTCAGCGATTATGCGAGTTTAGAATGAAGCCGGCGAGGCGAATGGAAAAGAGGTCCTGCCTCCGATTACGAAAGGAAAGGCACAAGAGCTTCCTTGTGTCTGGGGCGCACACATTTGTCAAAGTAGTTCGCCGCCGTATCTTCGTCACTATCCCTCATTCCGTGTCGCAGTCATTTATCATTTATGTATGCGTTGCATATCGTGCAGGAGGACTTCAAGGATAATGTGTATATATATATATATATATAGTATGTATGTGACCCGTAGTCATTGTCAGTCGATGAGCGCCTGACACTTCTTTGAGAGACTAGAGACAGAGAGAGAACCTTGGACGAAAGCCGCAGTTGATTTGTAAAGCCTGAGGCCACTCGACCGTTTGATATTTTAGTTATGTGACATTTCGTGAGATTTTGAAGGACACCCAAACCCCAAACTGGCAAACCGCACGTCACAATAGCTGAGAAAAAGGGAGAGTTCCTTGCATTCACACATTTCACACGGATTTCACGCATGTCACACAAAAATTTATCAGGATAACAAGGAATTTTTGGCATCGCAAAACCCACAAAGGATTCCCTTCAAAACCACCGATTATTGGTTCTGATGAATGTGAATTGTAATTAATTTAATTAATTTAATGATGAAAATCTGGGTAAATGAAAGTAATTAAAAGTAAAACGGAATTTATGTGGCAAGCCGCGGATTTAAATATTAGAAAACTATTACAAACATCGTAAATATGTATAAATATGTTTTGTGAATTTAGTTTTATGTATATTTATTCTTACTTTATTTATTATAAATCAATTACTTACCATTTTAAATATGTTTATATACGTGTCCAATTTATTTTTGCATCTATCTTTATGTCCAATTAAATACCTTATTTTATTTCAGAGTTATGCAAATCTTCAAATCATAACATAAATATTCTATTATTTTCCGATCCTTATGATAAATAAGATACCTCCAATTGAGAGTGTTCGACATTCGTATTTTGGCCAGTATGAAATATGGCCAACACTTAATAAGAACCCTTGGCAAAATAAAGATGCTGGGTAAGTGGTTGAATCGATGGTCATGCATGTCTATTAGTTGCGAAGTGACTTGGGAAAGAAAACTGCTGCGGCTGTCTTGATTGATAGCCCGGGAAAATGGATTTTTCATATTTACCCCCATTGTTGGTTGGGTCTAGTATAGAGAGTAGTTTTCCCCACCCCCCAATGTTGGCACGTGTAACCGATACGCACACAGATACTCAGGCTAACAAACACACACGTGCCAATACAAACGCACATAATTATGCCTTCAAATAAACATGTCCCGGTTGCCTGGCTATTGGTTGTATAACTAAGACGTTTGCCAAATTAATTTTCATTTGCCAAACAGGGCCAGTGGAAAATTCAATCAATTTCCTGCCCACTTTTAGTTCGTTGAATTTGTAATTCTGGAAACAGTTTGCTTTGCTAGCTTCTTACCGACCTACCTTCAACATCAAATTCGACACTGGGGCATTGGATTTTGGGGAAAGTTCGTGCCAAAGCCAAGTTTACGGAGCGGAAGTCAGTTTATGGTATTTGTATACATGGCCAGACCATCGGCCAAGTTGTTATGGCATTTAGTATTTGCTTGTAAAATGTGTTAATAGATTTGCCCAGCTGCTGAGTGCACATAGCGCTGCCCATAATGCCAGTGTATATGTACGAGTATGTGATCAACAATATATGTGGCCATATGCCCGGACATTAAAATACCTTTAACAAATTATGTCGCATTATTTGTACGTTATTGCCCACAAACAGTATGCCGGGGCTTTGTGAGTGTGTCTCACATTGCAAGGCGGCTGGGAATTTCTCATTGTGAAATGTTTGAAATGTTCCCAGGGGCAAAAGGTGCCCCTCAAAATCTTTAACAATCGATATGGAAATTTATGGTCTGGGATTTAAATTCTAGCTTGCAAAGATGTGTTGTGAAAGTGTTACCAAGATGTAACTTATTCCACGATTTGTTTTAGTTTTTGAATTACTACTTTTTAACAAGGAATTTAGAGCATCTAATATTCAATATATTTTGAATTCCTTCAAGACTCTTATTTATCCCCATTTTAAATCCCTTACTCAACACAAAATCCATGAAATTAAGAGGTACTAAAAACATCGTCAGAGTACTTGCATTCCCAGAATTTTCCTGAATTTCAAACCCCTCGTAAATTGGCAATTACTTCCGTTCATTGTTTCGATTGGATGCCGGGGACAAGTGTAAAAGTTGCAGCTTTGCATTGAGTTCTGGACTTGGAATGGCCCTAGGATGAGATTTGCCTGCCGGCAGAAATCTATTTTCCGCACAACTTCAGCACCGAAAGCGGCCAATGTGTGAAACATAAGCAATTTCCAAAAGTTGCAACTCAAAAGCATAAATCGAAGCTGGGCACCACCAGCCCAGCTCTTCCCGGAGAGTATCCTTCCCCCAGCCCTGCGAAAAACTAAACTTCGAAAGTCAAGCCGGGGAAAATCGAATACGGGTGGGAAAACGGGGTGGGAAACTCGAGGGAGGGGAACTTGCAATGAGCTTATGTTGCTGGCCACTTGCAATGCGAATGGTTCCTCTTTTTTTTATCTTTTTTTGGGTGAGAGAGTGAGGTCCCCGGCCTTTTTGCTAGTTGCATTTACAGAAAACCAATAAACTTAAATGGAAAATCCGTAAACTATAAATCATGGCTTAAGTCCATTTCCTTCGTTGTCAATACGTTTCCGCTTTGTTGTGGGTTTTGGAAAATGTTGCACACACTAACTCGCTCACACACACAGGCCAAAACGCAAAACCAGTTGTAACCGGGCTACCCCCATTTTTTTGGGCCAGTCCCAGTTCCAGTTCCATTTGTTAACCAAGATCCGAGCCAAGTTTGGTTGAGAAATGGCCATGATTGGACGGACTGCACTCCGTTTTCGGGGCGGCCCGAAACCGACTGCTTTACATTTTTTTGGCATGTCCATTTGCAAAGTCATTTACCCATACAACACACACCCATGGCACTCACTCAATTTCCAAGTCGACGTTCAAAAGTCGCATAGTGTCCTCATCCTCGTCCTTGTCCCTGTCCCCGACAACCCCATGGAGGTCCTTTCACTGGTCCTGGTTGGATTTGACAGTGCTGGCTGTCAGTCAATATATTTGCAGTGTGCTTGTTGTGCAGCGTTTTCGACAACTCATTTTATTAGACCACATTTAAAGCAGGGGTTAAGATAATAGATACATTTACTAGAAATATTTTTAAATAAAAAAATAAAATATAGGATTACCTATACTTAATCCTAAGTAACCTCGTTCATCCTCAAGGTTTAATTCAATTTAAAAAGAAAGAAAATGCAGTAATAAATAAAAAGTACATTTTCTATAAATTTTCAGTTTATTATCAGTTGATTTTTTTAATGCATTTGTATATAACTGAGTTATTTTTTATTTTTTTAAATAAATTTATATATTAAAATTTTCTATTGTTAATATAAATTTGTCCCCAGTTGTATGGAGGACCCTTACTCTTTTGCTGAAGTTGATGAACTGATGCACTCGGCGTCCTCGCACGTTTGCGGTCAGACCTAGAAAATTGATGTGACTTTTTATCAACGTGGGGCCGGGGCAGTAGTCGATGAACTATGTTTCTTGATTTTGGTTTTCATCTGTTTCATTTGTGGCCGTTGACATTGTTGCCATTGTTGGGCAGGAGCAGGACCAGGAGCTGGAGCCGGAGCCAGTCGGGCCAAACAAATCAAAGTGGAATCCCTGAGAAGGAGCAGCGCTTTTTTTCGTGAGATTTCGTGCATGATTTTTTAAAGACCCGACTTTAATATGTAATCAGCTAATATATTTCCATGTTTGCAACCTAATTTAATTATGGATAAACATAAAGGAAAAGAAGGAAATAAATTGAATTAAAAGGAAATCATGCAAACATCGAATAAATTATGTATTCCTAATCAGAATCAAGGCATGTCCCGTGTCCCGTGTCCCACTTCCAATCAGAAGGGAAGGAGGAGCCCCGCCCCGCCTACAGAGTCATAACTCAGCTAATAATGCCAAACAAATTGTTGACAGGCGAAGGCAAATTCGTGATACATAAATTATCTGCCAGCGATTTTTTTATGACTGTCACTGTGTCAGCGGATAAAATACACACACACACCCAACAACAACTAAACATTAAAGATTTACAGCGAGTAGATTAACCGTCCTGGGACTGGGACTGGGATTGGTTTCTGGCCTTGGTATTGGAATGTCCGAAAATAAGGTAATGGAAATGAAAGCCAACCCACCTTAATGCCGCAAAAAATCGGTATAATAAAAATGTCCCATGTTATTAATAACACTCCTAGGGGCTTGGGCCCCCTACAACACCACAGCCCCTAAGTAGTGGGTCATTTCAATACCTTATGCATAAGCCCAGCCGCCGTCTTAACCCCACTCAGAGTCCTTCCCCTGGATCGTGGATAAATACCACAGAGCAAATAAACACGCGCAGCTCACGGCCGAACAATATGAGATATATATTGAAAACGTGCATAGTGACCCAGCCACTTAAGGCGACCCGGCGACGACACGAAATGAAAGGCAAACCTTACACGCTAATAAAATTTGGGCAAAAGAATTTTACTGATCGAAGAGCAGAGTACCCAGTAATAGCCATAAAAAATATTACAATTATTAGTAAATAAAAAACCATTAAAAAATGTTCTTGCAATGCACGCAAAAATATTTTATTAATCAAAGTAGAATAAAGTCAAGTTACATATTTAATAATACTTCATTTATTTATTGAAGTAAAATTGATTAAATTATTAAAATTTTTGAATAGGTAATTTTTCATTTGATTTATGATAGTAAAAAAATAAATAATAAACCATTAACACTTTAATTTCCAAAGCCTCATATAATACTTAAAAAGTATCTCTTATTTATTGAATCAAATTCATACAAAGCCAAGTTACATATTTAATCACATTTAATTACTTCATTGAACTCTAACTAATCTATTAATTTCAGTTTTAGTATTGGAAATTTTGCTTATTAAAATAATCCATTCGCAAATTAATATCCAATGCCTGCTATAATATTTTAAAAGTATCTCGAAATTAATAAATCAAATGCATACAAAGTCAAGTTATATATTTAATTCATTTTCTGAACTCTATGTAATCAATTCATTTCAAATTTTGGATTGGTAATTTTGCATATGACATGATACTGATAAAATAAATAATATGCCTGCTATAATGATTTAAAAGTATATCCAATTTATTGAATTTATTGAGTATATCCAATTTATTGAATAAAATTTGAGCAAAGTCAACTTACACTTTGAATAATTCTTAATTTATTTACTTAACTCTAAATATTCGATTCATATTCATTTTTTTATTAATTTAGATTATTTGTTATATAATAATAATAAAACCCTCCTGATAGTTGGCCTAACCAACCCACAAAAAAAGCCGAGCTCACCTACACCGCAAGAAAAGGACAACTCAAGATGGAGGAGTGAGGCGACGCAGCTGGGCGCTTGGGCATTTTATGTGGCATTGGGTGGAGCGGCACAAAAGGCTTGGCCAAATATGGGTTTATGGCTTGTAAAAATCCATGTTAATAATATCAACAAAGGCCTGGCCGGCGGAAAAGGATAACTAGCGAACAGGAGCCAGTCAATGTCCTATCAGATGCCCAAGGCTGAGCGGCAACTTAAAACTCACCCGAATCTCGTGTTAAGGCATCCATTCTACTCAGTTTTTTTTGCACATTCTTAACGCCACACAAAAGGCAACGAAAAATGTAGCAAAGCCGGGATTTGAGTTGGGATACCAAGCTAAAAAATATATAATAAAAAATAATATAAAATATGAAGAGAAAAGGTAAAACGTCAAAGCCGGCGCCGCATCATTAGTGTCATATGTGAGGGAGACGAAGAGCTATTTATATTATTCACATGGCATAATAAATCAAAAATTGTTGCCAATAAATTTATTATTGTAGATTATCTGCACAAAGGTTGGAAGGCGTCTGTCTGCCCACCTTGACAAAAGCTAAAAACTGCCTGCCGGATGCGGAGTTAACCCTTGGCATCCAATAATTTATCAACATCAACACAAGAGCATCTACTATAAATTACCAACAAAAGAAGTTAATAATGCCTGAGATGGGTGGATATATATCTACCGGTCTGGGCTGGCCGGGTGTATTGTATGAGATTTTCAAATGTGCATTTTTTACCCAAAAACTTGGTAAGTTCAGGATTGCTAAAGGGCCTTTTAAAAGTTATAATTTATTGTAATTAATTGCTGACTATTAAGCATTTGTAAATTTGTCTTCGGAGGGAATATATATACATAAAATGATTTGTATGATATATGACTATTAAACCTTGTTTAAAAAATTAAGTGCAAATATTATGGTTATATTTTATTATTACTATTATTATATATGGTCATGCCATGATAAATGTAGCTAATATATTTATACACTATAAATTATATACATTTCTCATTCAAATTAGAGTAAGGGGGAGAAAATACTTGTTATAGCCAATTAAAGAAATGCCATTACGAAAATTTCCCCATTGATTTCCATTTGCCAACTTTTGTTTGAGCTGCACTCACAGCTAATCAAAAGCAAATTAACGACCCCCCACTTGCCGCTTGCCCCTTTTCTATTTTTATCCTGGTTTAGTTGCCTCTTTTTTGTGTGTCTGCTGCCCCAACCACGCCCCTTTTTTCTAACCACCCACCGCCCCCTGCCGCATTGCAACTGTTGACAAATCTCTTTTTAAGAGCGCGCTTAAAACGTCATTTGTGCGTTTTTTTTTTGTTGGGTGTTCTGTTTTTTTTTTCTTTGCTGCCCCGCATTGGGTTGAGTTTGGTAACCAGGCAGCAGGCAGCAGGCAGCTCACATCGACGGGCTAAACCAATCAATATTTAACACATTTAACCCTTTGACGACACCGACAACAACGCCACCGACACACGCCTGCGACTCGCTGATCGTTCTGCGTAAAATTAGCATAAAATTTGAATTTTACAGCCAAGTGAAGCGTATGCAGCGCGTGATTGACAGCAGTCAAATTCAATTGAAGTCGAAGCGGGGCTCTCAGGGATGAAATGAAATAAAATAAAATAAAATTTAATTCAAATAAAACCAATTTTGGAGCGTTCCCGAAAACTCCAGAAAACCCCGCGCGCACACACACACAATGAAGATAGGTAGGCCAACCTTTTGGCTCTAGGTCGAGCAACCTTGTGGCAAAACTTTCCGCAGGGTGTCATGGTTTTTCTTCGTTTTCTTTCTTGTCATTTCTGTTGTTGTCACTGTTGTTGTTGTTGTTATTGCGATGCCAAAAAGGATGCACAGCGAATTGGCAACGTGTCGGCGGCGGCGGCGGCGTCGGCTCCAGGATATTTTGGCATGTCCTGGCCCGGAGTTGCCAAGCGTGGGCCAGGCGCGAAATTGCCTTCGGAATGGTGAAAATCCAAAAGGAAAA
>JAJJHY010003831.1:7660463-7678798 GCA_021224005.1 Drosophila setifemur | reverse complement strand
TTGTGGGGGGAGGGGGTTTGGGGAGGTCGAGGTGAGTTCTCTTTTTGGTAGTTCGTAATCGTGCTGATTGTTTCTTTTTGCGCATTGTTTGGGCTCTTTAATTTAATTCCCTGCCATTCTTATTTATTTAACATTAGTTTTTATTTTACGAGCCATAAAAGGGCCAGGCGGCTTACAAACACCCAGCATAAGACAAACAGAATTAAAATAAATACAAAATAAACTACACTTAAACTTCCCTTTTATAGGTTTTTGGGACCATAAATCAAGATCACATTGCCCGTAATTGGTTAATCGCTAATGTAAACTGCGATAAGCCTTGGTCATAAAAGATAATAACTGATAAACCAGCAGCTCATAACGAGCGAACTCTGAATCACTCGAGAGTGTGTGTACATGAGAAATTCCAGCTCCATGTGTGTTTGCCCACAATGAAAACCGGCCCAAAAATCACCAAAGATAACGAGCGCTGGCTGCAGCAATTGCAGCCTGGAAAATCGCTGCATACAGTCGCTCTTTCCGTTCGTAAACACATCAGAATCCAATTGGCTGCACGTTTCTGTGGCAGACCGCACCCAAAAAAAAAAGCTGCTGCTCCTGCACCGCCAGCCATTTGGATGCAGCCCGTACATATTGGCATTAGACTAATCCAGAGTTCTGCACGCAACAACTTAGTTATTGGCCATGGTCGAAAAGCAGTACCGAAATTTTCAACTGTCGGAGCGACCGTAAACTGAACTTTAGTTAATAAAAAAAACTAATCAAATTTGGCTTAGTTTTATAAATGATTTATTTGCGTTCCCCTTTAGTATATTTAGCCTACTTTAAATTCTCAGAATTTTTGTTTGTATATATGTTTATGTGTGTATATATTATTGATCAGCTTTTTTTGTAGGTATTAAATAAAACTGAATAATTACAAGATTAAAATAAAAATCTAGTTGAATATATTAATATTATTTTATTTTATTCAATAAGCCTAAATAATTATTAAAATTATTTAAATTTTTTATAGATTTCAAAGGCCAATTTTAACATTTTTTACGGCTCAGAGCGAACCATATATATATTTTCTCCCAGTGCAGCAGTTTCTGTTAGAGCAACTGTGCTTTTGGCCTGGAGCAGACGGAATGGTGACGCACATTAGCCGATAGTGCAAGTCCATGCACTGTTTCCAAACTCCCGATTCCCCTCCCCCCTCTCCCCCTGGCCCGTTTAATGTGCAACAGCGAAAAGTTGAACGTGCTGGCAGCTAAATTCCTTTTTTTATCCTCTCAACTTGGCAACAGACACTCACACACACACACACACGCACACACTCGCTAACTGATGGCCATTATCAGCATCATTATGTGGCATTAGAAGCCGCGCCACGATGATAATGTTGTTGCAGCTTAAAGTTGTATGCGATTTATTTGCGGTCACTCCCCGTTTTTCGCGTATGTGCAAAAATGCAATTGAGCTCATTTAAATAGCATAAATGCTTAAGCTCATTAGGTGCAAAATTTTCAACTAGCAGAAGAGCCTTGTAATGACCAAAAGACTGTGTCCCCTGACCGCTTACTAGAGGCGGACCAGAGGATAAAGGTAGCTTATCAGTCAAGTGGATAGGAGTAATTATACCTATTATGAATATAATGCAGTTCCTGCGAATCTGCGTCATCTGGGAGATATTGATATTGATGTTCTGACGTGGTTAGATAAGTGGAAGTTCCTTTCAAATCAGTTAATAGCCCATTAACGCATATAAAGAAGTAAAAATTATTTATAACAATTTATTTATATTTTTAATAGGTTTGATACTTGGCAAACGTATTAACAAATATATTGAAAAACATATTAACAAACATATTGGAAAACAAATTGACTGACATATTGACTAACATATTGACAAACATAGATGAAGCAAACACCTGCCAAACTACTAGAAATTAAACTTAATTCAATGAATTTAATCAAACCCTAATTGGTTGGTAAGAGCTATAAAAAAATATATAAACGCTACCCAAAAGTTTTAATTTTTTAATTAAATGATAATAAGGCTGGGTTGATAAGTGGCTGATAAGGTCATTATTTAATTATTAAATAATAGAATATACCAAAGTCGGATTATTTCACGAGTCTAAAATGATATGAACGAAAAAAAATCCAAAAAAATATATATGCTTATGTTAATATTTTTAGCACATGATTAAAAGTAAAGATAGCATTCCAAACCATAATAACACCTCCTTGGCAATAGTTTAATATCGAAGATTTATGATTGTTTAAAATGGAGAGTGAGCTTGCGAATATTTCGCCATGAATCATGTGCTCCTGCAATCATCCGTTTCCATATCAACGGAGGGCACGTGACTCCCGATAATACTCCCGGCATACTCAAGATTGTTTCCATAGAACCCGGTTCGCACCTGATAAACAAAGCACTTGACTCTCTGGCTAATACCGTTTGAGCAGACATAAGGCGGCCAACCAGCCTTCCCTTTTGGCACATCTTGGCCAGGTGCTTTGATTAATCCTGGAAATATAACATTGAGGTGATAGACCCGCTTTTGGTGTTCCTACTCCATGAAGGAGAAACGATGGATAATTATTATGGGAGTTCCTTGAAGGGATTGCAGTTTTAATTGGGATTTTGTAACCAAAGCAGATATATTTAAAATATATAATTAACATGGGTTATTTTTAAGCCCAATTTATTATTGCTATTATTTTAATTTGTGAATTTATAGAGTTTACCAATCTGATTGTGGATTGGATGTGTTTATCCCGGGTAAATTTTTATGACTAATATAAAATATATAATAATATATAATAAATAATTAAATAACAATTTCTTTCCAGATGAAATCTATAAAAATGTTTTTAATTTGTTATATCTAAAATAGTAAACATTTTCCCAGCAAACTTTGAATGCCATAATTAGCTATTTCAGGGTCCTGCTGAAAAAACTTTCAGATAAGCGCCTTTAACACATGACTCCACTTGGCCACTTGGCGATGATTGATTGATCACTCCGTCCATCAATTGGCGGCCAGTTAATAAACACTGATGCAATCCCTATCAACGGGTGTCATTGCAGCAATACATCGGACTTGGACACGCCCTGTGGAGCCAATCAGGTAATGGAACTGGCAACTGGGAACTAGGGAACTGCTGGTGGCCAAGTCATGCTCACACTCAATCATTGGTAGTAAGAAGGAAATGTAGTGACCATCAATCGAGAGAGGGAGAGAGGGAGCAGTAATTGTGATTCGGTTATTCGCCGATTACCTTTTTCCGAATAAGCAGCGATAAGCCAACACCAGGCGTTCCATGAGCTACACTTTTGTTGTTAACGTTTTGTTTTTGGCCCGTTCAGCCCGGCTACAATCGCAAAGTGGTTCGGAGTGTGTGATAAAACATGTAGGCACAAAGATTATGAGTACGCTTTTCCCAATGCCGGCGGTTGTGTATGGGTGCCTTGTTTAGATTAGCCCCAGTCTAATTGGCCATTGGAGCCAACCGATTCTAAGGCGATCGCACAGTTCTTTCTGCTCCGCTGAGGTGGCAGGTCGCGAAAAAAAATTAATAACTCTGCCCTGGAAATTTTTAATTTGCCTTGCTACCGTGTAAGTGAATGTGCCCGAAATAAAAGAAAAACCCATAGAAATGACAAAGTTATTTCGAAATAATCAGAGTGACAAGAGCTGTGCATTTGATAATCATTTCCATAAATCATTTCCCACAAAGCTCCGATGGGTGATTAGGTTTATGGCGAAGTAATAGCCATTTTGAGACTCATACGCCACGTTGGCACTCAGATTGCTAATAAGCGTGTTAGCTTAATTCCCAAGCGTTTCCCTATTATCTCCTCTGCCCTAGGGTTATCGATGTTATGCTAGATACGGTACGGCCGTAAATTAAATATTCAGAATCAGAAATCTCAAGCAACACACACAAAAAAAAGTTAAGGCCATTCTTCAAAGTATTCGTTGGCAATTGCATGCGATTTAATGGTAATTCGCCCGACGATAACTTATCTTAATTGATTCTTGATAATCACTGGCTACATGCGTTAAATATCGATTTCAATTTACTGACACAATAATACACGAACTACAAACTATATATGGGGGCCATAATTGTGACGTGTGACGTCAGAGCACGTGATGGATCATGTGGGGGGCTATAGCAAATTGAACCACTCAAACGTCAAGTTGAAATTTGCCAGCCAATCTTCGATAATATTTTTACGGCCCACGGAACGGATTTCTTAATGAGCTTAGAAACGTTGCCTGCAATCGGGGCGGGCAATTCCACACCCAATCCCAATCCCCCAAAGAACCAGTAATTGCGGACATAAACCAGCGGGGAATAGCACCAGGAACTGGGACTGGGACTGGGACTCGGACTGGAAATGGAAATGGTTCTCTGCTATCCGATAATCAGACATTTACGTGAAGTTTGCCCACGAAGATTTATGGCCAACTTAAAGGCAATTGTCTGGTCGGTGCAGATTTATGGCTAAGACTGATGTACAAAACTCAACCGATAAGCTTAGACCTACTCCAATTTATCCATCGATAGCTGAGGATATAGCCAACCAACTAGCTGCACTTAATCAATTCTATGAACTGTTGTGGAAATTACAAGGAAAATATTTACTGCCTATAAATAGGCCGGATAAATAAATATCTTTGAGAGATACAACATTTAATTTAAAGTTAAATATTTAAATAAAAGTAGTTAAATTTAAAAATAACAATAACTTTGCATATTAACCAGCTGAGCTTTCTGAATTTGATGGAAATATACTAAGCAATATAATTAAAATTCTGCAAACTTTATACGAATTTTTAGCCTTGAAACTATATATAATTTGTATAGGAATAAATCATATTTAATAGCATTGAAACAATTCCGGGCTCTTACATCAAAATTAAAGGCAAAATGAAGTTCTGCACATTTAAGGGAAATTATGGACATTGTAAATAATATAGAATTTTAATAGGAATTCACAATATTTATTTGCATTAAAATAGTTCCTGACTTTTTTATTGGATTAGCATTCTTCTTAATATTTAATAGTAATTTAAAAATTTGATAAGCTAATATTTGTATGGGGTTATACACTATTTAATAGCATTGAAATAATTACGGACTCTTTACTTGGAATTAGAGGAAACATGAAGTACCTAACATTTAATAGAAGTATTTGAACTTTTAAACCACTTATGTTTTTTTTAATAATAAACATTATTTAATGGCATTAAAATAGTTCCAAACTCCTCCTTAAATTCGTTATGTCACATGACATTTGATTTGATTGAACTTTACTAACTAGAAACCGTATTTCATACTCCCAAACTGCCCGAGAACATGGCATAATTCCCAGACTTTTCCTCTTGTTAACAAATTTATGAGGCAATTCAGAAATCAACAGGCATTCCATTTGAGGAAGTCCCTGTCCGCCGTAGTAAATCAGATCCCTCGTATCTCCGCCAGAAGCCGAAACTATCGAAAAACAGGCCGCAGACAGCGCGGCCTCTCTATATCGGAGGGAGTCGAGAGCGAGAGTCAATCATTATTTTATGGCCAGACAGGCGGGGCCGCAATCACGGCCAGTCAGTGGTCTACGTTGGTAATAAATATCTGCAATCTGTAATCTGCAATCTGAATGCCCAAATCGGGCAATCAGAAGAGACTGCACTGGTCCTGGGCAATAAGCATTTAATGCAATAAAAGACTCTCCGGGCTTATTTATAAACCAACTGATTGCCGGTAATTGTTAATAATTTCAAATTATTAATGCGCTCAACGCCCACTCCAGATACCCAATACCAAATACATTGAATGCCAACGAAAAGATAGCAGCCCCAACCCCAGTCCCAGCCCCAGGCCCAGCAGTCGATCTCGTTAGCTCCTCTACCATAATCTAATCTGCTCATTCCGATTCGGGTTTGTTCTGTTCAGCTCCACTTACTATATAGTATAGTACTTATGTGATTGATTGCGACATTTGCCAGCGTCTGTATTGAAGTGGACCGACCATAAACAATGTGCGTCACTTCGATCAACAATGCCAAACACCCGTGACCCATTAAAGTTAGTTAATACAACTAATTATTGCAACTAATAAGTGTAGTCTGGCATGGTAAAAAAAAGGATTAGCGTAAATAAAGTCTGTCTGTGATATAAAATCAAATCAAACAATACTCGTATTATCATATCCGTAATAATTCCAAAATAGTTTTATTGCACTTTTTATCTTCTTATCATTAGTGGAAATTTGTATGACTATTGATATTTATGTTTATTTGCCTCCTCATAAAAATGGAAAATACAACTTTGTCACATGGGAAATTAAAGTCACATGGGGAATATCTAATACCAGAAGTTCCGGCCCATTAAAGTTAGTTAATTCAACTAATTATCACATTTATTAAGTTTAGTATGGCATGGTAAAAAAAAAGTATTAGGCTAAATAAAGTCTGTCATATTTTAATGCGGTAATATAAAATCAAAATAAATAAATAATAAATAAAATAAAAATAAGGGTTCCTATAAAATATATATAATTATGGCATACACCTAAAATATTTAATAACTGATATTTAAGAAACAAACATATTTCGAATCAAATTAAATTCAGATCATATTTTAGATATGATAGTTGAAAAAAAAAAAATTGAAAAAATATTCCCAAAATCCAACCAATTAATAATAAATATTCCCCGATTCCTTTTGCAGTTATAGACCCTCGATTCCACCATGGGAGATATGTTCCGCAGCGAGCAGATGGCTCTGTGCCAGCTGTTCATCCAGCCGGAGGCAGCCTATGCCTCCATTGCCGAGCTGGGGGAGAGTGGATGCGTTCAGTTCCGGGATCTGAACGAGGAGGTCAGTGCCTTTCAGCGGAAGTACGTCAATGAGGTGAGACGTTGCGATGACATGGAACGTCGTTTGAGGTACACTGAGGCGGAGATGAAGAAGGAGGAGCTGAAGCTGCCCGAACTGAAGCCGGAAGAGGAGCCGAGTGCACCCAATCCCCGTGAGATCGTGGATCTGGAGGCGCAGCTGGAGAAGACCGAGAATGAGCTGCGCGAGATGTCCGCCAATGGAGCCAGTCTGAATGCCAATTTCCGGCATATGCAAGAACTCAAGAGTGTGCTGGAGAATACCGAGGGTTTCTTCTCTGACCAGGAGGTCATCAATCTGGACTCCAATCGCTTTGTGGACCCTAATGATCCTGCCCAGTTGCCGGGAGGAGTTCCACGGGGACAGCTGGCCTTTGTGGCCGGTGTGATTAAGCTGGAGAGATTCTTCAGTTTCGAGCGGATGCTGTGGCGCATTTCCAGGGGCAACATCTTCCTGCGACGCAGCGACATCGATGGACTGTGCGATGATGAGGAGACGGGCAGACCCGTCCTCAAAACCGTCTTCGTGGCCTTCTTCCAGGGCGAACAGCTGAAGCAGAGGATCAAGAAGGTGTGCACCGGCTATCATGCATCCGTTTATCCCTGTCCCAGTTCGCATGCCGAGCGAGCGGATATGATTAAGGATGTGAATGTGCGGCTGGAGGATCTCAAGTTGGTCCTCAGCCAGAGTGCCGATCATCGCAACCGGGTGTTGAGCTCCGCCTCGAAGCACCTGGCCAGATGGTCCATCATGGTGAGGAAGATGAAGGCCATCTACCACATCCTGAACTACTTTAATCCGGATGTGACCGGAAAGTGCCTGATTGGCGAGGGTTGGGTGCCCACCAATGATATTGCCACGGTCCAGAATGCTCTGGCCCGGGCCTCAAAGATCTCGGAGAGCTCTATTCCGGCTTTTATGAACGTGATCGAAACGAATGAAATGCCGCCGACTTATACGAGAACCAATAAGTTCACGAGTGGATTCCAGAATTTGGTGGACTCCTATGGCATGGCTTCCTACAGGGAAGTAAATCCCGCATTGTATGCCTGCATCACCTTTCCCTTCCTGTTCGCCGTGATGTTCGGGGATCTGGGACACGGCATAATTCTATTGGCCTTCGCCTCCTGGCTGATCATCAAGGAGAAACAACTGGCCTCCATTAAGGAGGAGATCTTTAACATTTTCTTCAGCGGTCGCTACATTATCTTCCTTATGGGCATCTTCTCCATTTACACTGGGTTCATCTACAACGACATATTCTCCAAGTCGATGAACATCTTTGGTTCCGGTTGGAATATGAACTACACGAGGGCGGAGATCGAGGATCCGACCTTGAAGTATATTACTCTGAGGCCAAACGATACGGTTCACAAAACGTACCCCTTGGGCATGGATCCCATTTGGCAGATGGCCGACAATAAGATCATCTTCCTCAATACCTTCAAAATGAAGCTATCGATCATTGTGGGAGTGCTGCACATGATCTTCGGTGTCTCCATGTCGGTGGTTAATTTTCTGTACTATAAGAAGTATGCCAGCATCTTCCTGGAGTTCCTCCCGCAAGTCCTCTTCCTGCTGCTCCTCTTCGGTTACATGGTCTTCATGATGTTCTACAAATGGGTGATCTACAATGACACCGTCGAAGGACCCCTCTCCCCCGCCTGTGCTCCATCCATTCTGATCCTGTTCATCAACATGATACTCCAAGGGTCACAGGACACCCCGGAGCCCTGCAAGGAGTTCATGTTCGAGGGACAGAAATCAATTCAGCAGGTCTTCGTCGTCGTAGCCGTAATCTGTATTCCCTGGATGCTTCTGGGCAAGCCGCTCTACATCCAGTTCAAGCGCAAGATGAGCGGAGCTCAACCCCCCAAGACTTCCGACGGCGGTGGTGGTGGTGGTCACGGCGAGGATGAGCCCATGGGCGAGATTTACATCCACCAGGCCATCCACACCATCGAGTATGTCCTGAGCACGGTGTCCCACACGGCCTCCTACCTTCGATTGTGGGCCTTGTCCCTGGCCCATGCGCGTAAGTTTAGTTATTTTAAAGTTTATTATTAAATGTTTATATAAATAATGTGATTGAGGCACTTTCTTAAAAATTTTATGATAGGTTATTAAAAATGTAATAACATTTTTTTGTATACATTTTTTATCAAAGAATATCTTTAATTTTTAACTCTCTTTTCAATGTTTATTGCCCATCATGAACACCTAATTTTATCTGAAGCAGAGATAACAACACTCAGATTATTTATTAATTAACAAATATTATTATATTATACTTTAATCAGTAACTGAAGATTGACTTACCTTATTTTGAAGGCAAACACCAAAACCATTGCCAATTATTTATAACATATTTATCATTTATGGTTTTATGTTCATCAAAATATTGGGTTATAAAAAAGTTTGCAATCATATTAATAAATACAAATATTTCTTAAAAATTCCGTAAACTAACTTAAATATAAAATCTATTTTTCAGAGCTCTCCGAAGTGCTGTGGAGCATGGTCTTCTCCATGGGCTTCAATTTCGATAGCTACCTCGGATCTATACTCATCTATGTATTCTTTGGAGCCTGGGCTCTGCTCACCGTTGGCATCCTGGTGCTCATCGAAGGACTCTCGGCCTTCCTGCACACACTCCGACTTCACTGGTGAGATAAAAGAAATATTTTATAAAAAAATTTAAAGCAAATGTTAACCAATAAATTCGATTTGCAGGGTGGAGTTCATGAGCAAGTTTTACGAGGGCGCTGGTTACGCCTTTGAGCCTTTCGCCTTCAAGACCATCCTGGATGTCAGTGAGGACGACTAGGGAGATGGACAAAGAGAGAAGCAGAGTCAGGGGGCGCAGGACGCACTATCCCAAAACATTTTCCGTTTATTTTGTTTCGCTTCCTTCGTTTTTTTTTCACGAAAAAAATAAATTTCGTTTGATATGCATACTGAATATATATCTTAATATATTTTTTTTAGCTCATTTTCTGGTTTTGTCAGCCGACGACAAATGTTTGTCATATGCTTTTTGACAGTTTTGCTCTGGTCACCCAAGTGACAACTGCAGACAAGCTGATATATATATATATACCGAAACCCATATGGACTGCACATATCCCAAAAAATATATATCTCAAAGCAAATTGCTTGCCATCCTCAAAAGCAAAGTTTCTGTGTGTGCGATATTTTTTTTTTTCTCATTAGAAATGTTGTCATATGCTGAAATTATGTTGTCAATTCGACTGTCCATTGGGCATTGAGTTGTGAAATTGCACACACAGGGCAATTTAAATAATAATACAACGACAGCTCGGATATTTCACACAGAAGTAAGCGATCAAATGGAAGAAAAGTAGTTTTGTCAGCACATAAAAAATTATATATAGTTTATTTGATAAGCATGTTGAAAAATAATTCAACAAATATGTAGCAACATTGCTTTGACAGAGGAAATCAGAAATATATTTTAGTTATAATAATATGTCTTGCAAAGTAATGTAGCAATACAACAAAATGTGTTGACAAGCTTACAATATTTTTAACAACATCCCTAAAGTTTTACCTAATTTAAAATTTTATTAAATTAATACATTGCATATTTTGTATCTCAATATTAATACAACCAAATTCTGAGCTTCTCTTTGTGCACAACAAAATGTGAGAGTACCTGCTGTGAAACTGTTAAATGGCGCGAAATTCTTTTCAATTTCAATTTTGAGGCTTTAGATGGGATGCTTTCGGGCCCTCTTCCCCAATATTTTAGCCTTTGTTGCTGTTGTTGTTGCACTGCCCTGTGTGTATGCGTTGCCAAATATTTGCATGCGAACTCAATTGGTTGCGTTTTGTGTTTATTGCCTTTTGCTTGTCGGCAAAAATTGAACGTGCTCTCGTGTTTATCTTTTTTCTGTTTTTTTTTTTTTGTGTATTCCCGCTGTCCTTGCCGTGGTGCTTTTGCCAAAAATATTTTCGCTCGTAGCGGAGTGTTGACAACTGGGCAAAGGAAATAGCCAGGGAGCAGGTGCATCCGCGGCGAGGCGTGGCGGAGGAGAGGAGGAGGTGATCCGTGCAAAACTCACGCAATGCAAATAGGAATTCAAACAGGCAGCCAAACGCTTTGAACCCGCATGTCAAATGCTGTTTTCCCAACGGACAAACAACAACAACAGCGGCTAAAAGAACAAGAGCGTTTTTGTTCCGGCTAGGACTGCACATCAAAACACTCTTTTTTTTTGGACATCGATAAATATCCTTTATTTCAGACATTAAATAAACATTCTGGACAAAGGCACTAAATAAAAATTATCAATAGGATTAACAACAATTATTAGGGAGGAATTCTAAAATTAGGCATTAAATTGGGATTTTAATTATTTTATTTTATTATAGTTTTATTATTTTTTGTAAGTGTAGTTGATAGTAATTATATATATTATAGATATTTTTATCATATGCTTGGGATATTTAAATTGCACATTTTATTCAAATTTAAATATTAGATTTCAATGTTGCATAGTCGATACCAATTAACATAAATATTTCAGAGATATTCCGACAATAAGCTTTTAATTTTATGAAATCATAATAAATTGTTTTGTTTGCAATGGGTAACAAAGTCAACATCGGTTAGGGACTATATATAGAGTAAAAAAAAGAAAATACCAACTATCTGCCATCCCCATGGCTATTCGGGAGTTCTGGCCTAGCGGCAGCGATGGTTTAGTCTTGTTTGTGCAGCTGACATTCTGGTCAAGTTTCGGACTCCTCTTGCTGCGAAAATAAAACATTTCACAATTCACATTACACATACGCAGCGTATACGCGCCAGGGACATCAGAATCGGCATTGGAAATAAATGCCCCAACAACATCGAAAATATTGGCTATCCAGACGATCGGCATATAAATATGCCTGCAAAATACATTAAACAAATAAATGTTTGTAGTTGCACAAACGGTTTGGTCGTAAATTATGTGTGCTGGCCTAATGCATTTGACCTCGTATTAATCAATGTTTCTGCTGGTTTCTGTGTTTTTGGAATCCATTTTTTGTCCGCTGCTCGCCACTTTATGGACAACTGCGACATTGGCTCTTTCATTTGCTTTCATTTATTTGGCCGACACAATTATTTCAGTTTTTTTCTGTTTTATTTTATAAAAGTTGCTTTGACATTACCAATTTTTTTGTTGGCATTTGTTTGATTTTTGTTCAGGCTGCTGCTGCTGCCGGGTAAAAATATAAATCAAACAGCATTTGTTCGGTGTCGCTGATTTGCATTGGGATTTGTTTATAAATCCGCAAATAAAAAACCGAAAAAATCAAAATAATAGTTGGAATGTATCCACAGATATTGCTTTTTAATTGTCCATTTATATCATATTTTCTTTATAATTTTTTACGATATTTTCGTGGCATATGCAGACAGAGGTCGTCTAATTGAATACCGCTGACCTTATTTTTTATTATTTTGAGCTTTTATTTCGGGATTTATTAGAATCAATTAAATAAATATGCAATTTGTGGAATAGCTTTGATCTAAAATTAATGCAGCTAGTTTTTTCTTTGTATTTATTGCTGCAACTTTTATAACCCAAATCGAAAATCAAAGCATAAGCTGGAAACTCAAATCTAGATCAACTTCTTGGTGTCCCAATTTTATTATCACTTGCCACAAAAGCCAGGTCCAAATCACCGAATCCCAAATTACCCGCCCGTGTTGGCTTTACCAGATTTTACGACAACGTCCAACAAAGTCCGTAAATCAAAAGCAGATAATTTTCCAACAGCTTCATTTTCTTGCGGCCACCCATCTCACCTATTCCAATTCGAATATTCCGGCCCAAAATGGACACCGAAGGAATAAAATAATTGTTCACTCAGAGAGGGCCACAAATTATAAAATTTTTACGCTTCTTTTCCCCTCGACCCGAGGGCTACTGAATTTACATACTCCAAGCGGACCACAGCAGGAGGACGCACGTTTCTAACTTTTACTTTATTTGAGCCTGCCAAAAGGACAAAATCGAGAGGACACGGACACGGACACGAAGGATGGGGAAAGTGGGCAAAGTGGGCGAAGGGAAAGTGTGTGAGCACAATTGCGCGTCATAAATTTGAATTATTGTGCTCTTTGCATTTGACAACGACTTAAAAGCACTTGCAGCGATTTGGGCCAGCTCCGTCCAGTCCAGTTCGGTTCAGTTCAGTTCCGAGAGAGAGAACTCCGAGGCAGTCAACCATGAACATGCCCTTGAGACATGTACGAGAGCTCGGTCCTACACTTGCAAAGGATCTCCCAAAACATATAGAAATAAATACTATATTAGAAAATAATTCAAAATAATATCAAAATAATAGAAATTTAAGTTGAGCTTAAAAAAATATTTTAAATATTTTTTTTTACATTAAATATAAACAATTTTAAAATGATTAAAAATCCTTTTAATTTTTAAGAGTGCAACCACTGCCTTTAAATCTTTTAGCCCGCTTACTGGTTGGCTGCACAGCCTTGCCACGCCCACCCGGGAGGCAGAAACAACAATGCCAGAGACATTTTTAGTGGACATTTATTTTATGCTTGAAACGCATTGAAATTTGCGCCGAAGGCGGCAGCTTTGTTGATGATGAAGTCGGTCAGCCCGTTTGCTCGGTGGCCTGTCTTTTGTCAGCCCATAAAATATTCCACCACCCACGTTGTTGGAGAAGCATCCTGTTTCCTCCCCATTTTCGGCTGTCAGTGGGAGCAGTAAAGTGCATTTGAATTTTTGCCACTTGACGCACATTCAAGCGAAACAGTAGCAAAGGCCCTCTATCTAATTAGCCAGAACTGCAAAGCTAAGCAGGATTTCAGTTTAAAGTGTTAAAATATTTGCCACTTAATGTAACCCGATCTGTGGCCTTCAGCTGAGCCAGCTGATGGACAGCTCCAAAACGGATTAATTTGTTTTCCAGCGCCAACTGTGCTGACAGCCAACTCGAAAGCCACAATTTTGCTCAAGATATACGTACATTCTTGGACGGCATCAAAAGAAAGCCAAGTAATTTGATATATCCAGGGATACATATATATCTCTGTTCGTCGGTTTTGGGAATGGAGAAAGGGAATGGGGCGTTGGATTGACCATGTTAACAATAAACAATTGACCACATGACATGACAAGCAACAAATGTGCTGGCCAAGAATGTTTCCATCAAAATTTAAAATTGCGGTAGAAGAGTCGACGCAAAAGTACCTCAAAAGGAGGGTGAATTAAAATAGATATAGATATGTGTTAATAAGTTTTAAAAGATTAAGCTTTCAGTATTTCGAAGTAATCTCAATTAATAAGGCTTTAAATTTCCATTCATTTTAACTTGAATAATTTTGGATAAATAAATTTATGTTATAACAATTTCATGAATTTTATTGTAGTTAGTTACTTATTTGATTAGTTTTCGTGAAGGGTTTCTGATAGTTCGAATACAACATTTTATTATGGAACTCAATAAGATTGCGTTGCCTGGCGAAACAAGTAATTGAATTATAGAGTTTCATTTGACAGTATTGCCTAATTAAAAGCAAATAAATATCAGTGGCATTCCGTGAGTTTACCATCCTCCGAATGACGTTGATTGCTGAGTATCAAAAAATGCCTGCGGCTAGCAATAAAACTATTAAACGTTCCAGCAAACACACACACACTCACACACACACATACTCAGTTGTGGGGCCTTTGTACTCGCTCAATTGTACAGCAATTTTATTTTGTACGTTTTTTGGTTTTCGTTTTTTTTTATTTGTGACTCTGGGCCATGTCTGCACAAATGTTGCATAGCAATTGCTTTGTGTGTTCAATTTTTGGCATAACAACAAACAGAGCGCACACACACACAAACACACACATACACTCGAACACGCGCTGACACACAGATACTCATGCACACAGTCGCACTCACAGATGGACAACAACAATGGGCAGTCAAACAAATGAACAAGAGCGCACAAATTTCGCAGCTGTCAGTGGCAGGGAGCTGGAGCTGGAGCTGGAGCTGGAGCAGTCGGGACACAAGGCACAACAGGAGGCACAAAGCAAGATTTTTATTTGCCCAAAAAAAACAACCAACAACAAAAACAAAAACAAAAAACGTGAAGGAAAACTAACTCTAAAATTGTGGTTTAAAATCATTTTTTGGCCTTGTTTTCCTCACTTCCCTGAGAAATGCAATGGCCGGCAGCCAAAAAGCGATTGTTGTTGTCCAAAAGAGAGGGCGTGGCAGCAAATTGTTAAATGCTTAGATGTCTGCAAAAGAATTTGTCGCCAAGAGGCGTTGAGAATGGATTTTCCATTTCCAGCTGCTGTCACGTATACGTAATATGGCCGATGGCAGCTCCCGAAACTATGCACCACAAAACCGGGGTGTTGTTTCTCGGCGGGAATGGGAGCGGAACGACGGCGGCCAATGGATGTTGATAAATGTTTCTCAGTTCGCCCACTTCACTGATATGAAAAATGGTCTATTGATAAATGGCATATTGTTTTAGTTGCCGACATGTTTTTCCAAGTTTATCAAACAGAAATTATGGCGATATAACACAAACAACTTGAAGATAAATAAACTAATGGTTTATACATGCTTACATTTATGTAGCTCATATAAAATTTTATCAAATTTCGAATTCTTAATATTTTATTTATTATATGTTTTATTTGTACTATATCAAAATTTAATTGTATTTATCAAACAGAAATTATGGCGGTATAACCAAGCAACTGCAAATAAATAAATGGCTTAACATTGAAGCATTGGTAAATAAACGAAATGTATTTGTACAATTTTTTTAGTTTTTCTATATAAAATTTTTATAAGTTAATAGTTCACTATTTTACTTAATTTTATAAAGTCATGATTTAAAATAAAAATTAAATCAAATGAGCACTCCTATTGTTTTGGACAGAGAATTTTAGTTCAAATTTCATAATAATTTCTTAAGGCATTTGCATAATAATTCTTTTTCTTTTATTATTATATTTGTTTAAAGAAATAGTTTTAAGCAATTAAATAATATTTAAATACGTTCCTCTACCCTTTAATTATTTCTTTAACAGCTGTAAATATATAAAAAAAATTATTTACAATATGAAGAATGCAAATATTTAGTAAATGGAAATTAATTATAGAACACCAAAAATTTATCTACAAAAAACTCAGTAAAATGTATAATATTTACATAAATAATACTCCAATAAAAAAAGAGCAGCCCCATACCCTAAATAATGTTCTACCCTACAAATAAAGCCGCACTATTTGACCAGCTTAGATGAATGTAATTACGCTTACAATCATCAGCTAATAAACCTCAAAGCAGCAATTAAACGCAATGACTGCTTAAAGCGCTGAGCTCTGTAACTATAACCAACACAAGTACACACACACACACACACACACGCACACACGCTGGAATATAGCCACGTTATCCTTTGTTGTTATTGCTGGTGCCGCTCCTTATGCCAGGGTCACATTTAATTGTGCGCCATGTTCAACAGGCCATTGTACATGCGTATTAAATGTAATTAACTCATTATAAATGATAACGTGGTCGCAAGGAGTCGCATTCAGGTATGTCTTGAGCCGCCGATGCGACCTCGAATCCTTGCGGCCCGGAGACATTACCGGGACCAGAACCAGGACCAGGACCAGGACATTTGCCCCAGCGCCCAGCCTGTCACAGCTAATTTAGCCGGCCAGACGGCAGAACGCGAACGTGAACGTGTTGGGTTTCCTTCCAGCTAGCTGGGGGTAAATGCGGAATTATTACCGGAAAAGGACAATGAGACGCTCTGGCCATTATTCAGGACGGCAGGTTCGTGGGCCACACAGGACTAGAATTTCTGTTGAGGTAATAAAAACTCCTTTTATGCGCTCGACTGGGCCACTCCCCCTGCACTGGCACAGTGCCCCGCTCCTGGTTTATTTTATAGTTTGTCTCTCGCCTTATTTTCACGCTCTTTGCCACTTCGAAGCTGGCTTTTAATTATGTAACACGCTCCGCCACTAAGGTGTGTGTTATTCCTACGCATCGGGGTGACTCTTTTTCCACAGAATTTTCCAGCACCCCCCACCCCCACGTTTTCCTTGCCAGCCGGCCTGCGGGTAATTTCCACACTTCCGCCGGCCAGTTGCGTGTACTTCACGTGTGAACTTAATTCAGATAAAGCCAAATTGCTGATAAGTTTAATTGGCGTTGGCCTAAATGGTGACAAGCCGTTTTTATTTGTTTTCATGAGTGTTTGAGTAGTTAACTGCATTTTCCAAACAGTTTATTTTGTACTATAAAAAAGCCAAACGAAATTATCATAGAATGTTTATTTCTAGAAAATATCTGATTCATTACATTAATGGTAAAATTAATAAGAATAGAAGAAAATAAATAAAATTAAGATTTAACTATTTTTAATAAAGGTTTAATTAATTTCCTTTAAAAAAATTCGTATTATTTAGAAACATTTTTCATTGTTATTACAGAAGGCTATAAACAATTTTTCTATATTTCCATTAACATTTATTTTGTACAACAATCTTTATTAAGAATATTTTTCCAAGAATTAATTTCAAGTTAAAAGAAATTACAGATTATATTTATTGCATGGCTTATTACCGATGATGACAAATTACTTTTATTCTTCACCAGCAAGTCATTCAACATTTTGCTACCATAAATGCCACAATTCTTCGAGTTTTCGACCTTAAAATAAAACAAGAAAGGAAGGCTAGCTTCGGTACCCGAAGCTTAGAATACCCTTGCAGACTAGTTGCTTTTAAGCCGTTCGATCGTTTGTATGGCAGCTATAGGATATAGTGATACGATTTTTGGTTTTTAATTTTCTAGAACGGCATTATTGTCTATGAAAACTGTTTTACTCAAGAACGAGTTCATTGTCTTGAAAAACTCCAGAGCTATGCTCAGTGACCCATTTTCTCCCATCGTTCCTATGGCAGCTATAGGATATAGTGGTCCGATTTAGATGAAACTTTCAAGATATGTTAAAATTGCTATTAAATAGAGTTTACCAAGAAACAAATAAAATATCTTTAAAAATGTCGAAATTCTGGCATTTTTTCCCAATCGTTCCTATGGCAGCTATGTGATGTAGTGTTCCGATTCCGGCCGTTCCGACTTATATAGTAACTGCAACAGATTGAAGGGTCGGTGCAAAGTTTCAGCCCGATAGCTTTAAAACTGAGAGACTAGTTTACATAGCAACCGACAGACGGACAGACAGACAGACAGACGGACAGACGGACAGACGGACAGACGGACATGGCTATATCGACTCGGCTGGTGATGCTGATCAAGAATATATATACTTTGTAGGGTCGGAAATGTCTCCTTCACTGCGTTACAAACTTCTGGTCAAAATTATAATACCCTCTGCAAGGGTATAAAAACG
>JAJJHY010003831.1:7634338-7660444 GCA_021224005.1 Drosophila setifemur | reverse complement strand
CCAACATTTACCATCAATAGCCGCATTTGCTTATATCAAGTGAAAACTTTCTTATCGGCAGCCGCAGCGGCAACTTCAATGACAAATTGAGACAGCGAAGTCCCGGCCAAAAGTTGGCTCACACAAACACTCACACACACACACACACACACTCTCACAGTGGCAGTCGCACACACAGATATAGATTGGCTTGTCGCTGTGACAACTTGCCACTTTGAGCACGTAAATTTTTGTCGTCTCTCGCCTTTTGAATTGATAAGAAAATTCATAAAATTTCTTGCAGCGGCTGAATAAAAATGGGGAAAAAAAAAAATAAGAAAAGAGGAAAAATCGTAGAAGGTCCCGGGTAGAGAGAGAGAGAGAGAGAGTACCAGAGGCAATCCACAATCCAACTCAAGTGTGTCAGCAGCCGTGAAAGTGGCATTTGAGCCGGGCTGCAAACTTTTGCTGCCAACTTGCTAATCTAATGAACAATTGTGGCTGCAGGCCACCTTTAACACCTCCAGGCCCCCAGGACGAACTCTGCGTGAGCTCTGCCACCTGTGCCAATGGCAGCCATAAACTTTCTGATCCGACACAGCCAGTGCACGAAGATTAAAACGAAAATTAAGCTCGATCCTGATGTCAAAGGAGAGTTCTCTTCTGCTCTGTTTTTTTTGCAGCTCTAATTGAATTCACCGTCAGCGAATTGGTAGAGGAATTTAATGCAATTTGGTGTGCCTTTTTAAATTGCAAGCAAAGTTTGCAGACAGCGAACTCAAACAAGTCAACAGTCAACTTAATTGTCATAATTTGTGTTTACAAACTTGACGAATTTGCTCAACGGAAAAATTAAGTAAAAAAATGGCAAAAAAAAATGGAGGGCAAGAAAACAGAAGGAGGAGGAGCCGCACAGGAAGAGGATGCTCTGATGAAAGGATGCGATAGCAGGGCATATGTGGCCAGCTGGCTGAGCAAAGTTTTCAGCACAAAACAAACTAGCAAAGGGCCAAAGCAAATAGAGCAGGAGCGGAAGCCGGCAACAAGGATTCTGATGTGGCCAGCAAAAGCCGGGTACAAAAGAAAACTGGCCAAAAGAAAAAGGAGTAGCTTGTGCTAGGAATCCGCTGTCCTGCTATCCTGTAATCCATATTTTTTTAAATTTTCGTGTCAAATTTGTAATATTATAAATTAAATATTACCTTTGTGTATATTTTATCCTCAATTAAGTATCTAAAAATTAATCAGAAATAATATTTTAGCAAGCCGTTTAGAATGGGTACCTTTAGTAATTTAAATTAATAAACTAAATTGCTTTAAAGGCTAAAATAACAATTTTTAAATATGCCACTTATATTTTAAATTAACAATTTCAAATCAGGTTGACCTTACCAACCCCTCAACTGATGGTAATCCAAATATTATCACCCCAAAAAATCGCCCGCCACATTCCGGAACGAAGAAGAGCCCTGAACTAAAATTGGACACTTAATGCCAAGAAGAAGAAAAACGACGGCAAAAGACAAATAAAGACTAAGCAAATAAAATCTAATAAAACCAAGGACACAAAAACTTGAGCCAAGCCGGCAAAAATGAGCTAAATGCTGCATTTTGGAGGAAGGGAGCTCGAGCTGAAGCTGAATCAGTTGGAGATTTCCAGGGCGAGGCGAGAGAGCAAATGAAATAAAGTGCCAGAAGTATGTTTCATTAGCGGCAACAGCGGCAACCAGACAACAAACAAAGCAAAGGACAATGGACCGCCAAGGACACATGCTCCAGTGAAGCCTCTTGATGAACTTCACAACTACTTGTACAACCGGCAAACAAATGGGGGGGAAAAACAAGTAAGAAAAGTCGTCGGAATACATATTTACTCTGCAATTGGAATGGTTTTTAATTTCCAAAGGGGTGTGGGGCAAAACAGAGAAGCAATCCAAACAAAGTGCGGAAACCGTAATCATTTTATTAAATGAAGAAACATCTGAAGATCTATTAAAACAAAATATGGTTTTATTACTCCAAACTTGTGTGTCTTGGAAAAATGCCAACCAAACTTATAACTTTTAAAAACTCCGCTGGACTTTATGGTTTTTATTGTATAAGAATCATTCCCCATTAATGTTTTAAATATAAAAAGAAAGCTCTTTTACTAGTAATTTATTTCATAATTGTTTCAAAAAAAAATAAAAATACATTTTTTTTTTTTTGCAAAGTGTGTTTCAAATTCCAGTGTCATTAGCCATCTCTGTTCTTTTTGTTTTAACCGATTTTTGAATTGATACAGAAGTCGACGCATCCCTTTTCGCCATCGAAGAATCCACACGGCTCTTTGCCCCTTTGTACAGAATAACAGCTATTAGTCTTCATATTGAAAGCCCAGGTGTCGTTTTGATAACAATTTATAGATCCACCAGATTTTTTGCAAACACCTGTATAAGAATAATATATATTTATGTTCCTTAAATTGTATTTAACAAACATCACTTACTGCTGTATAATGGACTTATAACATGAGCCTCACAATACAAGAATAACCAAATGAGCAATGTGTTCAAAACGATCCACGATTTCATTTTTTCTGTTCTTACAAATCTTGAAACCAAAATCAGTTCGATTTTTTAATTTGTAAAATGGCATATAAAGCTTACCTCTATTTTGTTAATTTGTGTTATTTTTTAAGCATTAACTTAAATACTCAATAGCGATTTATTATTTTGCTTGAAGGCATCTGCTTCTCAAATATATTACAGTATAAATACAATATTTTCAGAAACTTGTCAAGAAAATTCCATTTTCACATGGTTATTAAGCCTTTAACGAACCATATTGCATGCAAAAATGGTTATAGATTTTATTTTAAATCAGCTTAAAATTAAAAATTATAGAATAACATTTTTTAGTTACCAGGCAGAATGTCTCACTCTTTCCAAGTATTCATTTAAACTATTTCATTGATCCTCACAACAATAAATCTCCAACAGTGCGTATTGTGATTTTTTTTATATAATAATGTTACTTTTCATTGTTTTGTAAATGTATCTTTGGGCCAGACACTTGGCAATTGTCGAACCGTTGCCAAGGCAACAACAGCTACATATAATATTATATTGCCGACACGCAATGTTCAAAATATGGAACAATGGGCAAAGTGGCAGCAGCGAAATAAGTAAATAAAATTCAAGGCGAAATGCCTCAAGTGCTTTCATAAATATTAAGCGATGTTTTAATGGCCCCTACATCTAGTTTTCTCATTCTGCTCGCTCTGCTGCCTCTTTGGGTTTTAATAGCATTTTATATATGACCCGGGCGCCGAGTCACGATATTTCAATTACACGCCCAGTGTGATTTGTGTGAAGTTTTGCCGTTTTGCTGCAAACTCATATTAAAGAATGATAAATCATTTTAAACATAAAAAAATAGGGAAGCTAGCTTCGGGGCCTGAAGGTTGGATGGGTATTCTTGGACACTAATTGCTGCTATACCTCTAAATCGTAGATACAAATTCTAAAATATACTTTTATCCCAATGAAAACGGAATTTCCCAAGTAGGAAAAAATTATAATAAACTCTGCGATAGTAAAATAAATATATATTAATATTTATTCACAAGTAACTAAACATGTAATGCCAACTCTTCAGAGGATTCCCATCATAATCGTTTGAAAATGTTAATAATACCACATCCTTTAATCCTTCTTATCATCTTAATTTTATTGCTTGGCATGCTCTTATGCCCTCATGTGAACAATTCGATTAATTTAATCATATCAATGGATATATCAAGTTCTAATGAAAAGTTACCCAAGCAAATAAACTGTCAAGCCCAAATCATATTCAACGCACATCAAACTAACCTTTTGCAGATCGGTAACAATTTTCCTCTTTATTAATCTTCATTAATCAAACACACGCCACCACTCACACACACAAACACACTCACACACACACATAGACAAACGAAAACTATAAACACATTTTGAATGGGCGATTAAAAGGAACTTTCAGGACTTAGCCAGCAAATCGGGGGAAAAAGGGGGAAAAACTAAAACTCGACATAATTATGCATAAGAGGCAAGAGGCATTGGGGATAATTTTGACAATAACTCAAGCAAACGAAACTTTGTGTGTTCGCTGGCTTATTATGAATGCTTGAATAAATTGCTACTTATAATTTATTCTGTTCACTCGTAATACGAAAATTATATGTTTGGCTTTAATTGCTCAGTCATTCAGTTGGCCATAAATTGAGCCCTGGAAACCAGTTATGCTGAAAGCCCTCGTTTTCATGTGATAGATCATTTAGTTTTAACTTTTTTTTTGGGTGATATTATTACAAACATACGAGTATTAGCTGTGCAGATATTACACGTCTGTTCACCCATTTTAAATTAGTTTTTTTGATTTATTCTGTGGCTTGTTTTGCCTAAAGCCAGATAATAAACAATTAGGCTAACCAAAATGTTAAGCCCTATGATATTAAAGATATTTAATAATTTTGCATTTGAAAATGTATTGGGAATGAATAAAGACACCCCAAAAATATATATACATTCAATTGTATTTTTTGGCATTTAATTACTAAACAGAATTTATCTAGAATAATTGACCAAAAGTAATTAATTATATGCTAATTGCTATAAAGCTTTGCACACGCTTCGGAGCACAATATTATAAACTGGATGATAATTATTTAATTTAGATCATTACAAAATAAATACAAAAAAATATTCTACATTTAAAGAAAAATTTAAAACTAATTTAATGTTTTAAAAAGTGCAGGCTTTGTAGCTAAATTATTTAGTTAGTCATACAGGCAACAATTCAAAAGTGGAAAGGGAAAGGACACGGCAGAACACAAATACAGTGAAGCGTTGGAAAACATACAAGCACTCATGCTGGTAGGACATGTTTTTACAGTTACGCAACAAACAACAGGAGCATCGTATCGGCCCAGTTAAAAACAGAACGAGTGGCATTGCCTAAAAGGCTGCCTGCAAATGTAGTGACAGTTAACATTAACACCAATACAAGCGTAANTACACACAAAATAATTGAGATCACAAATGGGATAGCAGTTGTCTGGGAATAGTTTTGCAGGAATAACAACACTTGACTTTGATAAAAATATATATAAATATTATTTGAAAAAAAATTACAAATATTAAATTAATTTTTTTACTTAATATTAAATTATGAGGTTAAAAAATTACAAATATTAAATTAATTTTTTTACTTAATATTAAATTATGAGGTTTGAAATAATGATATAAAATATCAAATAATATTAAGTATTGTCGCTGCAAAAGGGGATGATATTTTTGTATGAAATATTAATCTTTACTTTTATTAGATTTATTTAGATGATAATTTTAATACATCCTTATATATATATATCTATCTTTAAGAGGTCTGAAACTTTTTTAATTTATTAAAACTATTTTTAAAACCGTAAGCCAGTTCTTAATTTTAAATTATTTTGAATAGTTTTTTCATCTCTAATATTATTGAAAAATTACAAAAGTTTGTGTAGCTTATGTTTTTATCCTAACTATTAATAAAGTTTCCGGATATTTTTATTAGACTTTCCAATTGTGTATAAATAATGCGACCTCCATTTGTGTCAGAGAAAACACATTCATCATATATAATTTTATGTTATTGGATATGTTTTATGGGCCTTTTGTCATGTGCGTTATATTTATGTGCATGTTATTGGTATTTTATTACCTTTTCCCAGTGTAAAAAATAAACAGCAAACACACTTCAGCGGGCATCCTGTTTTTGGCCTACACCATCCGCACACTACGCACTCACCAGCGCCAACACACTCTCACACCCATGCACACTCCCTCACACACTCACACCCAAACACACACACACTCTCACACCCACACACACACACACATACCCACAGACAATGCCACAATGTCACTCAAGCAGGTACTAAAGTTAATTACTGCAATTTCCGTGGAAAATTGTTTTATGCATTGACAACATGTGGGTCGAACCATGGATTTTCCGCGTCTCTGTGTGTGTGTGTGTTTGTTTGTGTTTGTGTTTGTGTGTGGGGCATGCCACACGCTTATTTTATTAAGTGCAGCTATTTTTCGGTAACAGCTACTTTTATTGCCCTTGCACATGCTTCGCTATGAGTGTGAGTGCATTCCGCCCAAAATTTCCACAGCGTTTGTTTTTCTTTTTAATTATTTCCGTTGGTGTCGTGCGCTAGTTAACCATAGGGTAACAACTAAATTAGACAGCGGCGAGTGTAATTAAAACTGAGGATATTTTTTTAAAATTTATTCCGCAACTAAAAGCCCCGGCCAAATGTGATTAGGATTTGGAGTTAAATTAAATTGAAACGTAATTAAGCTGCAGGAAAAGCATGTTCAACAAGTCGTGTGCTTCACGTTAAATCGAGATAGTTATGCACAATTATAATATAATAAATTTGGTTACCAAAATTTATAATTACATAAATTATTTCCGTGTTTCATTATTGAAAACAAAAAAAAAAAACAAAATATGTTGCGTGAATTGTAACATAAATAATAAGGTTTTTTGGGGGTTTTATTAATAAAATAGTTTATAAAATCAACGTGAATTTTTGAAGGTTTAGCTAGACTAAATAATAATAATAATAATTTTGTAATAAAAATTAAGATTCCCTATGTGACAATCCTCATTTCCATCTGTTTCTTAAGTCCCTAAAAACGCGCCAAAAAGTATGCTATGAAATATTGTAATTGCTTTTATTATTATTATTCACCTATTTCTTAACTTTTCCATGGCTTTCCCAGCTACAAACTTATCGCTTCCGATATGCCATAGGGCATCCACCCAGCGGCTTTCCACTCGATTACGTTCTTATGGCTGCTTTTTGTTTTATTTGCCCCTGTTTAGTTAATGGTTTAGCGTGTTGCCCGGCGCACTGTGGCAACAATTCTTGTTTATGCGCCGCAAACATTTTTACCACTCCAAGCCCCACTCCATGCCCCAACAATCCCCCGAAGACCCACACTCTTCCCACGCCTGTTGATGGCATTAAATTTTATTTCACTCAAAACCGCGCTCCCATGGAATTGTTTGTGGGAGTTCGTTCGGTTGTTGCCATGGCCAACATTGTTAGCTTTGACGGCTGCACATGCCGTTGTATTTAAATAAATTGCAGCCCCTTTGCCAGTGCAATTGTAGCGCAAATTGCGCTAATTTAGCTGATTGTGTAGTTTTCTATTTTTTTTTGGGGTTTTCCTATTTTTTTCTCCCCCCCCTTTTTCTATAAGCCCCCAAAGTTTTATGGCATTTGGCGCAGCCAACTTTGATTGGCCAGACAGTTTCGGTTGGCCAGACATCACAATGAATTAGAGGCGATGGAAATAAAATTAAAATGTCAGTCAGCTGTAGTGTGGCGAGGGAACAACAAAAAAAAAACAAATTTAATATTAAATCTAGAGTGTGGCATAATCTTTTCCAACCGAAAATCTCTCAACTTTTGTTGACCGAAACTCGAGGAAAGTTATCTTGTCCAGTTTGTGTATTCTCACGCCTTTTAACTCAAGTTCCTCGAGTAATTGACCTTCTTGGCCAGGGGGCAGGGGGGGAGGGGGGAGCCTTTGGAGCTTAGCAACTTTCACATCACTAAACCACTGAAAGTTGTTGACTTTATGCAACTTTTTCGTGGCCACAGACAACTACGTGAGGGTTTCGGTAAGGACTTCACACTCCCAACACCGACCCCCCTAACCCCCAGGAAGCAGCCACAGCAACCGCCCATTTTACCCTACTTGAAGGTTGACAAACAAGTTTGTTGTGCCTTGCATTTTTTTTGCACTCCAGCGACATTTCTTTTCCACAAATATCAACCCCATAAAGTGGGCGGTGCTGCATCTGCAGCTGCCCATTGCCCGAAACTGCTGGCGTCAGTTGCTTTTAACACACCCACACACACTCACACACACACACTCCAGAACTCTAGAGGCTTACAAACACACAGACACACTCCGACTCACATTCATATACATATCCTGTGTACATGGCCAACGACACGTGCTGCAATTGAATTTGTCGCAAAACGCAATAGAAAAACACCCACAGAAACCAAACGGAATAGAAAAGAACCGAACTGCCAGAGGACTAGAAATTACTGCCCCCGAGGAGGACACGAATTCCTGATGATCCTTAGCCATAGTTCCAAGGATATAGTCTGTTTATTTCTGACAAACATTCGTCTTCCCCTCTATGAAAGACATCGATACATCAATAATCTCATTTGGTTCTGTGTAATTTTCAGCGGAAATTTCAACTCGAAAAGGATAAATCTAATGAAGCATACTCTTTCTGAATACTGTATTTTTGGCGTTTCTTGAAAAAATAATTTATTCAATTTAGGCGTTTATCATCCTTAAGAGGCATTGAAATTCATGAAATATATTTATCAAATGTTATTCGAAGAAATAGTAATTTTTCAATTTTTCAAAATATAACATTCAAGGAAATAGGGATTTTCCAATTATTTAAAATATAGCATTCGAGGAAATAGGAATTATTTAATTATTTAAAAAATTCCATTCATAGATATTCCGATTTTCCAATTATTTAAAATAAAACATTCGAGGAAATTGGGATTTTCAAATTATATAAATATTCTATGGAAATAAATTCTTTGGCTTTAATTTAATATTTGTATGTACAACCCAAAAATCCACTTATCCAGAAAACGGATTTTATAATAAGAAATCAAAATTTTGAAATTGTTTAAAAATATAGATATGTTAAATTTTGTATCATAAAAATGCTCGCAAAATCAGAATGCACTTTCCGAACAACCAACCATCCGTTGTTCATGTTTAATTAACAAATACTTTCTCCTATTTATTTTCGATATATGTATATGTAGAGCTTTGTGTACAACCTCCTGACCATGTTAAACAAATTCGAAAATATTAAAGTCCCAATATGCCTCGGTTTATTATGGGTGCACACACACACACACATGAGTACGGAACACGAGCGAAAATACACAAACGCTGCAAATTCCTGTTGAAAAATCTAATGCCATGCCACTTGCCGGGCAGAGGGCAAAGCGTTAGTGCGCCAGAGCGAGATGGAAAAAGAGTGCGAAAGAGAGAGAGAGAGGGAGAGAGAAACGTAACGCGATGAAAATTTTGCAGTTTGTCGTCCTTGCACGCACGCATGCTTCCACAGGACGCAGTGTGCTGGCTGCAGGATGGCTGGATGTTGGATGCTGGATGCTGGATACTTGTGGTAAGCACTTTTCGGTCATGTCCTCGAGCGAAGCTGTTTTTGTCCAGGTCACCGCCTTCGCAGAATCAGCTATTAATATGCCGTGAAAAGTTGTACCTGGCCATGGCATTTCATTAGCGTTTTTAACAACATAAAACTATTAATATTTAGTGCACGGCTTCTGCAACTATAAACAAAACATAAGCAGCAGCACGATTACAAAAACAAAAGCAAGAACCACGAGCAGAAGCAGGCCAAGTCAACACCAACTTAGACAGAGCCCAAAAACTTTTGGCTAAGCGAAAACTTTTACCCAGCATCTTACTCGTCGACTGTTGAAATTATTTTGAAATTAAGTTTCTCGCTTTCGATGCCTTTGCCTTTGCTTTTCCCATTGCTTTTTACCATTGGCTTTGCTTTTGCCGTTGGCATTGCTTATTTATGGCTGGCATTGCGTATCGATCGATCTTGAACCAACACACACACACACACACACACACACAGAGAGCCTGTTCTGGCGACTAACTTTTCCTTAAATGTAATTAAAAATGTCGTCGAACTTATTTACGACTGTTGTTTGCATAGTTGGCCAAAGTTTTCAACACTCAAACTAGGCCGAGATGGGGCTTCCCTTCTTCTCCTTTAAAACTCGCTGGATATAAAAATGCATTTAGCACATAGTTAAGGCGAAATCAAATTAAGTTTTTATGATCCTCGGGATGCAGTTTAAGGAGACTCAGCTCAATGAATCGGAAGTAAACTGTTAATAAAAAACTACTTTAAGGGCGCTGTAAAATCGAAGGAGAACGAGTGCAACAAAACTTTCTTCAAAACTACAGACTACAGACTCAATTTAATAGAAAGTTTTTGGGATTGATCCAAGAGTTTCCAAAAATTCATGTTGTCATTGATATTAAATTTGTATGCTTAAATTTTAAAAGCAATTCGAGTGTGTGAGACAACAAACAATAGCAAATCCTCAATTATGCTTTGGATAAAATCCCCCCTTGAAAGATTCCTATCGTTCCTTTGACGTCAGTAAAGTTGCAATATCGAGGACATGTTCAAAACGAATACGCATCACTTGACATCTGTGTGACATTATATCTGCGGGGGAGGGGGATCCTTGGACAGATTCTATTTGTTCGATTTCAATCACATTTCTAGATATGACCTTGGATGGTTGGGGGGTGATATAGAGCTCAAAGTTCCATCAAAGTTCTGCCAAAGCGTCCGTCATTCATGGCAGGATTCGCATTCATTGCAACTTCTGTCCGAAATTGCTTCTCAGCGTTTTACTCAACCAAAAAACCGTTTTACTTTGCGGTCAAATGTAGCATGTACATATGCACCTCGCCGGCTCTGTCCCTGCCCCTTCACCTGTCCCTGCCCCAGTCCCTGCCCCTTCACCTGAATCCCCTCCCCCCATCCAATTCCACGGAACCGGAGATTCAGCCCGAACCAGGTCACGCCCACTAAACAAACGCTCTGTGGTATGCTGTGAAAAAAATAGTTTGATAGTTGTTCTTGTTGTTTGGGGGCTACCCAACTTCCAGTCCCCCAGCTGGTCCCCATCTCTACGCCCATGCACAGCCATCCCCTCTGTAATTTATGTGTAGTAAATAACATTTTTCCGTAGTTTTTGTACACTAAAACGTATGTGGGTATGCTAATTCAAGGTACTAGTTTGTTGTCCCCAAAGGGTTAAGTAAAATATTGAATTATTGTCAATTTAAATATATAATTAATAGTTTAAAAAATATATATTTAAAATAGAAAGCTAACAGTTCTTAATTTTTAAACTTTGATAGTTGTTTTTACAGGCTTTAGTTTACCTTTTTAAAATGAATATTATACCAATTACAAAATTCTCTATTACCAATTATTTTAAGGTATTTAAAACTTCTGCTATAACCGAACAAAAACTTTTTAACCTTTTTTTACCCCTCTCGTTGTGCGCGAGTTTCTGTAATAGTTGTTGCTGTAGTGGATTTTGACCTTGTGAGGAAATAAAACTGAAAATAATGGCAGTTAGCGCTAAATGGAAGCAAAGTTGCAGCGGCATTAGCGCTGAAATGCTGAAATGCGATATGATGAAATAAAAGGCAGAGAGGGAGGGAGATTTCAAAAAGAAGGGACAGCCATAGAGTTGCAGAGTAAAATAGCGATAAAAATTGGGTTTATTTCGGATAGTTTAATGAGCTGCGGAGGGGCTAAGCTTAAATACGAAATCTATTACCAAATTCTCATGGTTGAATAGGGAATGCAATCTATTTGTTGTGTATAAGTAAAATCAATTAAACTTTTTCAGTTTGAACTTTATTGTGTCCATCTGGTATCAGTTATTCCTCAGAATATTTATAAAATATATAATATATACAAGGTATTTTATCTAATATTATAATGTCCATCTGCTATCAGTATATTCCCTAGTATATTTGAAAAATATAAAATATATAATACACTACAAGTTATACCATCTTGTTTGTATTTTTTCTCTAAGGCAATCCCTCTCAAGTTCACTCGTAACAGGCAACGTAAATTGTTGTTAAAATCCAGCAAGCTGACAGCAATTAATATGCCATTTGGTTTGTGCACTCCTCCCTCGTCCTCCTCCCTCCTCCTCCCTTCTCCCTCCTCCTCCACACACACACACTGGGATACCCACATGAGGCCAGGACTCTGCGGTTCCACTAATGTTGATTAAATGGCGTCGGAGTCACGCTTCCAGGCGCAGATTGCACTCGCTGCAGTGGCCCTGAAAATCTCCGGGGATACTCTGGAGCGACTACGAACAGGCAGTATACAGAAACGATGATTAAGTGCTCAAGCTCAAGAGATATAAATAAGATCGTAAAAAAAAGCTTGAATAACTTAATTCTCATTTTATGAAGCAATAACATCCATATCAATAAATAAATCGGATTCTCGTATTTTATTAATTTAATTGTTTTTAAAAAGTTAATGGTTACTATATTTTCAAAATCGTAAAAATAAATAAAATAGTAAAAAAGCTTGAATAAGAATTCTCATTTTATGGAACAATATCTTCAATATCAATAAATAAAGCAGTTTTTCTTTTTAAAATTCAAACTGCTTAATTAATATTTAATATTTCTTTTCTATGCATCGCTGCAACAAAAGTCAGCTCTCCCTATAATATTGCCCCTTTTCATTTATGCACCCTTGCAACAATTTAATATCTCCTCTGTTTATTCTTGGAATAAATTCTTTCATTGTATTTCTTTGGCTACCAGAAATAGATCAAAGTGCCTGCTTTATTAAATTCTTATTGTATTGGCCACAATTTGCTCTAGCCCAACCAAGCTAGAGCTTCCCTTTTCTCACTCTCAGTGTTGGTTTTTGGCTTAAAAATTACAGAGAGAAAATGGTTGCGAGAAACGTTATAGCCAAATTCATGATATGGTTTACCTTACCACAGTCTCATCTCCGGACTTATCCCCACCAACCTCTATTTCTCTGCCTCTGCGGGCTATGATATAAGCTGTCCAGGCTCAGTTGCCAGATGAGTCAGTGGCTAAGTTGGTAAGCATTTGTTATACATATACATATAGACACTCACATGTGCATGGACAGTAGAGTGGGGATGGGCGATGGCGATGGCGAAGACACCGCGCGCACATTTTCTTTACAGCCATTTACCAGGCGATTTACGTAAATCTTTTATTTATACAGAAAACGTATAAGTTGCAATTTATCAAAATCTAAAATGTTTACCCGCACAAGTTATTCTCTTGAAATCTCCACAGTGCAGCGGTGTTGGGCATCCTTGTATCCAGTATCCGTATACGAGTATATTCCAACAATCGTCTATATATGTATCGTACAGATCCTAGACGTATTGTAGTTGGCTGCGTTACGTATACGCGATGTGTGCCAAGCGAGTCCCTCGAGTCTGATGCCAGGCAGCAGCTGAACAAGTGCTCCATGCATATGCTCATTTGTGTGAGTGTCCCTATAAATATGTATGTGCATCTCATTGCCACTGTGTGCGAGTGTGTGTGTGTGTGTGTGTGTGAGAGTGTGTATTATTTTGTGTTTTGCGCGCACAAATTGTCTTGTGACAGACAGTGAAAACTACAGAAGCGGCGCCGAGGATGTTGCGGCTGCCTCTTTTCCATACTCGAACCACACCACATCGTCCCCTTTGGGCATGGTTTTAGTCAATTTGCGGTCGGTGGCGCTGCAATGTGTTTTTTTTTCTTCTCCTTTTTTTTGTGTGTATGTTTGTCGGCGCATATATCACACAGATGCCGCACACTAAAAGTAGTTTATTTTCATCTTATCTCTTAAAGCCAATAATACGCTCGCAAGCTCACTTAAATGCGCTGCCATTGTATTTGTTTTCTTTCACTTTTATTCTTGCTGAATGCAGTGTGTGCAAGAAAAGCCGACGCAGCTACATTTTGTTCACATAAGAAAATTCTAACAGGCAACAAACTTTAAGACCACTTCCAAAAAAAAAAAGGAGTATTATAGAAATGCTAAACTGGTTTTGTACGGAAGAGATCTTTTAAATAAAAGAATATAATTGAAATGTTAGATAAGCTAAATGCAAATTAAACAAAAATTAATGCTATAATTTACTATGATTTATTTTGTATATTGTTTATTATATTGTATTTTATTATAAGCTTAAATCGTATTATTTATTATAAGAATAAATCATTCTTATCGTTTTAATTATTGTATTATTATGATTGAGATAACATTTATATTCTGTACTATAATAAGCATAAATTCTATTATATGTTATAAGAAAAAATATTTGTTAAAATTTTATTAATTGTAGTTTAACAACATGAAAACTTTAGAGTATTAGAAGCTATATTATCATTTGATTTTATTGTATTCAGGAAATGAGGAGGATTTTATTAAAATAAAACAAGGTATTTAAAGAAGACATTTTAATTAGTTTCACATTTGTTCTCATTAAATTCCATCACTATTTTCATTCCAGCTCATATTTTTAATTTCTATTAATATCTAAAAATAAAATACTCTGTATATTTTGTGAATTTTCATGTAGGTGGATAAAGTGACATTACCTGGGGCAAAAGAGCAAAGGCATCCGCTTACCTACGTCAGTCAGAGGTGGGGATATTCCTGGAACTCATCCAGCTTTCAAAGCTGCTCAAATATTTTATTATTGCTTTAATAATAAAAAGGCAAGCAATTCAAAAATATATATATATAATATAAAATAATACGTTTGTTAAATAATTCTGCATAATTTATATTTTTATATATTTAACTTATTTAATTCTTGGGTTTGGTCCATCAGCTGTTTTTATCAGGCCATCTTCCCATGCTGTTAAATCACAAATTTTAGCAGCTTTGCCCAGAGCTTTTACTCCCAAAATATTGAGTAATAATGATGGGAGAGTGTTTTCCTTAAGTAGAACGAGAGCTTTCCGAGGCTAAGCCTTCTAAATATAAGAGTTTAGCTGGGAAAATTCCGTGGGTCAGCGGTGGAAAGTATAATAGTGGGAACAGTTTGGGATTATATTTAAACTAAATACTTTGTGGCTTGAAAAAATTAAAATATTAAAAATAAACAAAATTACCAATTATCATTTAAAGCAGATTCAACAATCAGTTTTAATTACTCCGTTTTAAACGCATTTTTATGATACATAATTTTTCGAGTGACCCACATAACAATATATTATACAAATTATAATTAAAATATTATAAGCATATTGTTGTGTTATTTTGGGGAGATTAAACATCAATTTCCGTTTTTCCCAAAAATAAATTATGTGCCTGAAAAGATAATTATTCCACAGAGGAATACTAATTCCATTTCGGGAATAATAATTATAAAGTGCTGGTGGTGCTGGGGGAAATGTGTTAACAAACCAAAAATAATATTTAAGTCCCCATCGAACGAACGTACATAACAGATAATAATTTTTGCCTTAATTGAAGCAGCAAACATTGCACGTAAATGCAATAAATGTAATTTGCTAATGCCAAAATCCCAAAACATTTTACATTACTAAACGTTTTGAAGGTAAAAGCCTCTCTATTACAAACTGACACAAATACATTAGAAAAATGATATGTCCGCCGACACTTAGCAATAAATTATAAATTCCAGCCAAACAGGACAAACCGCAGCCATAATAAAAATAAGCGGCTCAACAAATGAGCAATGATAGTTAAAAAATAATTATAGAGCTCATTTCACAAAAACCCGTGGGGGGAGGGGGGGTGGCAATTGTCGGTCCACCAATAAATGGAAATGGAAATGGAAAATAGAATACGCACACTGCCAGACGGAATCGGGGCAAAACACACGTAATCAACATCTAATAACTAAAATCCAAATTAGCTAATTCAGAAATCAGCACACACAATTGACAAATTATGCCGCAACAACATTTCCGGCCAATTGAATGCGTGAGAGAGCAGATCGATGGGCCAAGTCCGGACTAAGGGAGGCAGGGGAAAGGTAATTTGGATGGGGGGGGGAGGAGGACGGGGCAAGGAATGTTAAGCACGTGCGGAAATATTGTCAAATTATTACCAATACCAATGTAGTTGTTGCTGCAAATTACCTCGTCTGCCGCTGAGTTATTCATTAAGTGGCATTATTCGCAGACATTTTTCACTCATAAATAAGAACCGCAAACTGGCAGCGATTTAAACCCGATGGGTAGGAAATTTTGGTCGCGATTCCGCCGCCGCCGGAGGTTAGGTAAGCTACGGTAAGGGAGGAGCGGAGCGGAGCGGAGGAGTGAGTCCAATGCCCTCTTACCATCTGACATTTCCAGCTCATTTACAGTTCAAACACGTCGCATGCATTAACCCCAGGCTGCCTGGTTAAGTGCGCGACGCTCTTGATGGGACTGGCACTGCTGCTGCTGCTGCTGCTTCTGCTGCCTCGGCTTCTAATTATTAACTAATAACATCAAATTGATTTGCAACAACATCCAGATCAGGGGCCCACATGGCTCACTCGCCACGCTAAGCATGCACTCAGGGAAATTTTAGAAGACCTAATTTTAATGAGGCTATTAAATAATATAAATTAACTAATTACAATTGAATTTTAACTAAAATTATTTTTTCACAATTTTATTTTTTTTGTTCAAACGAATATTACTATAATACTTAAAATTTTTGAACAATCAAATTTTATAAAGTTTAAAAAATAATATTGTATTTTAGTTCAAAATGTATTCCTTTTATTTACTTTATTTTTCTATACATTTATATTTCAATTCCTTTTTTCCCAATATAATATAAATAAGTAGGTTTCCTGAATTTTGTCATTCCAATGACACATCATTTACAATTTAAGCTTAACAAAAAAAATTTATATTTTATACAGAATTATTATTTTATTACAATATTATTTTTCAGGTTTTAATAAATGTTTTCTATAATACTTATAATATATGAACACTCTTAAATTTTGTTTAATTTAGAAGAAGGTGTTTTATTAGAGTTTAGCTAATGTGCTCCATTATTTATATAATTTCTTCCAAACATATAAATTAATTTATGGTTTTTCTTTTAAAAAAAATTAAGTAGGTCCCCTGAAAGTTGTCATCGAGATGACATATAATATTTCTTTCCGTGCGGCTTCGCATCATTTCATTTCAGTTCGGTTCGCTTCATGCGGCGTACTATAATTAACATGCATTCCACATGATTGCCCCGCTGGCGCATAAATCTCTGGCACTCATACAAACCGTCACCCCCTCCGATCCCCATTCCCCTTCGTTCCGCACCCCCGCTGGCCATCTGCCCCTCCATCCATCCCTGATTCCTAAGTGGTGGCAGCAATCAGTTTTAAGCAAAGTCTAGACCAAAGCCCAAGTAGGAAATTAACATTGTAACATAAAACGTGGCCCAAAACGGGCTATCGAACGGGCACTTAACTTCGCTGCCAACTAACCGGCAAAGAGAAATCCAAGCGGATGGACAAGCGGACAGACGGACAGACGGACAGGCGGACAAGCGGACAGGCGGACAAACGGACGGACGTTGCCCTAATGCACGATGATAGATGGCATACGATACGTTTCAGCATTTGTCAGCTTGTCTTCGGCGAAGCGCAACACAAAGCCAACGCCCATCGCCCTGGAGATTCTTGGTAGGAAAAGGCATGGAAAACCGGATGAAGGGGGGGTGAAGGGCGAGGGCGGGGGCGGCGGGGGCGTGGACGTGGGCGTCAGCGAAACGAAAACCCATTTTCACGCTCACGCGACTGCTTGTAGCAAGTTTTCGTTTTCGTTCTTTCCGCTTTAGTTTTTTCTTTTTTTTTTTTTTTTAGCTACTGCCACAACTATCAACTGACTCACACCTGGCCATCCACCAAAAGGAGCTCCAGTCGACTCTGCTGGCCACTTTCTTGGCCCCAGAGATAAGCACGAACGTTCAGAAGACGGTTTGCATTTTTTTTAAGAGCTGGCTAACAATTTGAATCCGAATTCCGCATACCTCGAATTTGAATCTTTTAATTCAAAAATACCAGAAAATTTATAAAACTTAAGCAGAATTCAACAAAGATATTCTAAGGATACATTTTTAATTATTTCTTCAACGATATTTAATTAAATGAAAATCATTTGTGAAATCAGAAAAAAATGTATAACAAAATTTAAGTTTTTTATTTAGTTGTCAAGGCGAGATGGTTGTAATATACTTAAAGCCCTTAATCTATTTCTGCTTCCTAAATTTATTTTTAAGATACCCGTATCCGTAGGGTAATCTTGGCGTATAAACTTTGAGTTCAGACAACGTCCAAGACGAAAAATGAGAGCCACCGTCACACCATCAGCGCCACTTTCTCAGCCGTCTCAAATCGCACGTCACGGGGCATAATTTATGTGGCGCTGTCTACGCCGGAAATGGGTTAATTTGCTATGATTTAAGCGTAAAATTATTGAATTATTGGCGCTCAAGATTTAGTGGCGTTATTCGCGCTTCGCTTTATGCCTCCTCCTAAACAAGGTGCAGCCGAAAAATTCGCAACATAAAATAAATGCGAAAGCTGAGAACACACTTCGTTGGTTTATGGGGGCGTATGAGTAATCTATCCCGACTGACGTGCTCGAAAGTTTTACTATTCCATAAAATGCATTTAGCAAATTGGCAAGAGTTTTAATTCTTAGCAACCCCAAAAATGGCATGACCACAAAGCATTAAACTTAAGACCATTCAATTAAAATGACAAGGCTCGGTCGTGACTCAATATGCTTATGAATTTTTATGAAAAATATTTCAGCAAATTTATGAATCTTAAAGAAAATTTAAAGAGTTCAAAGTTCCACATTTATGATGTAGACTTTTATACTTTATTTATAAAACCTTCAGCAAGCTTTGAAACTATATCCGAAAGTTCTTTTTTAATATGTGAATTTTTAAAGCAGATTCTGAGAAACAAAAAAAAAAAATAGTATCTTTGCTTCGTTCTCAAAGCAATTCACAACAGGTTGTGTTTTGAAAAGCAAAACGGACACAGATTGACACAAAACAAATGCTACAAAAGCTCAGATTGTGGACTTGAAATTCAGACGCACTTTGAGTTTATGTTGATGCATTTTGCATGCAAAATATGCAAACACCGAAGTAAGCTTTTAGAAAATTACAAATCCTGCAAAGGAATTCGCCGGCACACAAATACTACTCTCTAATATGTATATTCTGTTGTGGGCAGAGTGCGCTTTAGTTTCTGGCATACGCAATGAAGATAAACGACACACAGCGAAAAAAATGTCGTCGTCGAATTTAAAGTGCAATAAATCAGGCGGCGAACTAGAGAAAAAGTATGGACCAGGCCGTCGGTCTGTCTCCTTTTTAGTTGACAAGTCTCTGGCGGAAGTTGCGCCATTTTACGCTGCCTGACGGTTTCCGGCATAAAGTCTGAGCCGTAACCATCCAAGCAGACATATTTTGCCAATCTCTTTTTTTTTGTCGTTCTCTTCAGTCAACTAACGCGCGAATTCTTTGAAGTACTCGGAAAGATTTACGGACGAAGGCAATTAACAGAAAAAAAAATGGATTCCTGCCGGAAGAGAACGAAATTTTGCACACTTTAAGAAGTTATTGAGAAAGCTTTGAGTTAGTTTTGAAAATACTTAAAGGAGGGTTAAGCTAAGAATTAATACAAAAAATTCAATTTAAAAAAATCCTTAAGCCCCGAAAAAATATAGAATCCGATACTAAAAAGTATTCCTGTCGGAAAGGAACGCTATTTTCAAACTTTACTAAAAAAAAGATAAATTAATTTAAATAAAAATAGACGAAAGCATATTCCCCATATACCATATCCCTTTACTGACTTTACTGAAAAAAACTGATCAATATTTAAGCAAAAAAAATAAGTATATAAAATTTGCATTTGGTTTCTTGGCCACTGTTCAACTTTTATCTTGACGCCATTCCACCAGATTTGTGTGTACCTCTTATGGCTTTTTATGGCGGCCATCATTGGCATGTCGTAAAATCCGGGTGACGAAACCGAGCACATGGCGTCAAATATTTCATAAGCTCGTGCTTGAATTTTTCGACATGCCCTTCATGATGCAAAAACAGGGGGAAATGGGGGCCAAATGCCAGCTGTTCGGAGATGTAAACACGTTATACCAGAAGCCCGAAGAAGTCCTTTCTCGTCCAGTTGTGAGCCAGTAATTTGGAGTTAATTATTACAGAGGGCAACTCCGACTCTCCGACAGGCGCATCCTTCAATCAGGCAGACAATCATCATAGGCTGCATAATCGAAAATAGCTCACCTAGACAATTGATTGATGTACACCCGCTGTGTGCCCCGACGAGGACACAGGATATTTGGGTGGCAGCAGTCTTGTAGCCATTTATCATATATGCGTCACAATTACTGCATGAGTGCCCTGAAAAGTATGCTAAAAATGTCTACAGTCACAGCAGGCGGAACATTCTGCACACGCAGGAGTTGTACTCAAAAAAAAAATTGGTGTACTCCTTGTAAAGTGTGGAATAAGCAATTATATTTTGTCCAGAATAACTTCGCAATTTTATTTACAATTTTAATATAATAGGAAAATAAATGCATTTATAGAAAAATTTCAATTGTAATATGTTTCCAAAATAATTTCTTCTAATTTATACTTTTTAAGCTTAATTGAAAATAGCTACATTTTTGCATAAATATTGTGTAAATCACAAAATAAATATTTTGTTTAATTCAATACTTTTCTGGTAATATAAATAATGTTAATTCCGCTTATAAGAAAATATTACAAGTTTTTAAAGTGCCTTTTCTCGCTTGCCTGCCTTCCGACGTCAGCAACAGGCTCCTTGTGTTTCGAGAACAACAAAACCCGTTGCCAACAAAAACACAACCAACACCAGCAGCAATTCATTATGGGCCCAAAAACAAGAGAAGGGAAAACCACAAAACCCATCGAGAACTTCATCAATGCGGTTTTTCGCATGCAATGCCCGATTCTCGATTTGATTCGTTTCGCAATATTCCCTTGCTAGAATTTTGTAATCACGCTGGCATATGTAAACCATATATTGTCATTGGCAATCCCTAAAATTTATGGCCGGCTTAAAGTGAATTGCAACTGCAAGTCAAAATCGGTAAACTGGTCCATTTATTTTTTTTGTCCATATCCCATATCGGTTGAACTTAAACTTAAACTAAATTCAGAGAACGGAAAGCATGTACTCGAGAAATGTTTACTCGAAAATTGAGTACTTTAGCAATCCGGTCGCTGCATCAACTAATCCATTTTGGCCGGCTAATGACATTACTTAAGTTATTATTTTCAATGCTGAAATGTTATGCTCCCGCCCAAGGACAACTGGCAACGGCAACGGCAATGGCAACGGCTACAAATGCCACAACAGCAACAAATTCCAGTGAAAAGGCGAAATTTTCTTTCAACTTGCAGCTGCAGTTTTCCCCGTTGCAGCAATTGCTTGAGTTGCTCCCAGTACCCTCTTGTATTTTATACAAATGGGTATATCAGGCACTATTTTTGTAATTTTGTAATTTTATTTTGATTTCAGAACTGAAAAATATTTTCCTTTTAATATTCAAATGAACTGCATTTCATATATATACAAACTTTTAGTGATAAAAAATCTCCTTTAATTTAAACATATTTAACAAGTTAAATTTATGAATCACAACCTTTCACAGAACTCGATATATGAAATGATATTTTCCGTTCAATTTATGGCTTTTAATGTGAAGTCAATCCAAGGGATTATAATTCATATTTAAGCCCCTGGAAAAGTTACAGGAAGTCCTTGCAGTTGTTACTCTCCCGTTAAATCCTTTTACGTTTGAGGCTGTGTGTGCGAGTTTTCGCGAAGCGCATTTCGTGTAATGGACTTTAATGGAATTACAGTTTTATATACATTTCTGTAGACCTTTGTACACACTTACACTTCTCCTGATATATATATATATATATATATCTGGTTGTGTGTGGGTCCATCCAAGTGCACGGCATAAGCACGAAAAAGAGCGCTCGTATTTAGTTACAAAGTTTACTCGGTCTTGGGCTATTATATTATTTTTAAGTGCCAACCATGTGCGCACTTAACAACACCGGAAGCAGCTTCTTCTGCTGCTGCTGCTCCTGCTCCTCCTTGCCGTACGTCAAGCAATTTGGCTAAAATGCAACCGAGCCAAGAGGGTTGGTAGCTAGCACAGAGCTGCCCGGCTATTGACACTTTGAAGCTCCATTCGAGTGGCATAAATCAATGGCCAGCCAATGGCGAGCACGTAAAATATTTCACAACTCTCCTTGAGGTCAGCACGTGCCACTTGGCCACGCTTAATCTTCGTTAGTTTTGGCACTTTTCTCGGGCTTTGCATGCCAAGCAAACGCGCTGCACTACACCGACACCGACACATTCTCCAACTCGCACTCGCATTTTCCTCCCTGGGGAAAATGCTTACATGGGGGCGTCAAGGAAATTGAGGGCGTGGCTGCCATCCAAACTCATCAAAAGCGAGCGACAGGTCCTGTGGGCAGCGTCTCAACACCGGGGCTTGGCTTGGCTCAAAACTGAGAAGCCCTGAATGCAGGGAAAATATTTTGAGAAGGAAATGAGTTTGCGGTGAGGGATCATTTTGCTCGGATCCAAGGGCTAGCGAATGCAGGCGATTAAAATTGGGTGTGGAAGCAAACAACTTCAGCAACCAAAAACTGAGATTAGATTTTTAAACAGAAAGTTTAAGAAAGTTGGTGAAGAAAAAAATCAAATTTAAACAGGGTTTTCATCAATGAAAAGATACAGAAGTTAAATTGGATAGTTTATAATATTTCTGCTGATTTAAATCAATTTTAAATAATTTTTTATAATATTTCATAGATTTATGGTTTTAGGTTTTATTAAGGAAAATAATCGTGTTTGAATAGTATCAATAAGTCACAATTTTATTCAAATTAAAATCAGATATTCCCGAAACTTAAAGATGTGAAACCAAGCTCTTCAGATGTAATCCGTGTACCCATAACTTCCAGATACTGCCTTGCAGATTCGCGATTGTTTTATTCATATTTTGTGGAAAACAAAAACCGATTGCGTATGCGTAATATGCTTGTAACTGCTGTCAACGCGAAAAAGCCAAGCTGCCTCTGTTTAAAATGCACCAACCGACAAGAATCATACAAAAATATCGGATTGTCATGTTCGGCGATGTTTATTCGAAGTTGCCCCTCCACAAAAAAAATGCATGCGTGTTGCATGCCTTTTTTTTTTTGGTTGGTTTTATTTTTTTTCTTGGTGCCCCCTTCAACTTGTTTTCCACATTGGCAACATTATAAATGCAGGAGCAACAGCAACGGCAGCCGCAAACTATGCAAATCAGACAAATGCATCGCTCGAACCAGCTTTTTCCCTTTTCAGGACCTTTTTTTCTCCACTGAAGTCCTTCTTTTTAGGCACCCACGATTGGGTTTATTTTTTATTTTTGGGCCTGCACTTTGAGAAATGTTGAGTGAATCTTATAACCAAAAAAATATATTTAAATTAAATCAAGCTAAAAGCAATATATTTTATCTTATATCCCTATTACAAGGTGACTGGATCTCTAAGAATAAAATTTTTATAAATATTTTAAATTAATCCCTTAATATTTCTTTGCGTGCACGAGAGCCTTAAGAAGTTTTACAATGTGCATCTCGTATAAAATTGGCTGCCTTTCAACGGCGTTTGCATTGCATTTTCTTGGAAAATGTTCGCCTTGCTCCACCTCCACCTCCTTCAGATTTTCCCCGCAACCTCTCCTGCATATATGTTGCATATGTGGCCAAATGGGTATTATCTTTAAAATGCCCGCAGGTACTTTTCAACTGTTTCGGCCATATTTCAATGCAGCCCGACTGCTGATAGCAAACTGCTGCTGCTGCTCCTGCCACAGCCGCTTCGCTTTGTTGTAAATTTTGATAATTCAGGGAACGGAACGGGACGGGTTTGGCTAAAACTTTGAAGTGGCATTAATACGCCGAATGCAGACACACACACTAATACGCTTTTTAGGGGATGTGTGGGTTGTGGGTTGTGGGGGGTGGATCCTTTATCGCCGACTTTGCTGCGCGGCATTTCCGCTTTTGCCGCCGCCGTCCTTTTTGGGTTATATGGTGCACAATGGAGCCGTTTAAATTAGTTAGCTTTTCGGCCCATGTATGGCTGTCTCTGAGTGTGTGTGTGTGTTAGTGTGTGTGTTGGGCTGACACAATTCCCACTGCATGGGTCCTCGTTATCCTTACCCAATTCCAGCCTCAGCGGTAAGTTTCAAGCCTTCGTGATTGTTGTACTTACCATTGTTTTTGTAGGACACAAGAGCCAACATTGGGTCTCCAAGAAAAGGGTGTGGAGGGGTATATTATTTGGTTGTTAATTAATATAGAAATATATGAAATGTATAGAGGAATTATTATTTAAGGATTGTGTTATTGACTTATCCTCTTCCTGGTTATTTTTATATTTCTCTATCTATTTATCTTTGGGAGTAAACAAATATATTTAAGTTATATTATCGGGTTGTTAATGTATTTGGAAATATATATAATATACAAACGAACTCTTTTTCAAGATTATCTTAATACCGGATTTTATATTATTGATTCCACATCTTCCTGATTATTATTATATTCCTTTATATATTCATTTTAAGTCATTACCAAATATTTATCTGAACATATATTTAAACATATATCCAATCAAAAAACGTTATTTTTAATAAATACAGGATACCAATCACGGCGACTACCTGCCGTAATTATCACCCTTCAATCGCAAACAAAGCTAAGCCTTGTATTAGTAATATGTTGTTGCACCCGTTTTGGCCACATCGAAAGTTTGGCCCATTGTTTGGGACCGCTCACCGCATGCTCTGCATTTAATAACATTTAATGTTTGGCTACCTCAGCGGTTTCGCCTTGTGTTTGAACAGCGAAGGCAGAAGGCGGAAGAAATGGGCGTGGCCCCACCTGCAGGGTAGCTGGCATCTACATTTTTTTTCTTATAAATATAGATGAAGTGGAGCCATTGTTGCATTTACCGCATTGTTTGCCTTTGCCATACTGCACACTATACCGAAGTTTGTTGCAAGAGTGCGGAACAAAGAATATGCATGCTGGCAGGGTATGCATATTGATTGATTGTCAAATTGGGTTATCAAGCTTGAGAAGCTTGAGAAATAGTCAATTGTGTGCACTTGAATGCCCCGGAGAAGCCACAAGAAGTCTAATTGGATTGGATTTAGTCAGCAAAAGAAAAGGATTTAATAGGATGGGTATGGGGATAATACAAAATATAATCAGTTTATCAACTTATATGCGAAGAGAATGAAAGAAAACTGATTTTGTGCCTCGAATGTTTTTCGAGATGTTGTCAAGAAAAAGCAACAATTCTGATTATGGAAATAAAGATTTATTATATTTATATTTAATAAGGAGTGTTAACCGAATAAATTCTAATAGAAATGCTATTTTTAATGAACCATTCCATTTATTTAAAGTTCTATTAGGCAAGGCAATTAATTCAATTTTAGACAATTGATTATTTACCTGTTTAAAACATAATTTTACCCTTACCGATTTAAATGTTTTAAAATAATTTTATTCTAAAGGGTATTAGCAACTTAAGTAGTAAAAACACCACTCAGACCATCTCCAACTGTTGTTGTTTTTTGCTTACCAAAATAAATGACCCATTTAACCGGCTTTCGCCTCCTAATCCCCATTAACAAGTCCAACGTTTCTCTTTCAATTTAAATTGTAATCCTGCACTTGAGCAAGGGGTAATTTAATGATTTACTCATTTACCTGTTAGCTCCTTGTCCAATTCACTAAACCAACGCATCACATTCAGCCTTGAGATCCTCTGGAGGGCCTTTGGTCCGTAACAGCTCCTGCTCCTACAGGACTCCTGCCCAGGTTCCAGGTTTTTGCTCCTCTTCCCTGTTGCAGCTCGACTAGAGCAACATTTCTTGATTGCATTTTGAAAGAATAATGAAAATTAGCCGCCACAACTACAACATACACAAAGGAGAACATTGGGTTTTCATTTTCCCTTTTTATAAGGGAAAAATATATAAATTTTTTTTTTCTGTGTTATTTTGGTGGAAATTTTTCTTGACTGGAGGGCTGGCCGGTGGTGTATTGTTTTTTACGTATTCCGCGCAGCTATCAAATTGCTTTTGCCGGCGCATTTTTTAGCAGCACCATCCTACCAATTTCACTTGGCCGCCGCCAGCTACCCCAGATAGTAAAATTAAATAAAAATGTAACGCAAAGTTTGCCACTCGGGCGGGCTCCTTCCTCCGTTCTCGGTACTCGGTTCTGGGTTCTCTTATTTGAATTTGAATTATGCTGAATTAAGAATTAAGTTTACTCTGC
>JAJJHY010003831.1:7517425-7634279 GCA_021224005.1 Drosophila setifemur | reverse complement strand
TTGTTTTGCTCTCCGCCTTGGCATCGCTTCGATATGCAGAAGTTGATTAAAGTTTTTGCCATGAGGACACCGAAAGGAAGGCACTGGCAGTGCCAAATGCATAATTCATTGCAGTTTGCCTTACAATTAGCGCAAGAACCTAAAAAATGCATTAAACTTTCATCAGCCGAACGGAGCACAATGTCTGGGCAGTTAAAGTTTAAAGAATACAAATTCCCAGCGCTGGGCATTGCATCTTGGCCTTCATAAATCTTCATTAGTGATGCGATGCAATGGGTGGAGGTGGAGGTGGAAAGCGTGGAAAGCGCGGAAAGCGTTGAAAAGTGAAAATTCAGCGCTCTTAATGAGCATCGTTGAGTAATTAGCCAACATTGTGGTTGCTAGCACCATATCCCGGTGCTCCTTGAACTGCATTCGGGATCCCCCGCCTCTCATCTATCCTATTCCTTAACCATGCTTAATCAATTATTTATTGAAGTCGCTTCGGTTTTTATTTTATTTTTGTTCTGCCTTTTTCTTAGCCAATTCAAAGCTGCATTGAGAAATGTCGAAAGTCGTTGCGATGGCTGCCAAGGAATATTTACTGCATTGAGGTTGCAGGATAAGTGTGCTACAAATGAGTTCATCAATTATCGCTCCACTCGGAACGAAGGAGGAGGGGCTCGTTTTTGTGTATCCGAGTGTGTTTATTATTAATGGAGTACTTGGTACTTGCTTTAAATCGAATTAAACGAATTATGTATTTGAAGACATGAATGGAGTTTATTTATTTATTCAAACTTGTCAGTTTGTTGAATATATTAAAATGAAATCGTGAACAGCTTAAACTATACGAACACATTTTTATTTGAATTATATCTATTATTAAATATGCGTAGATAATAAAATCTTCCTTAATGCTCCATGAATTATTATGAAATATATATAAACATAATTAATTATTTAAAAAAAATTATTATAAAATATACGTAGATAATAAAAGTTCTCCGATGCTCCATTAGTTATTATGACATATGTAGACACATAATTAATTATTTAAAAAAAATTCAGGTGGATATTAATATATATTATTATATTCGACTTTTTCGAATTTTTTATTTTAATTATAATTGTTATAAAATATGAAAGCTTAGATAATACAAAAATCCTTGATACTCCTTGCATGATTATGAAATATGTAGGCACATAATAAATTATTTAAGAAACACTTCAGGGGATAGTTAATATATTTTATTTTATCTAGAATATTTCATTTAAGTTAAGTTAAATATGTAGATATAAAAAAAATTAAAAATTTCCTGAAGCTCCACGAATTAATATGAAATATGTTGATATTTTTCACTTTTATTTAATGTGAAATATCCTGTATAAATTTATTCGTTAATATTGTAATCATCATATTACGAATAAGTAATTTAAATTCTTCCAATTAATCCCTCCTAAATATCGAACCCAATCTTTGAGATCAACTCTCACTTGCACCCAACGACCACTCCTTTGCCCTTATCTTGACCATTTTCTGCTAAATCTGTCAGAACTGAAACTGGTAATTTAAGTAACCTAAATTCTATTGCCATTCTATGGCCATCAATCGCTTTCGCTTTCATGGATACCCAGCTACCTGCTAAAAACACAGCAACGCACTTTAGAGCCCCACAAAACATTTAATTGGCCGCTCAACTGTAAATTCACTCGACTGCATCAAAGATTTACAGCTTGCTCCTGCACAGGATCATCGTTGTAGGAGCATCAGGCGGGGGATGGGGGATAGGGGAGGGGGGAGTTGGGTTGTGATGCAAATGGTTGTAGGATTTTCCAATTGCTTGGACCCCAACGCAGAAGGAGCAGATGTTTTTGGTCAATGCAGGCGGTTTGCATTTGGCATTTATTGCCAACGCTGCCAACGGTAATGGGTAACTCCAGCTGCAAAAGGACTCCTCCACCCAACGAGGACTCTACGATTTTCTGTTTCCGTTCCTGGGGATAAACCATGAGCAGCTGCACTTGGCTTTTGTGCTGTTTGTTGTTTGTCTTCATTGGCTCTAAGTCGGCAAAATCAAATTCAAATTCAAATTCGAAATTGTGTTGAATGTTCGCCCGTGAAGAACGGTCATTCAGGCGGAGCAATAAATTTAAGGCTATTAGACGACCACTAACATTGATAAGTTTTAATTAATGGTGAGGATAAATTAAATAATTTCAAAAATGCATTCAAATGAGAGGGGATCCCAGATATATGTTCATTAGAAACCAGTTTGCATAAATTTATTTAATTACCTAAAATAGTTGAAGGAAACGTTATAGCAAAACATTAAGTAAATACCCTCTTTAATAATTGTATAAAATAATGAAACTAATTATAATTAATCGTCAAACAATAATAATTTCCTCATTCAATGCTGTATTTAACTCCATTTAAAGGTTTCCCTGTGAAACGAAGAGGTGCCAGAACTGACGCTTAAAAACTTTGATTCAATGTAGCTGCGCACTGAGTCCACAGCGAGAAAGAGCAACCTTTAGTGGGTTTTCACTCCGTAATCCGGATGGAAAGCCATTCAGCTGTAAATTTGTATTCAATTAAAAATCATTTCTTTGTCAATTATTCATTCATTGTGCAACGAGTCCTGGCAAATGGGCGCCGACGTTCTGACTCCGCCCGACAGACAACGGCCAGTCAGCCGTTCATTAAATTTATGAAAAATAAAAATCAATTTTTTATTTATACGAGTACGAGGCCACATGCCCACGCAAACCATATTTATTATATTTCATCTATTTTTTGCCCAACCGTCTCTCTTTCATGTGGATGCGAATTGTGCATTTTGGATTTTTACTTGGCCGCAAGTTGCATAAATCAAAATTGTTAATCAATACACAGAGTGTCCATAAACAAAATCCAGCGTAGAAAAAGTTAACACTTTATATAAATCTTGGCTTGTTTTAAGAGTGCATCATAAATACAAATATTCATTTGTCACTGATGGTTTTTCCTGTATTGGCGATGGAGTTGGATAAAAACCCCATTCACACAATTTTTTGGGTCATTTTTGTTGGTTAACATTTTGCAGAATATTTATTAATTTAAAAATAAATTTTTGAGTTGTCTGTACAAGTTATAAAACACTTTTCGACGGCTGATAAAAGGTATAATAAAAAGTGCTAGTTATTTCATATTTATTTAAAACTTTTTTGTTCATTTCTGATTTTAATAAATCATAGATATAATACTTGGTTATAGTTAACTTTAGTTAAAACATTTTTTGATTATTTGTTCCGATTTTAATAGGTGAAAGAATTCATAATTTTATATAAAAGCTATGTTCGCTACGACACCTGCTTTAGCATAAACAATTATTAAATATCAGGATTGAATACCTGGCTTAACAAACTTAATCTGTTAAGTAAAACTAATAATAAACAGTGCATGAGCGGGGAAAACCCTGCCAACTGGCAGGCAAGTGTTTTCCTTGGCATTCGAGGGGATTCTCGATACACGAGAAGGCAATCTCGGTGCCTTTCCGTGGTGCCTCTCCTCCGAGAGGCACCCACTGTGTGCCATGTGTGTATAAGCTCCATAATATATATCGATAATATTTCATTACATCCCCTCTTGGTCCTGGTCCTCCTGGCCTCCTCTGTGAGAGTGCGTCGAAGTGCGCACATAAATTTGGGAAAAGTAAATGCACTGGCATATTGGGCGAGAGGTTGGCAGGGCTCTCCAAGTCCAACTCGGGCCGGTTTAAAAGATGTTTCTCTAGGGCGAGGGCAACGCAGTTTGCTTGTAATGGAGCTTAATGCAATTTCCACAACCCAAGCCCCCTTGTACCTCCTACCTTTTCGATATCGTGGCAAGCGGCAACACAATTTCTCACAACCAACATATTTCTACTTTGTGCGATGAACCTTTGCTAGCTCCAAGTGCAGGCAAAAGTTGAAACTTCAAAAAAATATCGAAAACTGGATGAAGGAGAAAAAAAAACCGGGAGACAGAGAGAGAAAATGCAATTTGTTTGGCACTTGTAACGGGGCGTATACACGATGTCGACATTCGCCACTCTGGAGTCTCGCTAATTAGCTGCTGGCAGATTTGCAAGCAAAGAGCCAAAGAAGCCACCCGGCCACATCTGAGCCAGAAGCTAGAACATGAATGGCATATTTCCTCAACCCCCAACCCCATCTTCATCTCCATTTCCAGTTCCCAGATCCGACTCCTCCTTCGCAGCTGGCCGCATAAAAAATCGCTTAAGTTAAGCGAAGCGTCAAGTCGTTTGCCTGTCTGTGTCCACCACAAAGGATTTGGCCAGTTAGCTAGCCAACACTCGAGTGGTTTAAACCTGAAAGCCGGCCTAGAGATGGGCATCTCTTCTCCCATTGGACTCGAAACTTTGTTGGCAGCACTCTGGCTCTGGTGACTTGACCCAGCTGGTCCAGTCGGGTCTCGGAGTCGGAGTTTTATTTGAAAGTTTTATTATACCACATTACATTCAGTCCGAACTGATTCCAAGTGACATTTAATATAATATTATTATAGATTTCTCTCAGCTCTCTCTCTCTTTGTTATTTGCATAAATACTACTTAAAATAAATATCCCCCCCGTTGAGGATTTATCAAAGTATAATGAATAATATAATATTAATATGGCATTAACCTGAAAAAATAATTTCTTGGTGGATTTTATATTGCATTTTTCCTCGTTTAATAGGCATTATTTTGAAAAATACGAATATTAATTTGTTGTATTGCTGAATTAAGGAATTTTCAATTGAATGCATATTGGTCAATAATAATTTTATTCTCTTGAATAAAAGCAAACGAAAGCAATTTCCTCGTCTGTGGGATTTAACATATATTCATACACAATCACGAAATCAATAAGAAATACTCAACCAAAAAAATAGTTTCTTCTTTAATTTAATTTAATCTCCGGCATTTCCAATCAAGTTGAAATTTGGCTTAATATTTTTCCAGCCCAAAAATAAAGGTAAATTTAATTGTTTTTATTTGTCTCATCTAATTGATAGTGTGGTGAAAGACATATTTCTGGCAGTCTGTGTGTTTCTATTTAATTTTATTTTTCTCTTGAACTGAGAGTTGTTTGGAAGTTTATTTCCAAATATTAAATTCCATTCTCTGCCAGGATTGAGAACTTCAAAATTAATTTTGATCGTGGTTGGGTCTTCCATCTCTAGTCGCAGACCAGTGCAGAACTAACCAACTGAAATGTTGTCTTTGACATGGCTGTCGGTTTATCGCGCCGCTTGTCAGCAGACCTTCCTTTCCCCTCCACCCATCTGGGATAGCTTTTTGAGCTCCTACTACTACTACACTTTTTTTTTATACCCTGACAGGACAGCTTTTGTTGCATGTCATTTGCCAGGGGAGGGAAGGGAAGGGGCAGCAGAAGGGAAAAGCTAATCGAAAGAGCGAGATAGTGGATAGTAAAGAGATGGGGTGGCCAAGTAACCAGAACAGCCTCAATTTATTTGCACTTAGGTTGCCCTGGACAAGAGGTTAACAATGCAAGTGGCAGCTGCTTGGATTCGCTCCACTCCGTGTGCCACTCCGGTCGCCTGGCTTATCTCCGCCTCCATTTCCGTTGAATGGCTGATGTGCAGCGCACACCTGTGGCCAAAAGGTGATTCGGGCCACTTAATTGCTTAAAAATGCGAAAATAATTGCAGAAAAACGCATTCAAGCCAACCCGTCCGCAGGTTGCAGTTCACCGAAAAGCGGAGCCACCGTTTCGGGTTAATCCGGCGGGACTGGCCGTCGTCGTCGTCGGGAAAGCGCAATGCATTTTCATTACCTTAACGGGAAAAACACAAGGCAAGTGCAACGCCATTTCGGGCAATGAGCGACAATTGCCATCGCTCGTCTCCATCCTCCATCTGCATTTCTGACTCCGACTCTGACTCCGACTCTGGCTCTGACTCTGACTCTGTGGGTCTTAGCCTTCAGCCATGCAAATTCAATTTGGCGAAAGGACAAGGCAAGGAAAAACGCTCGGAAAAACACAGCAACATGCGTTCGAAAGTCGCGAGTCGCCAAATGAGTGGCAGGTGAAGAGAGTGCGACAAAAAGTCGCCAAAAGAGATAAACGAGTTTCCAACATCCGAAGGATTCATACTCTTTAAGGATATTTGAGAAAATTGCTGTTTAATCAAAGTAAGATACCTTTGATCATTAATGCCTGAGAATATAATTTTCGTGTTTGAAAATTTGACTAAAATCAACAACAAATGTTATAAAAGATATTTTATAAATTATGTTAATAAAAACAATTTAGTATATATTTATTATATGTAGTTTGTTTGGATATTTTCTTAGATTAATTTCATATACGTATACTTAATTTTTTGACTGCAACATAAAGGGTATTAGTTCAAGACATAAGCCTGGTCACGACATTTTTTTTTTGCATCTTTCCATCTGACAATGTCGACAAAAAGGAGCTCGACAAATGACGAGTGAAATTGGGGCATCTGGCGAATCTTCTTCACTCACTTTCGACAGCGAACATTCACGGATGCAATAGCCCCAACATCTGCTGACTTTTCTGTTATCCACCGAATGCGACTTTGGTTTCCATTATGCTCTTTTAGCAAATGACATTTGCTTTGTTATCCTCAAACATTGAGGCCACCTTGAAAAACTGTGACATTTTGCAATAGCTTTAAACGGAAAAAGAAGTAATTGTTTATGAAGTAAGGAACATTTAATAAAGTATTGCATTTTTTGGTTAAATATTAAAATGTAATATAAACTATGAAAATTAAAGATCATAGTTCTACAACATTTTAAAAACAAGTAAGAACGTTACAGTCGAGTTTCCCGACTGTTACAGACCCTGTACAAATTTGGTTTTAGGCAAAATAAAAGAAAACCAAAAAAAAAAAAAATATATGTATATTCCACCGAGTCCGGTCTGGGATTCGAACCCAAGATCTTCGCGATTTAAGTCGAACGTCGTAACCATTCGACAAACCCAAACTTTTTGAACCGACAGCTAATACAGTATAAATATATTAAAGACGCACATTCATACATACATACGTATATACACATTCATACATATGTATATGAAGGTAGTGGCAGCGCAGCGGCACTTCCGAGAAAAATCAACCACCGAACGCAAGCGATTTACCGTTTCTTTGCGCAAATAAACAGATTTTTTGTGTTTTTCGCCTGTAAACTTTGGGTATTTATTGTGCGCTTTCTAATTAACCAATCTTGATGAAACTTTCAGGATCGGTAGAAATCTATGCTCCAATTGCATGGGTATTTTTAAAAAAATTTTAGCTTGAAAATTGTGCAGTGCAGGGCAGTTCAAAAATTCAAATACAAATTGCGGAGGCGGTGGGCGTGGCACCGACTTAAAAAAATAAACTCTAATTTACTCAGTATTAGAAGAATCTACACTGGTAATACGGTTCCTCTAGCTCTTACAGTTGCTGAGATCCGTGTGTTCATCCGGACGGACAGACGGACAGACGGACAGACGGACATGGCTATATCAACTCAGCTCGTCATGCTGATCAAGAATATATATACTTTGTGGGGTCTGCCACGCCTCCTTCTGCCTGTTACATACATTTGCACAAACTTAATATACCCTTTACCCTTTGGGTACAGGGTCTAATTATAATAAGTTCAGAACAGAGTTTACAATTAAATATACAATATCTGCTATATAATATAGATTTATTAAAAAATCTTCGGAGATTGTGACGCTCTTTATAAATATTGAAAACAAAACACTTTTAACATTTTTCAGTTCGTTAAGCTCAAAAGATTCCATAAAAGATCCTTAAATGCAGTTTTATAGTTGAAAAAAAAATGTAAATGAAAAGGAAAAAGAAATGTGTGCACACGCATTTGCATTTTCTTTTTCCTCCCTCTTCCTCTCCCGCTCTCTCTCTCTCTCTCTCTGTCTCTCCCACTGAGCGCTTACCCAAAATATATGTGGAATAAATTTTCTTGAACAATTTGAAAGCTAACTGGGAAAAAAACGTGCCAGTGTTGCCACCCACTTTAGTGGTAAAAATTATGCTATAATTCAAAAACAGCGCTAAACACTCACTAAAACACACAAACACATGGGCCGTTCATTAGCACAAAACCCACACATTAATTTCTTGCATCTGAGTGTGTGTGTGTGGGTGTGTGTGTGGGCGCTGCTAATCTTGTGGGAGTAAAAATGCATGCACATGTTTGTGTGAGTGTGTGTGTGTGTGTATCTGTGGGGATGTGCCTTTGTCGCCATAAAGGATATAAGCCGTGTTTTTAACACGCTGTGTCTGCGTGCTTGTGTTGGTAACTTTATGTAGCACCATGACTGCAGCACCAGCAGCATCAGCATCAACACAAAAAAATAGGGATAAAAATGGCACTTGATTTGGACTAAGAGATACCTAGTACTATTAGATGGAGCACATTTTTCTTACATTAAAATTGCACAATTATAAATAATTTGCAATTATAAAATCCAACATTAGTTTCACAATTCTTGCTCTAAACTTATATACATTTAAAGTGCCTTCTTTGGGTTAAATTCTGAAATAGAGAAACCGGAAGGAAGTATAACAAACATCTCAAGTTGCACGCCTGACAAATCCATCACCGGATATGGAATTAAACTATAATAAGCTACCAGGATGTGAGCTCCTTTACTCTGTTTAAGAACAATTCAAAAGTTCTTACTAATTCAATATAAATGTATTTTATATAATTTGCAATATTATAAAATTGAAAACATTTTTGAAAATTTGAGGTAAATATAATATTATTTAAAAGCAAACCCAAAAATCAAATAATTTAAAATTTAATTAAATAATTTTGACATAATAAATAAAATGAAGATTTCGAATACATATATGTAAATATTTATGTTGTACCCAAGTACCCGGTATTAAAGCAGTGCAAGCTTGATTTATCCAGCAGCCTTGGCTTAAACGGCGACACGCCAGCCAGAGGAAAAGCCAGAACGAGGAGTCGGGGCCAATTTCAGTTTCGGTGATAAATTCCGTATAATAAAGAAGACATTAAGAAAACGCCGGCAACTGGCGCTGCGAATGGCGAATGACAACGACAACAAGGACCTCCCGCTGCCCGGACACATTTTACACCTTGCTGGAGTAGCACTAAAAAATTTTATATTATCCCTCGTTTTGGCTTATAAAAAAAAACCAACAAAAAGCGAACGTGTATTTTATAGTGTAAACGTTTTAGGGTTTTCGTCGGTATACACTGCCAACTAATTGCGCTCGCAAATTCATCCAGCGGTGGCGTGAAAGTGGAACAATTTAACCCAAAAATAGAGGCCTTCGAAAGCGAAATGCTTTAAACATCGGAACCCATTGTTCGGCCTCGGGGTTATGAATGCATATTAAATCAATCTGAGGCCAATGAACCTGCTCCGAAAAATAGCTCATACGCACACATAAACAAAATCAATGAAAGTTGCATTGCATTCGTGTTTGGTTGAAATATCGAAATGCATTGTGATAAAAGGCAAATGACATTTAAAATTTATGCAAATTCATTATTTAGTGCGATTGTTTAGCTCTATCGTTCTCCGTCCTCCGCTCTCTGCGATGGAAGTCCGCTTCAACTGTAATGCCTTTCAGCGATTTATCCGAAAAATGAAAACATGAAAACCTGCCTATGAAAAATTAACCACGGAATGTGCCCAAAAATGAAATTACATTTTTGTTGTTCTTCTTGTTTTATGCGTTTGTCAGTTTGTTAACTTAAATAAGTGTCATAAAACACTGTTGTTATTGTTCAATATCAATAGTATTCTAGTGAACAAGTATTCATAAGCTCAATAGTTATACATTTCCAATTATAGATTAAAATAAATGTACTTTGGCATTTATCATTTATTTCCAATTCATTTGTCATCGCTCACAGCTCACAGTAGATTTTCTGATATAAACACAACATTTTTGATTACTTTAAATGTTAAATGGAGAATACTAAATACAGCAAAATTATCATTGAATTCTACACAATTGAAAGTTCATAGAACGATCATCTTATTTAAATAAATGCCTTTCTTACGACCAATTCAGAAGTAGAGTAACCGGAAGAAAGTGTCTTCTCTAAGTTAAATATACATAGAAAAGGGGGAAAACCTGAAGAAAGCGGAGTACAAAGCTGGAGTTACACGCAGGACAAACCCACAGCCGGACATTGGTTCCCTTGCCACCTGGATGTGAGCACCTTGACGCTTTTCCAGGCGCTTGTACTTGCGTTTGACACTTTCCCATGGCGACGGATACCAGAGCTCCAGAGCTCCAGAGGAGCAATCAAAGTGCACCACGACAGGGACTTGAGATTGCCATGCATGCGAAAGGCAGACAGCATTTTGGTAGCAGACAAAGTGAAGGAGGACTCAGGGCCAAGAGGGGCAGGTGCTGAAGGCCACAACCCCACAACAACCACAAGCCAAACAAGCGGCAACAGCAGAAAGAAATTACATGCAAACAGCAAGACAACAAAGTTGTCAATGTCGATGCTGACGTTGTTTGGCTTGCAAAAAAATTACCATACCCCACACACTTTGGAAAATGGACTCTATAATTATGGAAATGGTTTATCTTACAATCATTACTAAAAGTATTTAAGTTATTAGTTGTTTGAGAGGGTCATCATATTTAGAAAATAAAGCAACCTAACAGTATAGCAATATTAAATGTATTTTAGAAATCCAGATCGTTTTTAGCGACTTTAAAATATATGAGAAAACAAAATACGCTATACAAATATTATATTTTTTATATGTTTAGTATTTACCATTTTATTATTATATTTAGTTAGCCCAACAATATTTATCTTAAAATATGATCAAATGAAAGTATCCTATTTTTCTTCCACTGCAAAGACTGCATCTGGAGCCGAGGCTCATACTCAAAGCTTAGATAACAGTTTTGTGGCAGCAACCACCCAGACACGCCCCTCACCCCCTTTTCCCCCTCAGCACACAAATATTAGCTGTTAAACAAGCGCAGCCTTTGTTGCTGTCGCAACAAAATTCACAATTACGTATGCAATGCCGACATGCAACAAAGGCAGGAACAAGGAGACAGGAATTAAACAAGACGAGATGCAAAAAGTATTCGCAAAAAGTATTCAAAACGGAAATGGAAATGCAACAAGCAAACAAAATATTTCGCTTCGTTAAGTTTTTCAGTGTGCATGCGCACACTGCAAACAATAAAGTGTTAATGTGTGCAAACCCGCAAAAGTACACACACTCCCACATAGATACGCATGAATAAGGGAAGGGAAGGGAACCGACCGCAAAAAATGCAAAACACATGCCAAGAAAGGATTCGCTCCATTGAAAAGAGGCGGGATGTGGCGGATGTGGCGGAAAAAAAGGACGCACAGGATGCAAGACTGCCGTCGAAGGATGTTGTCAACTCCGAGCACATGCAAGTCCAATAAAATGAAATATAAATCGGAATAGGAATAGCGCTTCAAGCAATCTAAAATAGTGAATGTAATCAGCACAGATCCGGTGGATCGAATAATTAAATTTATGGATAGCTGATTGATGTTAATATAAGCCCAAGGAGCACTATTCGAGAATTAAGTTGAAGAGAATCAGTATAAAAAGGAATTAATATATGTCTATCCATCTACTCTAATGTTTATTTTAAATTGTATAATATAAACAATACAATTTTTTACAAGAACCTTTTTTTATTTGTATAATATAAATATGAAAGAGTTATAACAATGTGGCATTTTATTTTTTGTACCTTGTTTACATTTTATTTAGGAATTATATTACCTTATTTTTCCAGGCATGATAATTATTAGGAATGTAATTATTGTTAGATATGACTTCGCAAATTACAATACGCGAATATTATTAGAATATTTCCAACTTGACAATCTATTTTCCAAAAGCTTGAGTCCCAAAGGGGGCAAAAATTCAACACCAGCTCGTTCGTCCAAGTTGAAATACAACGTGTAAAAAGTAAACGCTTTGAAAACTTTTTGTGCGGTCAACCTGCAGACCAAAGTTGTAGCATTTGCTGCCAGCAGTGCTGACAATTGTTTTTCTAATTTACCAAAAAAAAAACGCGTTCCCTGCGTTTCGTTTGCATAGCCAACCACCTGCGAGATCTGCGCACCCCCCTCAATTCGCACCGAACCCGAACCCGAACCCAACCCCCTACCCGACCCCCCATCCAAACTCAACTCAACCGCTGACCCCTGTCCTCTCACCCCGAAAACGACAGGCGAGTTGAAATTCAACAAAATGTCAAAATGCCACTTGAAGTCGGTTTGGCTTTTTCGCTCCCATGCAACGCGTTTTTCACCTTTTTTCGCCAAAAACTCCATCCTCCCGAAATTTGGCTTTGTGCGGGGCAGTTTTCAGTTTGAACTTCCCTTTTCCATTTAATACTCAGCTAACTTCTGGATATCATACTTGAGATACAAAACAATAATTACATATTTAACTAGAATAAAAGTAGAATAAATAAAACAAGTTTTGTGCAGTAAAATAATTAAAAGAGTGAGTTTTAAACAATAGTTATTTATTTATATAGAACTAAAGAACACAAAACAAAAAAAAAAAAAATGTATTATAAAAACCTTATAGTAAAAGTAAAATCTCTAAGGGTATTCCAACATTCGAGTCCCTGTCAACCCCCTTCGTTTTATATTTTTAATATAATTTTTAGTGAAACATTTTTCTATATGACCAAACTCTCGCGCTGGCCAACGCAATGAAAATAAAACAAGAGCCACCACAAATAAAATGCTGAAAAAAATGCTGAAAAAGTTTCGATGTCGTCGCGTTGGCGGGGGCGTTGCTTCTTTTGCATAAAAGTCGCCGAACAGTCGCAACTGCATCCAATTCTAACCCTAACCCAATCCCCGATCCCCAACCCCAAATGCCCCACCTTAGCCTCAGCTTTTACAGCCAACAAAAGCAAATAAAAATAATAATAAAAACGAAAAAGAGAGAGCCAAAGCCGTTTGGTGTTAGCCCGCATTTTGTGGAGTTTTTGGCTGGCGTTTTAAAGTCCGTTCAATTATCGCGGAGCAAGTTTGACAGGAGGGAAAATAAAATAAATGGAAGGAGCACCCAACCCATTCCAAATATGTTTTCACCTAACGGTGAAAATCGGTTTAAACGTTGAACATTTCCCTGCACAAGTTTGCTCCTCATATACTTTAACCCTTTGCAGGCAGTGAAGCAGCTAACACTTATTTGATTAGCAAATATGTGGCTCTCTCGATTTGCTTTTAGTGGCCTGCCGCGGCCCCCTTTTATGTTTTCATTTTCATCCGGTTGCTAAAGGATTTTCGCCATTAACTTTTGCTCGCCAGCTTTCCGGCACATTAGGCAGCCATTATTTGGCTAATTTTGCATCTTTCGGCCATATAATTTACACCAAATAACACACGACTGCACACACACACAACTGCGTGACGGCTGTTAAAATATTCGCGCAGCACTCATACGCCCTGTTGGCCGATTCACGGTCATACGTCGATTGCTGAGCCTTCGAGCTGCTTAATCAATGATTCGGAAATTCCTTACACAACATTAATTTTACGCTCTGCTATTTGTACACTTTCTTGTAAAAAATTCGAAAGAATTCTTAGTGTACATATTCCCAAAATAATTTACAATTAGAAAAAGTTATTTCGAAACATAAACAAGGCACAAATAATTTTTGTTTCTCCCACAAAATTTCTCTTGATATTTATTTACACACAAATATATATATATAAATTCCCAGCTCTCATTTATATCCAATAATTGTCGCAATTTTCGGTTCCCCAGCCAGGAGATGGTCACACGCCCAGAAACTGAGTTTTGGGTATTTGCATTTGCATTTCCACAACATACGCTGTGCAAATAAAATATGCAAGCAACAAATTTGTTGCCAGACATAGTCAATAGCGCAAATTTATTGCCAATTTTTGGGATTTGCAGACTCCGTTGGTCTGTTGGCTGCCTCTGCAGCACCAGCTCCTGCTCCTGCTTCTGCTTCTGCTCCCGCTCCTGCTCCTGCTCCAGCTCCATATACATTTCCATTTCAAGTTCCTGCCTCTGCAAGCCTCTGCGAAAGGGTTTGATTGTGCGAAATTGCAAATCAAACATGACTAAGGGACACCCCCCCCCCTGATCCCAGGGAGGGGTGTGGAGCCAGGAGTGCCAGATTCCCCACACAAATGGCAACAAAATGGTTAGAAAATTTCACTTATGGAGATGGGGTGGCTGCATTTTCCGTTGCTGTTCTCTATTTTTGTATTTATGCTGCACAGCTGTTGCTAGCAGTTTTCCGATAAAGCGGAGATACAGAGGTCTGCCACATTGTTTTCCTCCTGGCGGATTGTGTAAAATATGGAATTTTCTTACTCGCATTCGAGAAGAAACTTTTCCTCAAAACAAATGGTGAATATTAAGGTTATATATTATTATTCATATAATAAAGCAAATCAATATACATTCTGTATCATATATCCTTTGTTTCGCTGCAGGATGACCACTTACATTTACCTTGCAATTATTCTGAAATACCATTAAATCCACATTCTAAGTGGCACTTAACATTTAAATTGAGCACTTTAAAACCCTTGCCGTCACTTTCTGTATCCTTTCTGATTGTTTTGCCCCCCCGTGTGTGTGTTTGGTTGCAATCTGTTAGCCGGTCAAATAAGCATATCTAAGTCAATACAGTAAACAAGTTTATGTGTTAATACATGCATAAATAGATTTCAGTTTGCAGTTGTTTATTTACTTTGGCTAAGTTCAAAGAGCTTGAGCTGTAAATTCGTACTTTTCCACGCTCTGACCACTGCCCCTATTTGTCTACTAATTTACCAACCACCCAACCGCCCAGAAGCTGATGCAGATGCAGATACAGATACAGATACAGATACGGATACACCCGGACGTTTAAAGGGATACTGCTGGGTTAGCTGCACCACAAATTTCGCGTGGTGTATGCCGGGAGATAAATGAACGTGTTTTAGTTGAACTTCCTCTGGCCCCTTTTTTTCCCAGCTAGCAAAAAATGCAAAATAAAATGAAATAAAATATATGCAAATAAACATAAATAACACGAAAAGAAGGAAACCGCAAGCAGACATAACTAACAGTGAGAAGTGAGTGCAAAATAAAAATAAATAAAAAAACACGAATATAAAAAGAAATGAATGCCGAGCCACAAGTGATGTATGTATGGACATGTTCTGCTCCCATCCACATCCCCATCTCCATCCTTGCTCCGAGTGTGTCTGCATATGCTTATATGCATTTCCCCCCTGGCATGTGCGAAATAAATGTGCTTGTGCTCCGCTCTGCTCTGCTCTGCTCCGCTCATTGTTGCAAATTTTGTTTCCTTGCCCGCTCTTATTTCCGCTCTTGGGGAGTTGAGTTTGATTAGCTGGTTAGCTGGGCCATGAACGGAAAATTTGTGCATTGCGAAATATATACAAGTATTTCCGCTCCATAGCGAAAAGTATCCATTCAATTCGTTGCATTCGCATTTGCATTGCATAAACTATAATTATTCGTGGATTTGTGGAATTAAAATAAACGCCCACAAGGTCCATGAATATCAAATTTTTTAACTGTTTTTGGTGACTTTTTCCACCATTAAGTAATTAGGCTATGTTTATTATTCATTTAATTAATATTCATGTTTATCATGCAAAATGTTAAATCATTCAATGTTTACGATGCCATATATTTTGTCTATTAAAAATTTAATTTATAATATTTATATGTACAATAGTTTATTAAGTTAAGTTTAATTTAAGAAACAAATCCAGTTAATAAGGAAGAAATTAATCATTATCTTTTTTTCTTAAGTTTATAAATCTATAAAATAGTGATTTTGTAAATTTAAATTGTTTTTAATTTAAGAAATGAATCCAGTTGCTTATGGAATTGAAAAACCAACCATAATGAAATAACAGAATATCCTAAAATCCCCCTCTGCAACTCTTAAAACCCCTTTATATTATTAACTATTATATTAAAACAAAAATATCACGGTTAAATTAGTTAATCTTGTTTGTGTGTTTGTTTGTGGTTTTGTGTGAGCTATTTCAGTCACACATAATATTTTTTTTATTGTCCGTATAAAATTAAGTAGCCGGCTTTTTTTTTATTTAGTTTCTTTATTTAGTAATAATATTATTTTCACTCCTATTATAAAGCTCACGGCTATAAAACTAAACTTTAATTTTTTATCATATCTAAAAACCATCGTATTCCTACGATCAGCTGCTGCCCATCGATACGAAGCTACCAAAGCAATAATCACTGATTTAAACATCGATAACAAAGCGCCGTTAGAAGTAGGAACAAGAATTATAGCATTGAAATTAAATTACAAAAATAAAACATGGAATTGCGCAGCCAAACTTACAACAAATTGATTAGCATACTAAAAGGTATTTGATAAGTTATTTTATTTACCAAAAATCACTGTTTTTTCCGCAGGCGCTGGCGTCTACGAGGATGGCATGGAAATGGAGGAAATGCGAAACTTGGCCTCCGCCATGCAAATGTCCGTCACTGATTTTTTTCCCAACATGGTTGATCAGGAATTGGAGCAGGCTCTGCTGGTTAAATCAAATGAAATTAAGCAATCATTCAAAGCTTACAGCCCCGACTTTTCATAGGAGAGCGAAGTGGAATTTTTGTGTGCTCAACCAGGTGCTATGATGAACTCAACGATGATTGTGCCCCCGGAGGCGCCCAGGATGATGATACCACCTGACCATGTGGATCGCGACTGTGATACCCCGCCCACTGCACCCATCCACATGACCGTGCAGGCCTTGGTGCATCATCCGATGGACTGGAGTCCCACGAAGGAAACACGTCGACCTAACCAGAAGCGAAATGCCGGAGATGAAAATCAGCCGATCAGCGATTTGGGCGGCAAGCGAGCCCGGCCAGTGATCAGCGATCGCGGGGATCGGCAGCAGAATCAACAGGAAGAGGCCCAGTACAATCCCGATGCCACTCCTGTGTCCCAGCAGGACTCGGGTGTCAGCTGGCAGTCGGTCTCGCTGTCCAGCGTCAGCGAGAGCAGCACCATACCATCCATCGGCGAGATGCCCAGCCGCCACTTGATCAGCACCAGCAGCGTAGCTGTCTCGGATTTCTCCCTCAGCAACGATGAGATTAACCATGAATAAATATTCTCGTATTGTCGATAATAAGGAGCTGTCGTATATGTATTATCAATTGTAACCGCTAATAATAATATAAAGGCATCTTGATTAACAACGCTAGAAATTATTGAACATTACAACGGCTTTAAACACATTTTAGTTTACTGCGTTTCATAACTTAACATCCTTTTTTATTGTTAAAACCAATTAACTTAATTTCTTGAAAATTTATTTTTTTTGCTGGGAATACAATTTTCAGAGTTTACAAGTTTCATTAAGTTTTGCAGTTATAATTTGTAGAGGAAACTAATCTAGGTAGTTGTTAACAATAACAATACTAGTTTTCCCTGTTAGCTCTTATACTGAAACCAAAATTAATGCATAAACTAGTCCCTTGATCAAGATAAGATTTTAGCCTTCATCATTATTCGAAGTTTCTCTGTTGCCCAGTCTTTTTCAGCATATTGGAATCGATCACAGCCTGGGTCACAATCCGGTCAAGGCGTTTGCGCAATGCTAAAAAGGGCACCTGGCACACGCGTTCCTGGACGAGATAGAAGGACAGATTCTGAAAGTATGCGGTGACATCGAGGGGTCTGGCCAGGGCAACCGAAGCATCGACCTCTGGCTGCATATTAACAATACTGCGCCTGCCCCGCCTGGCCACGCGTCTTCCAATGGACTCCGGGTAGGAGGAACCGCTCGCCAATGGGCAAAGGTGACCCTCATCCACTCGGTGCAGAACACGACGTTTTGGCGGCAAAACGGATTTATCTGGCGAGACCATTTGGATATCCACTACCGGAATGGGTACTGGCAGCATTTGTGGCTCCTCCTTCTCTTCCTCCTCCTCCCTTTCAACAGCCTCACTCCGCGAGTTATCATCTTGGCCTTGGAAAATTGGGCTGGGCACACGTTCCCTGGGGGAATTATATTAGTCAGAGAGGTTTTCAATATTTCCAGGAGGGGGGAACTCACGGAGTGCGAGCTATGTGAGTGACGTTCATCGACCAATCACTTTCATCCACACTATCCTCATCCATTCTGAACAAAAGTATATAAAATAAATGTAAATAAAATGGTCAAATATGATACGTAAACTAAAATATTTCACTCACTCATCGTCGGTTTCGAAATCCTCTTCGCAAGAGGACTCCAGGGGCCTTGGACCTATTGTTGGATTGATATCCAATTCAGATCCAGTTCTTAAAATAATAGTTAATAATGTTAATTTAATAGAAAGACAGAAAAAATAAATCTTACACAGATACATCGGAATCATCATCGGCCACAATATGAGTAAAATTTGGTTGAATTGGCCTGCAATGTATGTAAGTTAATGCCTAATTAAACACTTCAAAAGTAAATTTTTTTTTTAATTACATTTTTGCGCAAGTTCAAGAAGAATGTTCGACTAATTTTATGCAACTCTGCAGATAAATGACAATGCAGAAAGTGTCAAAATATTATTTTACATCAATTGGGGTGTACACACTGTTTGACCATTTGACAGCTCGAAGAGAAGTCAATTAAATTGTATCTCTTTTTTGGTTGCAATTTAATATTGATAATAAAATAAATATTTAAAACAAAAATAAAAGCTATCAAGAGGATAAGCATTCTTAACAAAATAATGCTCTTACCTGAAAAGCCTGTTGTTAAGATCTATTAAATACTGCTGAAATGTACATACATCTTTGGAAATTCATTTTGAAACTAAACCTCTGGCAAATTATTAAAAACAATAATGGACAATTACCATAACTATCAATAATATATACTCAGAAACTAATATTGTAAGTAAGCATAACATTTAATGCAATTCCATATCTTCGACAGCGATCAGTTTTCATGTGAAGTGACAAAATCCATTTATATATATAAATAATATATATTAAATTCAAAATAAAAGGTAATATAAAATATATAAACTAAACAAACAAATAACAGCTTAGTATTCGCATTCCTCATCCGCATCGGTGCAATTGCAATAGTTGGGAGCCATATCCGAGGCCAGGTCGTCCTCGCCAATTGTCACACAACGCACATTACTGGGATATTTCTGGAAATCAGACAGTCACTAGGATTTCCAAACTAAATAAGCTTTTAAGGACTCACCACTACGACCAGGGGATGTCCTTCGTCGTCTGCGAGTCCTGCATGGTCGCAACCATCGCCCTCATTCTGCCGGTGGAGTATATACTTGGTCATACAGCAGAGCATTATCTGAAGATTATTTGCAGGATTTGAGATTGGAGTTGAGTTAGGAGTTAAGGTTGTAAGAGCACCCACCAGGAACTTCAGGGCCAGGGCCCACAAGGCCAGCAGGATGTAGACGAAGCTCATCAGGGCCCGGCAGAAGATCGGCAGACAGCCGTCCGTGTTGATGGAGTCCATGGTGAGGGCGGGAAAGGGCTGCCTGCCCTCCGACTGCGCTCCGGGGGCGAAGTGATTGTAGCAGCTATTGCAGGCCCGCTTGCAGCAGGCATATGGAGCGAGGATCACCGACGAGCAGTTATCCACCTGCTCCGGCATCCAGTCCGCCATCATCCAGTCCTTGTAGCCGTGCACACCGCAGCACTCCTTGTGCCACTGCAGCCCGTCCCAGAGGAGCTTCCACTCCGGACAGGAGTAGTACATGTCGATGCCCCGGATCAGGGAAGTCTCCGCCGCAGTCCGCAACACCTCGACGCCCCGGTAGAGATTCCACACGCACCCGAAGCCGGAGCTAATGATCACGCAGGAGTAGAAGAGCCAGATGTTGAGGAGCAGGCGTACGTTGGGCGTGCAGCGCCTTTGCCATAGACGCTGCCACATGGAGATGCTGCAGAGAAAGGTCACCACCAGCTGCACTCCGAACACGTAGATGCCGAACAGGTAGCCGTAGGTCAGGCGACTCTCAATCTCCGCCAGATAGCCGGTGAGCAGCCGGTGATAATAGCCGGTCACTGCCAGGATCAGCAGTCCAAGAAAAGCCTCGGATATCAGCAGCAATGCAACGTAGACGGGTGCTCGGCGGAAGGGCTGGCGCATTTGGTCATCCTCGTGGGCTTCGATCAAGGATTTGGATTGACGACAACGTGTAAGCTCTGAATTCGAATTTCATTTGGAATGACGCTGAACTCAAGGATTTCCAAATTGGGACAACTCATATTTTAGCTAGCTTAAAGTTAATTTAAATAAACTAAATTATGTTGATAGAGTTAGTGGGAACATTACTTTACTATAATTTTTCCTCCCTCAATATCTAGCAGAAATAGTAAATAAGACATACATACATATATACATAGCTTAATATTGGTTTTATTGAATGTTAAAAGTCAAATTAAAAAATTAAATATAATTAAATCAAAAATTTTCAAGCAGATTTTGATATGTATATTCAAATCGGACCACTATATCCCATATGTAGATACGATAGGAGCTATTTAGTTTTATCAAACAAGATGAAATTACAAATTGCCAGAAATTGTGATAAATATTTCCAAATTTATACATTTTTGTATTATTTTTTCTATTCTAAATATTTTGAAAATATAACTAACAAACATATTACATCAAATGTACGTAAAATTCAACAAGAGAACAGTGGCGCCATCTAGGTCACGAACCGAACCACATATTTTAAACAATTTACAAGATCCGGTGACACTGTTTTGGTACATTCAAATAGCCGCGCTTCTGTGCACTAGTCCGCCCAATAAACACAGCAAGCATTCAGATTGCCCCAACCACAGCTGGTCACACTAACAACGAGACTTGTTGGAAATAAATAAAAATAAAGAAACCCAAACCAGAGATCGGGCTATAAAAGCGATTCTCCGGCATTAAGTGCGATTCAGACGCGCACAATCAGAGCAAACGACGAGAACTCTTGAATACCCGTGAAACTGCAGAGTGAATAAAACCAAAAACTAGGACTCTAACGATTTACCGGCATCTTGCATAATAACTTAAAGAGAGAAATTAATAAATAAATAAATACAAAATCAAAATGCAATCCATGGCCAGACAATCCGCCAAAATGTTCCCCCAGGTGGGAAAACAAGGTGTGTGTGTGCGTGCGCTTAGCGAGTGATGACTGTAAAGTGTTGACTTATAATTGTTTGTTTGTTTCTTCGATCTGTTAGTGAGCTGCCTGTCCACGAGCGGCGCCTGGAGGGCAGGAGCTGGCAACAACGACCTGGTGGTGGAGGTGAAGGAGCCCAAAACCCGCACCGAGAAGCTGATGGCCTTCCAGAAGAAGCTGCGCGCGAAGACGCCGCTGGGCAAGCTGGAGGAGTTCGCCCAGCATCCCTTCCAGGAGAAGGAGCCCCTCAAGCCCTGGCCGAATCAGACCAATCCCTACACCGGCGAGATCGGCGGTCCCTCCGGTCCGGAGCCCACACGCTATGGCGACTGGGAGCGCAAGGGACGCGTCTCGGATTTCTAGTCCCCCCAAAGAGTTCCTTACGTAGTACTTAGGCTGTTATTTAAATATTATTACCCACTAAGACCTGAAAAACAATCACGAATGAGAAAAAAAAACACACACACAAAAACAAATGTATACTCGAGGCATAAAGTTTAATGTTTAGTGCATAAATACAACAAAAAAAAAACTATTTTGAAAACTAACAATTTATGTGGTAATTATTTGGGTGATACGTTTTGGGTTTTAGGAATGTTTTTGCATCTTTAAAGTTAAATAAAAATAGAGTTTGTTATGAAAATTTAAGCTGTTATTTAAATGCTACCTATCAAATTTAGAAAAAACATATTTTAAAATCTTTAAATTGAGTTGGAATTTATTTAGGTGATATTTTTTTGCAAGCTCTTAGTTTTCGAGTAATGAATTTTAATATTGAAAATACAATGTTTAAATTAAATGCACTTTGCTTTTGTTTTGAAAATATTAAGTGGTTACTTTCTTCAGCTATTACCAGAATTAAAACATTTTAAAGATTAAATAAAATGTTATTAAAAAGATTTCTTTTTTCACATTTACCTTCGAAAAAAAACAAATGACTTAAAATAATAATTATTTATATTTATTTATATTAGTTAGACAAAAATCTATTTACCGATTATAAAAACCAATGGAAATCCATAATATAATACAAAATCCTTAATAGAACATTTTCCCAACTAAATTATTTAACCTAAAGTAGACCGATCCTGTTCCTGAAGCTGTTTGATCAGGTTCTCGCTGACCTGCCAAAGCTGCTGCTGCAGTGGAGCACTCTTGGACAGCTTGCTGGGCTCGCAGAAGAAGCAGTTGTTGAAGTACAGTCCAGACAAGCCCGTCAGCTCATTGGCAGTGGCAGTGTAAATACTAGTGGCAGCAGCTTGTTGCTAAAAAAAAGGGGGAAAATAAATATTAAGAAAAGTTACTATATAGAAGAAACAAAGAAATACCCACCAGAGACTTGGTAAAGGGACGCACCAAGGCGAAGAGCCACCTGTAGAACCAATAGTTGCGGGAGATATCGGTGGACACCATATTGCCAGGATGCACGCTGAACACAGAGATGCCCCTCTGCTTCCAGCGCTAATAAGAAGAAATAAAAATAAAATTAAAAGAATCCTTTTTATGCCAACTATGGTGATGACTCACCTCGGCCAGCTCCTGGGCAAACAAGACATTGCACAGCTTGGCATTGTTGTAGGCCATCATGCTCCAGTATTTCTCCGGTGGAGGCGACAGATGATGCACACCCAGATTCTCCACGGGCAGATTGGCAAATCTGGAGGAGATGCAGTTTTCGGTTAGCTCCATTTACACTATCCTATCGCCAAGTAGTACATTGTAGCATGTATATGTGGACAAACACCACCCATCATCGAGCTGAAACCATTGGACTTTGCCCCGCCGACACAATCGCAAAAAACAAGTCTTGATTGGCATTGTCGGTGGCGTAGCCGGCATTTAACGCTCTTCGTTAATGAGATGCAGGGCGATGGGCCGATGACAAAGACTAGTCCCGACACCCTACAGACAATGGATGGCGGAACAAAAGCCACACAATAAACAAGGACACTTGTAACTGATTATTGAACTCCCACATATAATGTAGAGGGAAGCCCCTTTTGTTGGATATGGATATGGATGTGGACATGGGAGTAGCGCATGCGCATGTCGCATAGTCCCCAAGGAACATAACAACATTCCCACTACTTTGGACTTTGGATTTGTTTGTTTTCCTTTTCTTTTTTTTTTGTCTGTCGACTATTAAGAGGCAGGCCAACATGGATCGACTGGCTCGGCTTGGGGGCGATGTAAAAATAACGTCGCAAAATGTATGCAAATTCTGTTGTATTTATAAGTTGGGGATGGGGACTGAAATTGCCATCCACGACAAATAGAACTTGTTGCGGTAGTCGGTGGCGGAGCAAGTTGGGAATATTGTTTATCTGGTATGGGAATAAATTAATTCAATCTCTTCTGGCTACTATCCAGATCAGTTCTATATTTCTCATTCGAATTATCAGTTGATATTTGGCTGTGATTAGTTTGACCCCCTTTTTGGAACCGATTAGTCATATCTAGAGGCATACATGACTATCCGAGAGTACACCGAAAAGGCGCACGAGACTTTTGTTGCACGTTCGCCAGCCACAAACATATGTATGTACATACATATCTACCCTGGCTCCATGAAGCCGAAAAATGTTGTACGTGAGCTGTGAAACGAACGCAGCACCCCGAGCACCAGATACAAGATACTCGACTTCAATTTCGTCTTATGTATGCTTCTTCATTCGTTTCACGCGACTCGTTCACCGATGATTTATTTGGACAGACACCACAGTGGGTCAGGCATTTTATATTAAATTAAATTAATTTGAGCCTCTACTCTATTCGTATAATCAAATTAAATAAATTGGCGTGTACTTGTGACTGGTGGGAGATTGTTTACCCTTGCAGAGGGTAATACATCTCAGATTTCCACTACTGCAACTATTATGTAAATATTTATTCTTCGTGAATTTAAGAAGCTTGAAATAATATTTTTTTTTAAAAACAATTAATTGCTGATGAGAAAAAAGTACATATTAAAATACATTTAGCATTATACAATTTTTTGTCGAAATAGTTAAATTTTAAATACATTTTGTGGCCATATAATTCAAGACTCGATCAATCTAAAATTTATATTGATATTCTACATATTGATAACGCTTTTATATATAGAAACCAACTAGTTTGTTAAATGCCACTATAGCAAAATGAATAAAATAGCTTTAAAAGTCTGATTTGTTGGCCCTTAAAATTAAAGCAAAACAACATAATCCCATTCTTTAATATTCCTATAAAACCCACTATATAATCCCATATAAAAACCCCTATATCCCACTGTGCTTACATGTGCACGTGAGGGTGATCATATTGCTTTTATGTACTCGTCCAATAGTTTGCGTCAATAAGGGGTTGGGAGTGCAGAAGTTGTGGGGTTTTGATAATACAATCACAGCTGCTTCAGATTCTCAATTGTCTTTAGTGCGCAATAAAAAATGTAAACGAACCCACAGCTTCGTAGGAAAAATAATGTATTCCAAGCTGAGTTCAATTGCGTTTCGCCTTGAAGTCCCACCAAACACAACCTCGATTGTAAACAAAACAACTCGAGATGGGGCAAACACAACGAGAAAGAAAAAACTTTTTGGAAAACGCTACACTAGCCAACATGATATGAGGCATAAGATACTATAATACATGTATTTCTGGCCCGGGCTATGAATAGTTTGGCCTGAAAGCGCGAATAGAAACCGGTCGGTCCAAAGTCCACAATGCGGTGGCATAAAAGTGCAATCAACTCGCAAAAATAAAAGACGACAACTTGGAATGCTAGACATATAAATTAAGTGACGACTATAAAGTATCCATCCCGATCATTATTTTCTTTAATATAAATGTTTTTACTTTTCCAGGAAATGGGAAGCTCAGATAATGCGACCTATATATAATAACAAGTATAATAAGGTCATAAAAAACATTCTATGAAGATAAGAAAGTTGAACTCATAGAAAAATGTTTCTAGCTTTTTCCTTTAGCTTAAAAATATGTGTGTCCAAATTTATTTTAGTTAATTTAAATACAAATTCTGGTTGCCCAAAATGCAAAATGCTTGCCGGCATAAAATAAAAGCTGCAACTTTAAACGAGATTTACAGTGCAGGCAATAAATATTATTACAGTCTTAGCCGCCAACAAATGAATCATAAAAATAATAATGATGCAATAAATAATGGTTTCGATTTCGAAAAACACATTGTAAATCATATAAACTTAAACAACTTAAGTTTTATGGACTGAAAAGAGCAAGCACTTAAAAAGTGACTTTTGTGCAACCCACAAGAATGATTTGTTAATAATTAACTTTTTCTGTGGTTTTCTATATTAGAAAAAATGTGCAGCCTATTATCCAAATTCCTAAGAGTTATAGAAAACAACAAAAAATGTCCCCTTAACCCCAGCTTGGTAATATAATCCCTGGCCAAACCATAATTCGCTTTATCTACTTACGTGCTAGAATACAAAAATCCAATTTACCTGTGCGACTCGGATGACAGCACCACAATCCGTGTTTTGTAATCAAACAGAGTCTCCAGTTGCAATGTCAGGTAGAAATGCGACAGGTGGGAGATCTGGAATGTGGTTTCCAGACCGTCCACGGTTTTGGAGTAGGGCAGTGCAAAAACGCCAGCGTTCAGTATAAGGTAATCAATGTGGCTGGCAAATAAATAAACATTTTTTGAATTTAGATTAAGAAGCAGGCAAACTTTTTTTAACTATGTTTTGGAAACAATATTGGGTTATCCTATCTCCTTAATAATCATTAAATATATATACCAGTTTGATTTCTAACAATCCTAACTTTTTAATCCAAAAAATTAAATATAGTTGCTGAATAATTACAATGCTTAGTGTCTAAAAGGTTTGAAATAAGATTGATTGATAGTAATCCTAATTTAAATTGGCAATTTTAAGTATTCATTGTAAGCACAAAAAAGCTATTTATTTTCATTACCATATCATTTAACTTCATCAGACATTCTTAAGACACAATTTTTTAGACTCAAATTTTTAAAGTCAAAGTAAAGGTGAAAATAAAATCTATTTTTTAACCTCTATAAAACCACAACGCGGAATAATTTGACTGTCTGAGCTGCAATCAATTAAAATTTATAATTGTTCTTGAAGTGCAAAGATCAAACCACTCGAAAGTCAGAGTTATGGAAGCTTTACTAGACTTACCTTACGCTCTCCTTAATTTCCTTGACAAATTGCTGAACGGAACGCAAGGCGCCCAAGTCCAGTTCCACAAACCGACAGCGAGAACGGGCTGCGGGTCGCTCCTGGGCAATCCGTTCTATGGCAGCCTCGGCGGAGGTCCTGCTCCGACAGGCCAAGATTACTTCGCAACCATGTTGGGCCAGGGAACGGGCCGTTTCAAAACCGATTCCACAATTTGCGCCTGTGATGAGCGCCGTTCGTCCATGCAGATCCTTGCCATGTAGCACCTGGAGGGCCGTGGAGCAGGAGTCGAATCGCTGACGCACCCGGGTCACATCCTGCGTGGGCTCCTCCACTGCAAAGGCCAGGCGGGGATCTACATTCGTCCTTTGCTGCGTCTCCTTGTTGAGGAACATGAACCGGCGACCCTGCTCATCGTAGTACTTCTCCCATCCGATGGGCAGCTCACCGGTGATCCTTTTGGAGCGTCCAGTCCTCGGATGCGTCCACTGGGAGGTCTTACTTTGCTGGCTAATGGGAAAATAATATTTTATTGAGCTGTTTTTATCGCTGCACTTGACTTTTGCCTACTTCACATAGCACACTGTGCCGTCGTCTGTGGCCCTCTCCTCCCATCCTGGTGGCAGCTCGTCCTCGCTATCGGAATCTGGAAGAGCTATCATTTCAGGGTGGTCTTTTGAAGATCTTTAAAGCCTAATTAAACAAAAACTGATTTTATTAAAGAACAATTCGCCGGCTGTGCGGCAGTGCTGGAAAACTCTGAAGTGTAAACAGCTGATCGAGTTAAAAGAGCTGTTAGGTGCAGAAGAAATGTTAGGAGATTAACAGAGTAATGTTAACATTCGTCAAGTTTTAAATTTGAATTTATATGTTAAATTGAGATTCGGTTTTTAAATTGGAAATAAATAAATTAAAAATATATAAACAAAATTGATAAATCCTATGATAATTGTGTTATAATTCATCAAAATTATTGTCCATAATAATTTATGAGTTTAAATTAAAAAAATAAAGAAAAAAAACTCTTTTAAAAATTTCAGGAAATCAATAAATAAATAAATAAAACAATAAAATTCATAAAAATATTTCTGCTAGCTAAGAAAAAGTTTTCTCATGTTTTTTAGTCACAAAAACGCGAAATGGTTGATAATGTTACTTATTATTAATGTTGATATTTGAATATTATACAATTTGTTAAGTTTATTTATATAGAAAAAAACCCTAAAAGTGGTTTATGGTTTACCGAAAATTCCCCCATAAATAAACAAAGGTTTAAAGTTGTAACTATTATTTTAAAATTTATTAATTTGCATCATTTAAGATGATCGCTCGGCATCCTAACTAAAAGTCAACGAACTTAGGTGGTAGTGTGTTGAACTAAGAACTAAAGATTAGGTGAACTTGGCCGCTGGAGGCTCGTTGATGAGCCCGTAGAAGAGCACCAGCTTGGTGGGATCGTGGCGCACCAGCAAGAGGAATGGAGTGTCCGCCCGGAACAGGATGTCCGGACCGGACTTCTTCAGGTATGTGACCGTGGCCGCCGCCGCCTCTGTTCCCTGCTCGTTGACGGTGAAGTCCACCTTATGGACAATGTCGTCCACCACCAAATCGGAGCCACCTCGTCCAGCCACTGCCCGCTGTGCCTCTAGATTCTGCAGGCTATTTCCGCCCAGGGTATTCGTGGTGGTGACACCGTTGGTGGCAATCAGCGATAGATCATTCTGTACAGCACTGAAGATGGAACCGAGACCCATTTTCTGCATGATGCCCTTCAGATTCACGGACTCCGCGATATGCAGTTTAGGGAGAGCCACCAGCGAGGCCCGCCTGTACATCTTGCCGATCAGATTCTCAATCTTATCCGCATCCAAGCGCCTCTGCAGATTGGCCAGTTCCTGGGTAGAAGACTGGAGTGGCTGAATAACATACATGGTGCTCAGGTTGCCCCTGTAGGGCAGACCAATGATCCTGCATCCCAGCTCATGGTCCTCGTGGTAGGGGAAATTTCCACCTGTTGCCATCATCGGAACCCTCACCACCGGCTGCGTTCCCAGGCCATTGGGATAGAAGTTATCCAACCGGGTGGCCGACTCGATGAAGTCCGTCTCCCAGAAGGCCTTGAAGTACAGTGCGTTGGCCAGAATCATCCGGGTGCTCTGCGGTATGTCGCTGGCAATGATGTTCTGGATATGGTCCTTGGTGTGCTTGGCCACCCAGCTGTTGATGTTGTACCGGGCCTTCGCGGGAGAACCCTCGAAGTCCTGCAGCTCCAGCTCAGAACCGTACACCTCGGCTATCGCCTGTCTGGAATTGCACAAAAGTGGAGCGCATGAGTAATCAATGGACAAGCTGTATTCCTATTATGCATGCAAACATTGGCGGGTATGCAAAGTGGCGCAAGATCAATGGGAACACCAGTTAGCCAGGGATGGCACCCAGTTGGAACGTTTCTAGGTTTCTATTTCTTAGTTTATAGCTTGAAATATAAAATACATTTCAAGTTTCCTAACTTTTATGAATTATTTATTGCAAAAACACTAAATATTTCTAAAAATAGATTCTACTTTGTTTCATAATTCGACAAACTCTGCCGGAGATTTAGTAGAAAGTAAACCACCGGCTCTAAACAAATCTAAACCAAATCTAAATAAACTGGTTCCGGTTTTGTACAGTTCACCTCCCTTAATCTAATTAACCTTTCAGAATCTTGCAAATTGGATGGGAATAAATTAAAACAATGTCTTGTTTAATTTCTATTTTTATTATTTTTACCCCCTAGCAGCGGCAATGGGAAATTCTTAAAAAAAAAACAAAGTGATTAACGTGCATTTCCTCATTAAAAAGTTTGTTTGTCGATTCGAGTTTTGCATAATAAGTAACTATTACTCAACTGAAACTCCGAAATGTTTATAACTACACTTAAAATAAAAAATATATATAATTACGCAACTTTAAATGGAGAAACTTTTGCACAATCCAAGGATACCCTTAAAAAATATTGAATTTTAATTAACCAAGAGCAAAAATTTTAGAATTAAATATTCAATAAAATGATCAACTTGGTTTCTCCTAACCCATATCGCTCCCAAGGGAGCATTTCCGGCAGTGTATAACTTGTGTGAGTGCAATGTCAAACCCATATTTGTGCAATTTATTCCCTATGTAGCAAGCCCCTCAAGGCGACCATTAATCGGCTGGCTTTTCCCAGCGCCCATCCCAACCAGATCTGGCTTCGGATCCAGTTTACGATCAATTAACAGCCGCGGAGCTTACCTGTAGTCGGGATTGAGTGTGTAGCCGGTCTGGGTGAATAGTCCGTTGGCCAGGTGCACCTCGTGGGCACCCGGTTTCTGGGCCCGGCGATTGGAACGCATTCCCCCCATGGTCCTCCAGTTGACCAGGGGTCGGCCCTCGGAGACCAGCTCCCTGGTCGGCTGCACCAAGTCCCTTAGCATCAGACCGAATTGCTCGTGCATCCGGCTGGGGTTCGAAGTGCCAAAAACCATGGACAGCTCCTCGTAGCTACGTCCCTTGGCGCCCAACATGAGAAGGGCCAACGAGTTGACAATGCTCAGGGGGGAGAAGACTTCGGTCTTCCGGTTGCTCAAATGCTGGCCCAAATAGTTGGCGAAATTCAGCACACTCTTGGCTACCTCATCCGAGGTGGCCACGTCCACGTGTGTGTTTCTCAAGCCACCGGAATTTGCAGCCGGAAACGGATTTTTAATAGAACTAGCTCCGATGCGAGCTCCCACGGGGTCAAACTTGCTGGCAAGGCCTAGCACAAGGCCAGGAGATTGCAGGGGTGCTACGGTGGGCAATAAAACTGGATGCAGTTCCTCCGGCATTTGCTGGGGCAGGGGCTGTTGCTGCTGCTGCTGTTGTTGCTGTTGCTGCTGCTGTCGTCTATAGTCCTCGCTAAGCTGCTTTATATAGGCCACCGTTTCGGGCTTCCTCAGATCTTCCCGAAAGAGATCGGACTCGCAAATCACCGCACTCATCAGCAGGAAGGGCAAAAGCAAGCGCCACATTTTGTAACAATCAAATTTTAATCTTTTACGCACACAGAACTAACAAATATATATATATATATTCGGATTCTATATATAAGGTTGATTTTTTTTTAATTTTTGCAAAACTACACGCGATGTGTCGGGTGGGTTGGTTAAAGCCAGACTGACCTGAGCCGCTCATCGCGCCTCTTTATAAAACTGGAATCCGAAACTCGTTATCAAGCGAAAACACTCCTCCAAGTAGAGCTCTCCCATTTTCAGGTACTTTTCAGCTGATCTCGGAGAGAACCGCGACGATGACTAGTCATCGGTAATGCCCCGCGTTTGTTTACATCGATGCCCGAAGTCTGCACTTGTTATTATTGATCTCCTCGCTATTGATCGGTACTTTCTGCATCGATTTTCTGCCGAACTCCGTGACGGAATTCCATTCAAGCTCAGCTTCTCTCTCTCTCTCTCTCTCTCGAGTGACCCGTGACGTGCATGCTAATGTTCTTTATCTCTTCCCTCTCTCGCCGATCTCCGATCGGTTGAGTACATATTTTAAATATTTATAAGCTATACTATACGATTTATGTTAGATGCGTATTCGCGCGCTTTGTCATTGGAAAGTTATAATTAGGTAGCTGTTCTGATGCTGTGATAAAGTTGGGAATCTCCCGATGCTAGGATAAGATGGGTCCATAAGAACCATATGGTAATGGGTTTACTCAACAAATAACCATTACACATATCCGTAACTTTTCAAAACGTAACCCTGACTTGCATCTTAATGAGGTTGGGAATTTTGACTTATTTTTTTAATGACCTAATATATTTTTGAAGGCATAATTCACAATTAAAATTAAATTTTTATCTTTAAAGTATTTTCTTTTTTGGAATTGCGACTCCAAATATATTAGGTTAAACTAATTTTAATCTGTAAAGTATTAATTTAAAATTTTTTATTATTGTGCCTCCAAATGTATTGTCATTAAAAAAATTTGCCAAAATTCGCTTTCAATTTATGATTGAAGTCAGGGTTAAGTTTAAAAAGTTCAAAATTCAAAGCTTAGTTCTTAATAATTTATTTTTATTTTTTATTTATTTTAATTCTCATAATAATATATAGGGACATCATAAAAAACAAATAAAAACATTAAAATCACAAGGCTTAACGTTTAGAATAATTTTCAATTAATCTTTAGTTCATTTACAATGAAGTTAAGTTTAAAATTAAGGAATGTACACCGAAATATAATTTGCCAAATAAAATATATTTATAATTTATTGAATACCAATTAATCATTTTGGAAGAAACATCCCGAAATTGCAGGTATATATTATCCGGAAATAAATAACGAAAGGCTGTGAGATCTTATAAACAAAGGAAGATTGTATCACACGTTCCGACAAGAAAATAAAAAATACTAAACGTGACTATATTTTATGATATAAGGAGTCGTGAATATTATTCCCTTAAATCTTATTTTAATTAAAAAACAGGGTTGGGTTAAAAGTTAGTCATAGTATCCACATACTTAATTTTTAAACCATATTTAAAGCCCTACTATCACATTTTACTCGCACTAATTTCAATTGAATGAATGAAACCCTATTACGCTGATTCTGTTGAAAGACGTGGACAACTAATATAACATATTAAGTAGCTTTTAATTAAAATTGTCACGCGATTTAGAACGCTTGTTTATACATCTAGCCATTGATTAAGTTTTCGGTGAGTAAGCAAATTAGTTATGGTTGAATTTAATTACTATTAAAAATTTTAATGTAATTTTGCCCAATCTTTTTGGTAATTTTGTGCCACCTCATTTCACATTGTTCTATAATTAAAATGATAGGAACGTAAGTTGATCTTAAAAAATGAAATAAAATTTAAATTTAAATGAATTGTAAATTGAAAATGTTGTCGACAGCTATAAATCACTCAAACAAACAACAAATCCAAATGCCAAATGCACTAAGCACTCACTTAAATGTTTATATTCTTATGTAAACATAAACAAAAATATATTAAAGAGAATTATGAATAATATTACTACACTGAAATACAATTTCAATCAGCCAAATAAAGACAAAATATTAATGTCATGTACTTTTTATGTAAATATGGAAACATTTGAAGTTTTTAATCGGCCCAATGCGCTGTATCTATGGGTTTAAATCCAATTTTCTCGAACATACTCTTGGAGGCAACATTTTTTAGCACCACTGGAGCAACAACCTGATCCCCCAAAGCGGAAATCTTCTTCGCCAAGGATCGAACCATTAAATTCCCCAATCCGAGGCGTTTGTGGGAATCCAGAACTTGCAGCAAACCCAAGGAACCGATGGGTAATCTGAATACATAGAAAAATATTTACTTAAAGAGAACAATGGATGAAATACTTCTAATAGTTCACCTCAAGCACCAGGCCACCAATTTTCCGCTTTCATCATAAGCTCCTACATTAACATTGAATTTGATAAGAGTTTTCACAAAGTTCACAGAATTTGTGTGGCGATGTGGCCAAATTTCGTTGATGGTTTCCGCATCATCGAATGTCAAGTTGGAAAGTTTGATACCAGGTGGGGGGCTACGAATAATAATTGATAATGAAGATATAGTATAAAATTAGTAAATAAACAGACTTACTCAATAACGAAAGTATCGATTAATTCTTTGCTAGCATGATACCAAAATGTATCCACAATTTCCAACTTTTTGGTATAATATTTCTGGGAAATATAGTCGACAACAGGGCGAACCCGGGATGAGAAACCAAAGAAACTATATTGATTCTCAAAGGACTTCAAGCATTCCACAGCCCTTGTAACCCGGTCCAAATCGTCGCTGAGAGTGTTGAAGAAGAGATGTTTCCACTTAATCTTCAAATCCACCTAATTCGAGAGTAGTAAATTATGAATTAAATGTTACGTAATATTTGTTTAACTGCCTTACAATCAAAACAAATGTTCCGTCTTCTTCCCAGTCACCATTCAGTGAGAAGAATTTCACTTCAAGATTAGGCTCTTGTTCCACCCAATTGATGAAGTTATTTATGCACGGATAGCCCTGGGGATCGGTGTCTTTGTGGACATACAAATCGCGCAGCTTTGTCCAATCGTTGCGGGGAATCTCAACCAGCGCATCTTCTCCAGACATGACGACTACCTCTCTTCAAGAACGCCGCTCAACAACTGAATAAATTGAGAACGTGAATAAATCAGCTCAGAATTTAGTTTATTCTTGATAGATTTAAGAGAAACTAAATTTTAAAGAGAGCAAAAGATAACGAGAACACATTTCAGTTCAATTTTATTACAAGTAAGTGCAAAACAACAATATATTGCTAGGCAGGGTATATTAGATTTAAGTATGTACCCTGTACTTATTTATAGTGTGACAATAATATAATTATAAATATAGTTATTAAAGTATTGTGATATATTTTAAAACATTTGAAAAGAATTATATCTACTGTATCTATTTTATGTGTTAAAATAACATAATTATTAATAAGGTTAAAACTAATATATTGTTGTACTTAAAATTCTAATAGAAATCTTTAAAATATCATAAATTTTTATGTGTATCAAAACAGTGTAAAATTTTGTAAATTATGTTTTCCTTAATATAATAATAATGCTTAATAATAATAAAGGTTGTTACAATATTTTTGGTATTTAAAAAATATATATTAAATCATAATTCTAAATTCTAAGGAACCACTGCCCAATATAGTTTATTGATGGCCTCAAAACCAAGTTTCTCGAACATTTTTTGTGAGCCCTCATTTTCGAAGACAACTGTGGCCAGAACCTCAGAACCAGAAGCTACAATCTTTTGGGCCATAAAGCGGACTGCCAAAGAACCGAGTCCCTTTCTTCGATGTGAGGATAATACATGCAAGTTGCTCAGACTGCCATGGGGAGACCTACAAAAAATGCTACAAATAAATCAATTAAAAATATGGAAAATATTTTAATAACCTGAGACACCAAGCTAAGGGCTTTCCTTGGGTATCAAAAACACCAGCACTGACATTAGTGTTCATAAATCCCCTAATCAGTGGTAAAGAGTTTGCAGAGCGATAAGTCCAGTGTTGATCCACCAAGCTGGCCAGTTCCGTACCAAGATAACCCACTATATAATGATCCAAGTGATCCAAGCTGCTGAACATCGGATATATATAAGAAATTACAACCATTTGTTTTTAATAAAAAACTCTAACCTTGCATCACACGTTTCAACTTGGAAGCTGGGCAGGTGATAAACTATAGTTCCTTGATGTTCTAAATTATTCAAATTATAACCCCTTAGCAACCAATATTGTTCAATAACCATTTTAAAACGCTCTTCATAGCCGCAAATCAAGTGTTGTATTTTTGGATCCAAGGAAGATAATAAAGATTTAAGATCCTCAAGAGATCCTTTAACCGTATTAAAGTAAACATAATCCGTGTTTAATAATTTGTGCTGAAATTAAAATTGTATATTAAATTTATTTTTAAAAATATATGTTCCTAAAAGAACTTCCTACAATGAGTATATAGTTGCCATGTGCAATCCAATCCGTATCTGTTGAATATATATGTATTGACTCTTCAGGCTGACTGGATGCTGGCTTATAATTTATGAAATATTCCAAAAGATCGAAACCAGTAAGATTTGTGCGATCACTGGAATATAAGTCTCTCAGCTCTGGCCACCGATCGCGTCCGATTTCTATTATTCTAGAGCCCATTGAATTGAAATTATACCGATGAGACTGCAAAAAATCGCACTGAAAAGTACAGATCTAATCGAAAACACAAAAGATGTCCCAGAGAAAAAAGAGAGAATATTATTATAGACTCTTTAGATCGCTTATTTCTCTTATTGTCATTTGAGTTCTCTTATTTGAGCACCTTCTGAATAATATTTTAAAATTCTTTCGATAACAAATTTGCTCATATTTGCGTGTTCTACCGCAATCAGCTGTGGAAACTTGTTGCTTTTGTTTATGTTCTAAAAAATAAATATCTACTTGTTTGCACTGAAAGAAATAATTGATTTAAAGTGACTAAAGGAAATATTCTTTTACATTTATTTTAGATTATAGAGAAAACAGTTGATAAAATAGCTAGGAAAAAACTTTATAATACTTAATAATAAAAAGCAATTATCTTTGCTTTTGTTTATGTTATAGTTATAGTTTCCAAACTAAACAGACTAAAAGTGAACAAAATGATCGTTCAGATCAGTAAATTCCTTGAATTCGCTAATGATGCGTCTAGTTTCCTAGAAACTAACCATTACGCAAATATTTTACTTTGACAGGCAGCAAATAGATTTAATGTTAGGCACACCTCCCCAGCATCCTCAAAAATATCTTAGGAGATCACTTACACAAGAGCAACACCAATAAGTAGCAATCAAAGTCAATAATGATTCACTTCGACCCATTCCTATTATATTCTCCTATTCCGATCAACTTATACACGCATGTCTGGTTTTTGGACACCCGAGGCCATCGACTAGCTGACACTGGGGTCAGGCACTCAGGCATATGTAAAATGTGGAAGATGGTCGACGAGATCGGCGGAGAGCTAGCCTAATCAATCGCAGTATCATTCGAACATTGGCGCGTTCTAGTTCTGTTCGATTTACCTCCGGCGCGTTGATGACGTGATCGCAGCTGTTACAGTTTTGAACCACATTGGCTTTGCAATCCCCAAAAATGCCAAGCCAGTTAATTGCGGACCGCGCAAACATCGCGTTCAATTTCCAGTGAAGCAACCGCAGGCCAAGTTCAAATACCACACCTACAAATTCAACAGAGAGTCAACAGACTAGGCTTATCATTGACAGGCGAACCGGTTTGCCCAATAGATATAGCCAGACATTGGATAATACCTTTAGCCATAACTGGCAACTCGACTTTAGACATGGGCCAGAAGCTTTCGTGCTGCGTTAAGTGTAAGGAGTGGCTCCAAGGGAAGTGCAGTGAAGAGGAGCCAAAGCTGCGTATACGCAATGTCAATGCAAACTTTTTGGCAGCTACTCCCAATCGAGACGAATTAGGTAACTACAAATATAAACAAAATTAAGTCTTTTAAGAAGGGGATTTTGTTTAGTTTTTTAAACTATTTGTAATATCTTCTTTGATGGATATTACCTTTGAGAGAAATAAAAATTGTAATATGTATAAAATAAAGTTAACAACAAATTCATTCTGTTTAGGGAAAAAATGCTTCTTTATTTATAGATCTTATACAGTATAATTTTAATAATGAATAGAAAGTAAAATTTTACATATTTCTTAATATGAAAAAAAAAAAAATATCAATGAATTAAATAAAAATTCAATATAAATAGCTGAAATTAAACTCCCAATCGAGGCGAATTAGGTTAATAAAAATATAAACAACATTTTAATTAATCAAAGGAGGATATTGTTCCGTGTTTTAATCTATTTGGAATATATTTTTTATGGGATGATACCTTTGAAATAATTAAAGAATTAAATATGTACAAAATAACTTTAAATAAAATGCATTCTGTTAAGGAAAAAAAAGCTTCTTTATTTATAGATATTTTATAATATAATTTTTATAATTAATAGAAAGTCAAGTTTTACATAACATATTTCCTAATATTGAAAAAATAAAATTTCAATGTAATAAATATAAATTCAATAGAATTATCTGAAATTAAACCACAGACAGCAAGGGAAATATTACTATTAGTTTGATCATTTCACACCTTACTAAATTACGTAATAAAAAACCTCTCCAATGCAACAGAACAAACAAATTTTTCTGGCCCCGAACTATCTGTCCCCATTTGATTAGATCTCTCTATATTATTTTACATATTTAACAAATTGATTTTATTTTATAGTTTCCGTGCCATATAGTTTGATGGGATCTTTGAGTATCGCTCTCAAACGTTCCAAATTGATTTAGTTTGTAGTGTTCGCCATGGCATTCGGACAATTATGCATTCTGTTCTATAGTTTTTGCCTTTTATGAATGCAAATTTGTTTGCCGTGGGTGTTAGACACTCATAGTTGACTGCCCACTATATTTATGGCTCATTTGCCTGCAATTTCGAATATTGAATTAAAGCAAAACAAAGCTAAAAAAAAAACACCTGCTCACTGACAAAGAGATTGAACAGCAGTTAGTGCTCGCCAAAAATGTGATATTTATACAATAATTAATGGTAAACAGCCAATGAAATGATTAATAAGAGCAAGCCTTAAATAGCCAGTGCAAAATGATGATGGGTTCTGCTTGGATGGGCAATCTCGAGGCGATCTCCAGAGCAATCCCCGACCATTTCGATCAAGATGTTGCCAATGAACGATGACGTAGTGGCTGAAAAACAGCAATCAGCATCTTACCAACAACGGGTCCATCGAGCTGCCCTCAAGCTCAGCTTCACGTACATAATTAATAATAACATACCAGAATTCAGAGAGTATCTGAGAGAACTGAGAGGAAGTATCTTCTAGGTAGAGAGAGAGAACAAACAGCACGCAACTATATGGCAAAGTCAATTTCCAATCAGTTGAGTTCAAAGCGTCGCGCTGTTCGTTTGCGTTTCGAAGATCGCTCTGTCGGTTCGGCCAAAGAAAAGATACTTTAGAGCGCAGTATCCGTTAGATTGTGTTCTGCTACCGGTACTACTGCCTTTTGTGCTAACCGTGCTAACCCATAGAGTGAGGCTTAAAGTGGTCTTCTTTTTGTAAACCAATTCGTATTAGCCGGAAGCATGAGTTACTGGTATAGGAACTATACCCCTAGTTGGTTGCAGAGATGGTTGCCAGCGAATGCCCAACCAAGAAGAATCAATCCATTCCGCAGCACCCGTCCTTCAGCAAATATTGAAGGTATATTTCTAACCAAAAAAAAATTATATGAGTGTAATTTTATATATACCAGCATTTACTTGAATCCCCTCATTTACTGGAATTATTTGTGAATCATATAAATATCATTATTAATTGGTTTGGTAATATTTTTTGTGGTCTATGACTTCATTTTGTGATGATTTTTTGTTTTGTTTTCAAATTCTTTTGCTAGTTTGACAGGTTGGAAGGGTTTCGAATGAAAACAAAAGTCCACAAGAAGAGTAAAAACAAAAGTGTATAAATTTTTGAAATTCACTTGTTCAAAGAATTTGAATGTGATTTAAATTGATTAGGTTTTTTTACGGAGGATGACTTCATTGAGTGTTTTTTTATCAGTTTGCATTTTGTACTGTTTTAAACACGAATTTTTGAGTTAGATGTTTGTCGGGTTTCAAAAACCAACAAACAGACCCTTAAAATAACAAAATTTTGCGTTATAATCAGTAATAATGATCTGCTAGAATGACACACCTGTTGTTAAGTGCTATAATTATCCACAAATCGTTTTGAATTTGATTTAATTCTACTATTTTGTTGAATAGTTTTTGTTTTTGGGCTATGACTTCATAATGTGTGCTTGTGTTTTTGTGTATTTTGGTTTTCGTTTTGGAATTTGCGTACTGCCTTGTTTGACACGTTCGGGGGGTTTCGCTATTTGTTATATTGCAAAAAAGATTCACAAATTTGCACACATAAAGACCCAATTCAATATTTACGCAAATACTTCAATTGATAGATTTATTTCCTGATGCATATTGCAATATTAAATTTCCTATAAAAACAAAAGCAATCCGGAAAGATGCCAGTGAAACAGATGCTGCCATTTGTCTAAAATCCATAATAATTCTTGAATAAGACTAGGTTCAATTTATCGAAAAAAGGAGCTTATTTTTTATGGGTTTTCTTATTTCGAAAAAAAAAAGTTTATGATAGCTTTTAATGAAATCTATTTTAGTGCAATCACTGCGACCCTAAGTAACCCAATCTAATTGAATTTCATCCATTCAACAATATTTCTTAGCATCTTTGGCCTTCTTTGAACTTTCCAAAGTAAGAATTATATTTTTTTTTCAGATAACAAGATTACTTTGAGTTTTATTCAGTGTAATTTGTTCACTTGGAAACACATTCATTTAATGAAATAACAAACGTAAAAAGAATTATGTTTTCTCTGCTTTGATTAGCATCAATAGGATAATATTTATTTTTTAATGCTAGATCTTTTGATCCTCTAAAAATGGAGGGATACTAAAAAAAACGTTGCCAATTGCCAGTATATCCAATTAATAAAAGTCATATTTGCTTTACTTAAGCAGCTGAATAAAAATTCTGGGTAAACTTAAATTTTCGCATTTTATTTTCTTTATTTATTTTGACGATTGGTTTATTGGCGTACAAGTATTTTCTATTTCCTATTTTTTCGTTTTTTATTTAGATTTGTTTTTGTTTTTTAGTCGGGCGTTGGCGTCACTTTGATTGTCCACTGAGGGAGAATTAATTGTGTTGGCATTGATCTTTTGGTCATTGTGGCACAAGTTTTCTGTGTTTATGGCCAAAGGCGATTAGTCAATATAAAGCTGCGGCTCCGGGGATTGCAGCTGACAGACCATTTGCTTTATGATATCATCGTCTGCCACAGACAGCAGACCATGGATCTTTGGAGATCCGACTCCTACCGTTGACAGATCTCATTCAGTTCCTGCCAAAGTACTAATTATTACTCATCGAGAGCGTATTTTAATTATATACAGAAATTTGCAACAACCAAAGACACTATTTTCGGTCCAATGAATATCGTCTCGATTTGTTTTTGTTGTTGTTTCTTTTATATTTTGCCAACTAGCCGCTGATTAGTTTGGGATATATGTATGCACAGCAATTTATGTATTTTTAAGAAATATGTACATATATGTTTGAAGAGTGCCATCACACTTATACATAATAATACTATTTCAGCTAGAAGCATAATTATCATAATAATATTTATTTCGGTATAATACAAGTGACCATTAAAAATCTTTGGATTAGCCAAATATATTATTTTTGAAAACATAATTGTTAATTGTACATTTTTAAAAAGCTATCTTTTTTTAAAAAGATAGAAAATATTATTGGAAGTTTATTTGAGAAATAGAAAATATAATTTACTAATTTATCCAAAAGGTAAAGGGTTTATTAAGTTTGTGTAAATTTATGTAACATGCAGAAATAAGAGTATATATATTCTTGTTCAGCATGATCAGCTAAGTCGATATAACCATGCCTTCTTGTAAATATTTGCTCTTATTTTTGATTAGTTTTCAGTTTTTTAAATTATGCTAATTATTAAGTTTTTGTTGTAGTATGGAGTTGATCAATTTGACTTTTTTTGAAAGTGGACGATTAGGGGATATATATATATATATATATATACATTCATAAATATATGTATATATTGTGCATGCTATTCCCAACAGTATATATTCGGTGGTCCAAGTGTTAGGATGTCTGGTTCGTAACTTTAGAGGCACTGGCTCAGACGATTGCAATTTAAATTTTTAATTAAATATATATTTTTACAACTCAATATTCAATTCCTCTTTCTTTCGCCAGATTTAGCCAGTTCAGCGGTCTTGGGTGTGCAGAAGGTGGATCTCTGCCTGGAGGATAACCACGACGAGCACCACACGAGCCACTTTTATGCGGCGGCTGCCAAGGAAGCGCTGATCGTAAGGCGCGGAGAACCCTTCCGACTGAAGATCCACTTCAACCGCGACTACAGTCCCAGCAAGGATGCCATCAGCTTTATCTTCAGTGTGGCGGATGACGTTAAGCCGAGTCCTGGCCACGGAACACTGACTGCCCTGGTACCGCACGATGGCATCGACTACCTGGGCGATACGCTGGAGTGGGGAGCTGGTATCGAATCCCATGAGGGTCAGATCCTTACCGTGCTGATCAAGCCACCATCCACCTGTCCGGTGACGGAGTGGAAATTGGACATTGACACCAAACTGCTGGGCGATGGTTCGAGGAGCTATAACCTACCCCTGCCCTTGTATATCCTGTTCAATCCCTGGTGTCCGGAGGATCAGGTGTATCTGGAGGATCGGGATCAGCGCAAGGAGTATGTGATGCACGACACTACACTGATATGGAGGGGTTCCTACAACCGGCTGCGTCCTTCGGTGTGGAAAATTGGCCAATTCGAACGACATGTCCTGGAGTGCAGTTTAAAGGTCCTGGGTACGGTGGGCAGGATTCCTCCAGCCTACAGAGGCGATCCTGTGAGGGTGGCCCGAGCTCTGTCCGCCTTGGTGAACTCTGTGGACGATGATGGCGTGCTGCTGGGCAATTGGTCGGAGGACTTCTCTGGCGGAGTGGCTCCCACCAAGTGGACGGGCTCCGCTGAGATTCTCCAGCAGTTCCACAAGACCCAGAAGTCGGTGAAGTTCGCCCAGTGCTGGAACTTCAGCGGTGTGCTGGCCACCATTGCCAGGAGTCTGGGCATCCCGACCAGAATCATCACCTGCTACTCCTCCGCCCACGACACGCAGGCCTCGCTGACCGTGGACGTGTTCATTGATTCCAACAACAAGAAACTGGATGCGGAGACCACGGACTCCATTTGGAACTACCATGTGTGGAACGAGCTGTGGATGCAGCGACCCGATCTGGGAGTAGGTCAGTACGGTGCCTATGATGGCTGGCAAGCGGTGGATGCTACCCCGCAGGAGGCCTCCGATAATATGTACCGCGTGGGTCCCGCCTCAGTTCTGGCCGTCAAGCAGGGAGAGATCCTGCGACCCTTCGATGGAGGCTTCGTCTTCGCGGAGGTGAATGCGGACAAGCTCTACTGGCGCTACAATGGACCCAGCCAGCCCTTGAAGCTGCTGCGCAAGGACACCCTGGCCATTGGTCACCTAATCAGCACAAAGGCGGTTCTGAAGTGGGAACGGGAGGACCTCACCGACACCTACAAGCACGCAGAGCGATCCGAGGAGGAGCGCAGCACCATGTTGAAGGCCCTCAAGCAATCCCGTCATGCCTTCAGTCGGTACTATCTGAACGACAACTTCAATGAGGTGGAATTCGATATGGAACTGAAGGACGACATCAAGGTCGGCGACAGCTTCAGTGTGATACTGAAGGTGACCAACAAGAGCGAAACTCGCGTCCACCTGGCCACCGGTCAAATCAGCTGCGATGCTGTCCTCTACACTGGGGTGGGTGCAGTGGAGGTCAAGACCTTTGGCTTCGAAGTAGAGCTGCAACCGAAGAGCAGTGAGTTCGTTCGCATGCAGGTCATATTCGAGGAGTACTTCGAGAAGCTCTCCTCGCAGGCCGCCTTCCAAATCTCGGCCGCTGCCAAGGTCAAGGACACGGACTACGACTACTATGCCCAGGATGATTTCCGTGTGCGCAAGCCGGACATCAAGTTCCAGCTGGGCGACAGCATCGTTGCCCAAAAGGAGCTGGACGTCATCGTGCGCTTGTCAAATCCCCTGCCCATTCCCATTCACAAGGGAATCTTCACAGTGGAGGGGCCTGGCATCGAGCAGCCTCTGAAGTTTAAGGTGAGTTGGTTAATCTTAGCCGTAGGAAATTAAGTTAATAAAAAAACAACATTAACATTATTTACTCATCCCTGTTATCATAACCAATGTTACTCCTACCCTTAAAATCTGGTCAATATATTTAAACGCCAAAATTCTTCAAATTGAATCACCATAATTTGGTAATTTCATTAAATTCTTTTTCTGAAAGATAGTCAGAACATTTATCCTGAAAACCTGAATGAATCATTTGTAAATTCGTATATAATTAATAATTATTCAAAAAATATCAAACCCATGAAATTAATGTACAGGAAATGATGATGCAGGGCTCAATATTACGCAGATTCCCAAAAACTCATTGATTGAACAAGTCATCAGCATTTTTTCCTAATGAATTAATTTCTAGAACATTTAAATTATATATTAAAATTTCAGAAACATTCCAAGTGTATTGTTCATGTGGTGTAAATAAATAATATACAAATTTTTTAAGGCTTTATTAGTTTCCAACTTTGATAGAATAAAAAATAGTAACTAGTAAAAATACATGAATATTAAATAGCTCCCTTTCCTATCCCTGTTAGATCAGTTAAATAAAATAATTTTGTATAATTACATTATTAATTTCTCAAGTGAAGTACAAATTTTCATATAAAAATCCTCTCTTCCAGATCGCCGAGATCCCGGTGGGAGGCACTGCAGCAGCCACGTTCAAGTACACCCCTCCCTATGCGGGGCGTGGCACAATGCTGGCCAAGTTCACCTCCAAGGAACTGGATGATGTGGATGGCTATAAGCACTACGAGATCGAACCCAGACCCGAGGATCTTCTGCAGCCAAATGTAAGCCACCGGAGCAGCAACATCATCCGCAGACGCACCGATGTCATAGCCTGATCTAACCTCAGTTGCAATGTGCTTCTTTTTGTATTTGTAGATTAAGTTATTTGTTGTAAATAATATTAATAATAATACATATTAATTTTTGATATTTATGAGATACAGATGAAGATATTTCAATTAGTCACTCAAAATATCATCGATTCCCAGGGCGTAGGTTGGTTTGTTGGCCGTCTTCACAAAGAATATTCCCCTGGCGGCCCGGGGCACTGGATCCCCCATGAGGATTTTGCCACCGGTGCAGTTCTTTCCCTTGAGTTGATCCAAACCAGAACAGGGAACACCATAGAAGCCTTTGGGGGAGTTAATGGACTCCGCATAATACTCGTAGGAGCGTCCATGACTGCAGCCAGCTGGAAAAGGTATTCGGGGGATGTTAGGAACCTTTTTTGTAGGGGATTTCCGGACTTACTAAAGATCTGCGAGATTTCCGTGCAGCCTGGTTGAGGAGGTCCACCACCATTGGGATAGAAATCCACCATTCCGATGGGCTTGCGGAAGCCCAAGTAACCAGCACAACTGTGAATTACATCCACGAAGTCTGCGTCCGTGTCGTCCAAGTGGTTCTCCGGTCCAATGCAATCTTCGAAAGCTGGCCGCGCCGGATCCAAGCCTGTGATGCGATTCACCCTGTATTTGGTATAAGAGCCAGCATATCCCATTATGTGGGCACCCAGACTGTGTCCTATCAGATGAATCCGCTGGAATGTAAACAATAAATATAGTGTTTAAAAGGTAAAATAAAAGGATTTTCCCACCTTAGGATCGGCATCCTTCTCCTCTACCAGGAGATCTATCAGCTTGGCCACTGCCCTTCCCACTTGCACCGTGTATCTGGCCGGGGTCAGATAGTAAATGTTATCCGCCTGATCCTTCCAGTTGATGGCGAATACATTCACCTGGCCCCGCTCGATGTAGGCCCCTCGAATCGATTGGATGGAGTTGCTCATGGTGCTGGATTTCCAGCCATGCACCAAGATCTTAGTGTCCAGTTCGGGTTTAAATTTCTCCGCCATCTCCTCCCAGGTGTCTCGCTTGTGGCGCTGCGGAAACTCAAAGTTATTGTCGTCTATCCAGAAGTCGGCACTGGAGCTAGAGTCTCTGCAAGTTGAGGGAAGAGGAAAAGGGAAAATATATATTCTTTCAATCTTAAAAACAAATCCAAACCCACCTCCCATAGAGCTCGAACTTGATGAGTTGCGGCAAATTAATGCGATTCTCGGGTGGGGGCTCCACCAGATAGGCCACCTCCGGCTTGCCCTCCCCATTGGGCATATATATCCAAGTCTTGTTGTAATCCTCCTGATTCAGAGCCACCTCGCCACGTATGCCAACTGGAAAGAAACCAGGGCAAGGCATCAGTTAAATGTCTTTACCAATTCGAGTCCACTTTACAGAGCAGGAGCACGGGTCGCACCACCTGGGCGAGGGCGGCGAAGCCGGTGATGAGCCACTGCACCACCACGAAGACGGTGGACACTTCGTTTCGACAGGGATTGATCACATTGCAGATGCAGGCCAGCGCGTTCGAGGACATCTTGACCAGCTAACCGTTGATCAGCAACTGATCGGACATAGAGAGCTCCAGTTCCGACCAGCCTCGGCATTCCGGCTCCCAGTTCCAAGTTCCAAGATTCCAAGATTGAAGCTCATTAAGGCGGCTGAATCATTAGTAATCCTCGAAACAGGTTTCCACCCAGCAATTAAGTCTTGGCCTGAAGGGGCTCAATTACTCAGCATCGAGGCGTTGTGTGCGCGAATCTCGGTCAGCGAACAAAGCCCAATCCCAGCGAAGTCTCGCATCCCACGTATAGTAACTCACCCGTCCAAGCAAGGGCTAACCCGAGCAGCCCGTAATTAAGCGCCAACATTTCTGCGACAAATGTAGCTTCTGTTTGAGGAGTGGCACTTGGTTATTTTATAGCTGGGCTATGCCTAACTAGAACAGGGACAGGTGTCAATCAAGACTGAAGTTTCGGGCGGACTGCCTTCCCCGGTTGAAGCCTCTGTTCCAAGGGTCTTATCAATCGCGCCCAGCGGGATGTCGAAGGCGCGGTGCTGTTAAATTGGGTTACACCTAGTTTTGTGGTGCATACTAAGCACAGGTGCATTGCCCCTCTTATTAAACATTTAGATCACTTGGGTAATATTTTATTATCTGTATTTTTCTCCAAACAATTCCATTTACTAAAAATAATTTAAAAAAACTTTTTAAACAACAAAAAAAAAACAGAAAGTAACTTATTTGTTTTATTTTGTAATCCATTTTTATTTACAAACCTTCAACTGGCTTGAATTTCTGTACGAGTATATCTAGGATTTTCATATTTTACATAAAAATATTAATTTTTTTTAAGGCGAATTGTAGACAACTTTTTATAGATTAAGATAACCTAAAGTGTCTAAAAAAATCTTTAATTAACTTTGTGACCACATTAACAATAAAAAATGAATTGAAATAAAAAAGTTATGAGTCAATTAAATGCCATTTAATTCTTTAATTAATATTTTTATTTATTTTTAACCATTTGTTCCACATTTTTTCAAATCGTTAAATTGCGCCTTGGCGTTTTGATATATCGATTTAAAAAAGCGATACATTGTCGTTATCGATATATAGAGGCTTGCAATACTAGGCTGAACGATACTAATATTTTATTTTGATAAATGTGACAGTGATATATGTGACTGAACATTTAAAATAGACTTTGTTCAACTTTGTGATTGCCCATATTAATTCTTAGAGGCCAACTTTTATAAAAATAGATAGGACGCGAAAATTCTAGAGTATATGCCCCTGTGATTTTGTAACTGCGACATACGATATTTTATCACACCGCGTATTCTTAAGTCACTGGTAAAAAGTCACGGTTGGAGTGTATATGAACCACCTCTAATGCGAATCGTGCATCACTACTTGTGCGTCACTTTTAGAAACGCCGCGAACATTTTGCACCCGGAATCTCCTTCTTGTGATTGCTCCAGCTTACCACCAACAAAGATATGTCGGGAACCTCGCAGAAATACAAGAACTTCGTGGCGGAGCCTATGGGAAACAAGGCTGTGACCGAACTGGCTGGAATTGGAGAGACTCTCGGCGGAAGGCTCACGGAAGCTGGGTTCGACAAGGTTCGTGTGTAAATAATAAGATGACGCCATGTGCGCAAATAAACAAAGCGGCCCGAATGTTTACAAAACCGATTATAAACGAAATTCTATCCGCAGGCCTACACCGTGCTCGGCCAGTATCTGGTGCTCAAAAAAGACGAGGAGCTCTTCAAGGATTGGATGAAAGAGGTGTGCCACGCCAGCTCCAAACAGGCGTCGGATTGCTACAACTGCCTGAACGACTGGTGCGAGGAGTTCTTGTAGGGGGAGACCTCGAATACTGTCCAACCGGAAAGAATCTGGATGCGCAGCAACAAATTTACGCCGCAGCCAATCAAACTAATTAAAGCTAAGTCCAATTGTCGGCGTCTTCATCAATGTTAGAACTAAGTTAAGATAAATGTAATAAATGTACAGATAATAAATGTTTCTTGAGTACAGTTAGTATTGGTGAATAAGTGGGATCGGTAGGGTAAGTGCAAAGCAGGTAACTTCGGAGATTTGCGGATTCCTTGAATTTCCCGGAATTTTGAAAAGGTTTGAGTCGTAATTAACATTGTAATTACAGTTGCCACCCCTGTTAACTAACAGACTCGGCAAAATAACGTTTGCTATGTTTTTCTTTGCTTTATTTTATAATGGTGGAAATATGGATAAGGGGCATAATAATTAGAAGCTACAGTGTAGTAAACGTTTTTAAAAAACAGGTTAATTCATAAATTTCAACTATTTTCTTTCAAGCCGTTTAATTTAAAAACCAACAGTAATATGGCCAGATCAGCGCAGATTTCTAAACGGAGTTGCCACCCGAGCCAATCTCCTCTCTGATAGATGAACGCTGACCAACACTGGCCCCATTCGATATCGGTAATCGATATCGGTCGCATCGCACAGACAAGAATTACGCGTGAAAATACCAATGAAAATCAAGAGAAAATTTACGAATAACAGCCAAGCGGTGCATTAAAGTGCAAAGTAAGCGAAGCAGAGCGACCTAATAGCGCACGCAATGCCTAAAACGCAAAAACCACTCACGCCAAATTCAACAAAGTGAAAATACTTCGGCTTTGGCGTATGCCTGCGTACGTGAGTGTGAGTGTGCAAGCGTGCTGGTGTGTGTGTGTTTTTCTTTGTATATAGACTCGCAGAGCGAGACGGCCATACGAGACGGACGGGCGGCAGGTGCGCGAGTGCGAGCGAGACAACCGCTGTGCAGTTGCAATTCTGTGTTATTTCAGAGTTCCAGGCCAAACATTCTGATATGTGCGGCCGAATTAAATTAAATCGAATTTTCCCTCTGCACTTGCTTTAGTTAATTAGTAATTGCAATTCGGCGCATCCGTGGACCAAATCACCGAATGACTGCCGTGATTTCTCCCCCTCTCGGCTTTCACTACCCCCGCTTCAACATTTCTGTCGCTCAGACACAAAACGAATCGAACGAACGGAACGGTAATCGGTGCGAAAGGTAGCAACAACGTTTCCTTGGAAAAAGCTGTAAATAGTAAACAAAATTGTCGAGTAAACCGAGTCGAGCTGAAGCTGACGAAAGGTTCGAGTTTAAGTACGAGTGCATCGGCATCGTTTGCCCAGGATAGCTACGAAATCCCAAGAAACACAACATAAAACTGACTTAATAGAAAAAGGAAAAGAACTCATCCACACACACACAATCTCTCTCCGGCCGTGTTCGCAATCGTGTGTGCCGTGTATGTGTGCTGCCTCCCAAAAAGCCATTCAAATTTCCATTCGAGTGGGTGAGTGTGTGTGTGTTTGTGTGTGCGTGTATAGTTCTCCGTCAAATCTATCGGTTTTTTGTGCTCCGTGTTCCCGAGGATAAGCCCATCCGCTCGTACAATTCCAACTCCGTCATTACATCAGCTGTTTCACGGCTATTTGTGCTATAATTTAGAGTTTTCCCCTTTCGCCCAAGAGAGAAGGAGAGAGAGTACGGGTTGCGTGTGACGTTGTTGTACCGTAAAGAGAGGATAGAGTGTGAGAGAGTAAGAGCGCGCGCGGGGCGGGGGCGGTTCCGGTGCGAGAGAGCGTAGTAGTAGTACATAGGGCGATAGCGGGTGTGCGAGCAAGAGGGAGCGATTGAGCCAGAGATAGAGAGTCCTGCTCCATCTCCTTCTCCAGTCTTCCCCCCTGTTCCGTCCGTGTTCGGAAAATTCAATGACCTCATTTGTCTCATTTACGGAACTTTGCATTTCTCCCCAAACCATGCTAAATGGAAAAAAAAATCATCAACAAAAAAAAAACGCAAACAGGACCAACAGTTAACACCAGCGATAAGGAAACGACCAGCAGAAAAACGAGTTCGAGAGACATAAACAAAGGACAGAGCGCACCGGGCACCACACCACAACGGCATCGCAACAGCAGGAACAGCAGCAGGGTCAAGACCTAAGGAGCAGCAGCCAGAACCAGAGCCCACATAGAGCGACGTGAACCAATGGGCACCAACTCGGGAGCCACCGCTGGCATTAACAACAAGCCGGTTGGCGGTGCGGGAGTCGGCAGCGTCCTCGGCGGTGTCAACTCCTCTATCAGCGGCGTTCTGTCCAACAGCCTGGGTGGCGGTCTGAGCATCAGCGGTCTCAACGCTGGTGGACAGAACGCCAATGTGGGCGGCTTGGTCACCGGCATGGGAAACGTCGGCGATGATGGCGGCAATGGAATTGGGATGTCGGGCGGCGGTCCCAACAATCAGGCCACAACGCCCCAATACACAATACCGGGCATTTTGCACTTTATCCAGCACGAGTGGTCGCGTTTCGAACTGGAGCGTTCACAGTGGGATGTTGACAGGGCCGAATTGCAGGTGAGTTGGTCGCCAATGTCTTTTAGTCAGTTAGCCCTTTGCCGAAACTAAGTCTATTCAAAATTGTTCTTAATTGTACTTAAATTATCATTGGAAAGTTATCTTAAATTGTTAGTGAATCCATATTAATTGTTTTGAATATTATATATAATATATGTACACTAGAGGCAACCATGTAGTCATCAGCTTATGATTCATAGAATCTCAGAGACGCTTTTTACAGCACTCGATTATTTGAAGGGTTATTTACCAAGAATATGTGTATATAAATATTTTTTATTTGTGTATTGTACAAATTCCATAAAAGTACCTTTATTGCCATTTATTGACCCTATTGAAACTGAATATATATTAGAACGACTCAGCCATTCGATTTTTCAGAGGGTTAAAGGTCCTTGTTTGACGCCATTGAGAGCTCACTTTCCATTTCAATGATTTATTCGAGGCGCTAATGCATGAACATGCAAGGCAAACATTGAAGAGGAGCGAAACCCAAACGGACCGAAAAGGAGGAGGAGGAGCGGGGTTTGCTGTCCGCATGCAAGCGAATCGAGCCAAGCAATTGGCGTAATCGAATTTCTGCTCTGCTTGGCGCAGACAGGGACCGACTCCCTCGCAGCCTTTAACCCCAAAAAAACGCAACTCCTACCTGGAGTCGGGGTAATGTGCCCTCCATATCATCAGTGTCAATGTCGACCCACGCCTTATCGCTTTCACCTGTCAAACAGGCCAACCAGGCAGCCAACCCGACTCGTTATCGGTATCGATAGCAACGCAACCCCCTCCTGCCCGTCACGGTCTGAATGCAATGTGACATTCAAATCTCTCCCGACTTTACATCTCCCTGCACAAAAACAAGTTAGCAACGCAACGCACATTTCACGTCGCGATTTGTGAACCTGTTCGCCTTGTTTGTTGTTTTGGCTAAGCCGCACCAAGATCGAGTGGGCAGAGGCGTCACAGTCAACCCACCGTCCGTCCCAGCATGGACGCCATTTTAGTTTAGTTGGTTCTGTTCCCGCTCCCTGGGAATCGCTACACGTTCTCCATTCCCCCGCCTGCATCTATTTCCGTCCTCACGTTCTGCACATCTTTGTGTGTCAGTGTCGACTGTGGCGATGGCAACGTCCTTGCCTCACTGAATGCATGTGTCTTCCTTCGTTCTTCTGCTGAAAGCATCCACTTCCACTTCCTACTCGGCCGGCTTTTCCTGCTGCGGCGATTGTCAGGCAATTAAATTGTACAGTGGGCCTTCGATAATGCTCACTCGAAAAGTTGTGCATATGCATAAGTAAACAGCTAGAAATAAATTTCATGGCCCGATTTTTGGCTTGTGTAAACCATTTGACGTTGTTTTGCATAATCGCATAAAGATGTTCATCTTTGTAGTGTGATATTCTAAATAAGGAATATAATGTAATATTGCCAGCCACAAGCTTCCACAAATATAGAAATTTACAAAAGTTGTATTAAGACTATATGGCCTCTATACTAGTATTAAAATTATTAATTTAATTTAAACCTAATTAACTAAATAAAACTTTATTAATAGTTTTGATATCCACTGTGACGCATATTATAACTGATGAATGTAATTAACACTTTTGTATCAAGAAGTGACGCGGGGCAGCTGTTAATATATTTTCAATCATTTCCCAGTTGCGTCTGTGAGCGAATGCAATTTATAGATTAGGCATAAGCAACGCTGCTTGAGCACTTATATTAATAATTCTATTTATATTTGTGTAGATGTGTGATCGGATATGGTGTACATCTTCCCTAAGCCATTCATTATGCAATGATTTTACAAATATTATGCAAACACTTATCCAAGGCCCCTTGCCTTGTTCCAATGCGTTTTGTGGAAATTATAAATCAAAATCTTCAGTGCAATTAAGTAACAAATGCGCATTTGACATGGCATTCGTAATTTCTAATTACCAGCGAGTGTACGGCAAATAAAAACTATTGTACTTGCATGTCGTGGAGCGATTTGTGGGAAGTCCACTAAGGAGGCGTTGGCGTGCGCACCTCCGGCCCTTCGCCCTCCATTCTTTTCGAATATCCGCCAGAGCAACTTCAGCACAAGCGTTGCTATTAATTAGCCAACTTAAGGAGCCAAACGATATGCCATTGGGCGGTAATTTAAATGCACAACATGTTTCCATTAACAACCGCACAGCACAAAGAATCTCGCTCTCCGCTGGTGTGGCGCTGCTCTCTCTTTTTAGTTTTCGCTTCCCGTTGGTACTACTATTAGCACGGGCAAATTGTTATTGTTGTTAGTTCTGGTTCTGCGCTCCACTCATTCCACAGACATGCGTTTGCTTTGCACACCTGCGGGCGAAATTTTAGCGACAGGAAATGATAACGTTCTCTTTAATAAAGGATTGAAAAACATTTTCAAATATTTTTTCATGTGTTAAAAAATAACCACTTGTAATTAATTATATTCTTTATAGGCTATTTTCTTGTGCTCGGTAATATTATACTTCCATCCTTTTTATTTATATTATTTCTTGTACAATTTGCATTCATTAAAGAATATATATTTAGTTAAGCTCAAATATATTTGATTTTAAGTTCTCACTTGAAACTTGAGCTTACGTGTACTTTTGAAATGGTGAGGTCAGAATGCTGTAAAAAGACTATTTTAATTTATGCGTTATTTTGACCGGAACTGTAAGTGAGCGGGTGCCACCCACTTCCCCTTATTGCATGTTTTCTTTGAGGGGCCTCGTCATCGCTGTGGCATGAAAAACGGAAGGTCGCAGGGGAAGGCAGCAAGGTAATTGGAAAAGCAAGAGTCTCCTGCCTTAACGCATCTTGCTGCCCTGCAACTATGTCAGGTGCAGTGCATCCCATTTTCAGTTTTCCCTTAACGAATGCTCAGCGAATTGCGCAGTCCAAAAGTGCCCGCTGTTGCTACGCCTGCTGAATGGAACACCAAATGTAAGGGGAATATGGCATGTAAGGGAAGTGGTGGTTATGGTGGGCGGAATACATTGCAGAATGCATTGCAGTTTCTACGCATTTCGTTTAATCGGACCGACAGCGAGCTTAGATCCTCTCCTCCTCTCGTCCCTCCTGAACAGCTAATTGTGCCACTCATTTTATGTATCGCAATTAATTGAATTTAATTGTTTTTCGTTGGCCCGACGCAGCGGAGCGTCAATTATGCCCCGCAACTTGTGGCAATAGCAAACACAAGCATACTCGTACGCAACGCAATTGGATTGCAACGGCAGAAATGAAAAGGGGGACAAAGCCATACCATATGTGGAAAGCTTTAAACAGCAGTATTAATCATTTTTCTATACTTCATTTTGTTAATGTTTTCCACGGGGATTTATTACACATATTAGGTAAATCATTTTACGGTGGTAGCTTTTGTGGCTTTGGTTTTGTATTCCCCCTTGGAGAGGGTAATATAATTATTCCCAGAAATTTGCAGTGCATTGAAGTGCCTATAAAGTATATAGATTTAACATCATTAGCCGAATCGATCTATTCATCATTCTGTCTATCCCTCTATATAAAATTGGTTAATAATGTAGGCAAGGTATTCAATACTTTCCACGAATAATTTATTATTTTGAATAAACAACAATGGCATTTACAATTAATTAAATTAAATAATACAGATGTTTTTTGTTTGACCCTTTATTAAATTTTGCTATTTTTTAAAAGTAAATTAACACATCACTAAATCTCCTCCTATTCTGTATTTTGCAGGCTCGCATAGCGATGCTCCTCGGCGAGCGCAAGTGCTTGGAAAGCCTTAAGTCGGACCTGACGCGCCGCATCAAGATGCTGGAGTATGCGCTGCGCCAGGAGCGTGCCAAATTCTACCGGCTAAAGTACGGTACCGATCCGCCGCAGCTAAACGAGTTCAAGCCGTCGAACGAGGACGCGGGACTGGCCGGAGAGGTGGCCACCGACTCGGAGGTGCCCTACAGCAGTGTGTCCAACACCACGTGGCGGCAGGGCCGTCAGATGCTCCGCCAATATTTGGCCGAGATCGGCTACACAGACAACATCATTGATGTGCGCTCTAACCGGGTACGCTCAATCCTTGGGCTGAACAATAATGCGGAGCATGAGGGTAGCGGCGGCGGCCTGGGACTGGGTGGTGGACCCGGCGGTCCTGGCGGTGAAAACCTCAACCCAAACGTGAATGGAAACGAGAGCAACAAGCGCGCATCGGAAACGGAAGGTAGGCGATTGTTTTACGACCCCTGTTGGGAGATTTGAATAATTTGCTCACATTAGGCCGTCATACTCCCGCTAAAAAAGTGCAACAATCGATCGACGAGATAATCGTGGACACCGAGGCGGCTGTGATGGCGAACTTTGAGTTCCTGGGCCCCACAGAGATGTCCGACGACGACGAGATATCCGACGACCTGGAGATGGTGGCCACCGACAATGACGACACGGACGTCAAAATGGCCAAGCGGGCCAAGTCCGGCAAGGACATGCTGACCGAAGGTAGGTCTTGATGCGGATGTACCCATAATAGAACTTCCGCAGCCCTGCAGCCCTCTCCCCGCATGGGCCCACCTCGCATTATTACAATTTTTTGTTTTGATCGCCAAATCTTAGCATTACCAAATCCGAACTCAATTCGATATTTAGCTCCAGCTCCCGTGAATCCTGTGTAGAAATCCCACCTAGACTTTCGCTGGCTTGTATCTTACGCTTATTGTTTCTGTTTCTTTGGCTACTCTTTCTTCTACGCTCGTAGATCTTGAGGTCGAAGTGGGGGAGCAGCTCCTGAACGATATGAATCTTATGACCGAAGGTGCCTTTCAACAGATCGAACTAGCTTTCGCTTATTTTGTTAAACAATAAAATAGAAAAAGCCATAAAGGGTGTCCCAAAAGATTCACTCAAAAAAAAGTTATTCTATCATGATTAAATCTCTCTAGAAATAATAATTGAGCTTTTTAAATTAAATTTTAATTGGTATGAATTAAAGAGCTGTATTTAAATAACAAACTAAAAACGGTTCAAAATAATAGCTTTTATTTTTCAAAGCTACTAAAAATCACATTACTAATCATTACATTTATAGATCATTTTTGAAAAGAAAATATATTAATCATAATTATAAATACTAGTAGAACAAATTAACTCATTTTACGATTTGGTTTTTGAATTGAAACAAGGTTTAAAAATATAATTTAAATTATAAACAACAATTTGATAAATTAAAACTAATCAAAAATAAATCATTTTATGAAACTTAAAGATTTAAATCAGAATACATTTTCAAGAAATTGCTAACAAATATTGCATTCCTGCTGATAATGTTTGTAAATGATTTTTGTATAGAATATTAATCATTAGGTCTTGAATCTCCGGGACTCCCTGAGTGGTAACAATTAGTAAATGCAACATAATTAATAATCACAGTATTCCATAATCTTCCCGCAGAGGTGGACGGCTCGCTGGGACTGGGCGAGCTGGCCCAACTGACGGTCAATAACGAATCGGATGGGGCATACGACACAAACTCCAAGGACGGAACTGGCGGCAGTGCCGGCGGTGCTGGTTACCGCAAGACCTGGAACGCCAAGTACACGCTTCGCTCCCACTTCGATGGGGTGCGCTCGCTGATTTTCCACCCGGAAGAGCCGGTGCTGATCACCGCCTCCGAGGACCACACCCTAAAGCTATGGAATCTGCAGAAGACGGTGCAGGCCAAAAAGTCGGCCAGTCTGGATGTGGAGCCGCTGTACACGTTCCGGGCCCACACGGGTCCCGTCCTCTGCCTGGGCATGTCATCCAGCGGGGAGACGTGCTACTCGGGCGGCCTTGACGGCAACATCGAGTGCTGGCAGCTGCCGTCGCCGAACATCGATCCGTACGATTGCTACGAACCGAACGTGCACTCCGGCACGCTTGAGGGCCACACGGACGCCGTCTGGGGCCTGACCACGATGCAGAGCAATATTGTGTCATGTTCGGCGGACGGATCTGTCAAGCTGTGGTCTCCCTACAACAAGGAGCCGCTGTTGCGCACCTACACAGCATCAGAGGCGGAAGGCGCACCTTCCTCTGTGGATTTTGTGCGCAATGAGGTGGACCACATCGTAGTAGCGTACAACAGTGCCCACTGCATCGTCTACGATACGGAGACGGGCAAGCAGGTGGTGCGGCTAGAGGCGGCCCAGGAGATGTCCGGCAACACGGGGAAGTTCATCAACAAGGTGGTGTCGCATCCGACCCTGCCCATCACGATCACGGCGCACGAGGACCGACACATTCGGTTCTGGGACAACACCTCCGGCACGCTGATCCACTCGATGGTGGCGCATCTCGAGCCGGTCACCTCGCTGGCCGTGGACGCGCACGGGCTGTACTTGCTGTCCGGATCGCACGACTGCTCGATACGGCTGTGGAACCTGGACAATAAGACGTGCGTGCAGGAGATCACCGCGCACCGCAAGAAGTTCGACGAGAGCATATTCGATGTGGCCTTCCATGCCACCAAACCGTACATCGCCAGTGCCGGGGCCGATGGCCTGGCCAAGGTGTTTGTCTAAGGGAGACGCAGACGGATCACCACCACTCGCACCCCGGATCACAACGGATCGAGAGAATTCAGAATTCAGAATCGAGAATCTATTATCCCGAGTGCAGATTGCAGACGCAGAGGCAGATGCAGAATCCACAGCCAGCAGCTCACAGCTAAGCGATTACGAGTTCGAGTTAAATAATTATACATACATTATATATACACTATACATTTAAATCTAATTATACTTCAACCGAGAACAACAAATTATGCATACATTAAAAAAAGTGCGGGAAGTAAGCAGAACAAAACATAACGAAACCAATTGCTATACCGAAACGAAAAAGAAAAGAATTAACAATAAATTCAAAATGAGAAACGGCATTTCGAGAAACAAAGTCAAGTAGCGAAGAACGATAGTCGTGTAATCTAGGAAAGTAAATCTAAAGCAATGCATATTGCGGCATATACCCACAATTAAGTGCAACACATCATAAACATTATATATTTGTTAATAACCTAAAACACTGTAGCAACAAAGGAGCTTGATCTTGCCGTGGCTTTTACCCAAGATCGACCTACTTTTCGGTAATAGTTTTTAAATGGCACTAGCACAGCGACTGTTCGGAAATGAGTTGCCTGCTCAGCTCGACCTCCTGTACATTTTATATACATACACAAAATCACATATATATCTATATATATATACATATATATATATATATACTTATTCTATGCCCGTGGCAATACTTGACAATGGATCGTCGGGCTTGATAATTTCATCTAGACACTCGCTGTGAAAGTGCCGAAGACACGTTTCCTTCCCTGCAAGGCGATTCAGTGCGTCCTGCAGCAGGATGAGAATTCAGTGGAACACCCTTACGTAATGATGTAGACGATCAAATTGTGTAGACTAAGAAAGGCATATGCATATAACCATTTAACCCGACTCCATATTAGCGAAAGAGCGAGAAAATTTGTAAATTAACATTAATTAGATGACAGTCGCGGTGAGACGAGGGATAATGGCAGGTTTATTTATTTGAAGTAGCGCCTCGATAGATCGAACACAACCACACACAAAATGCGATGAGAAATGGAAACTTTACTAATGGATAAGTGCAGAATGCTTGTATGATTTCTACTGTCATTTAAACGGGGAGTACGCAATGCTTGGACGAACCACGGCGGTGGGCAGACGAAGATATAAATAATAATTGCAGGCAAGCTATAAACCGTACGCTAAGCTATTTATTTAATTTATGCCTAGTATTAAACGATGGAAACAAACAAACAAACAAAATGTTGGCGCCAATCGCTGATCCAATGGATTTCGTAGTTGAATATAAATTAGATTCGCTTATCGACGGATGCGTACTCGTAATTTTAATCAAGTAAATCTACATTGAATGATCAGATATAGATATGTGACTTGAACGTGAAAGCCGAGCAACTCAATATTAGTTTTAGTATTACCAATTATTATTACAATTATGTGAAGCCTGTCACCAACACTCTCCACAAGAACACATACCCAACCCACACCCGAAAGTTGATATTCAAAAGCGATGAATCAGAATCAAAAACAATTGCGATCTGTGTTTACCAAGCAAATCCTCTTTTATTTTAATTATGTATTCTAATTTACGCCTTAGTTGTTACAAGCGAAAACCCGGAATACCCACCGGATGGTTAATCCGACGAACAAGATGATAATAGTTGAAGTGGTTAGTGGATGGCAAAGTAGCCCCCACATACACACACCCCACACATCCACACACCCCACACACACACACAGTTATATAGCAGATATATACATTTACATTTATACATAAAATCTATTGATTTCTAATTTTAATTGTAAATTTCTGATTTTTTATTACCGTGTATTTTTATTTGAAATAAAGTTTTACAAAATGAATCCGTGTGTCTTGCCTTGCTCCCGCCTTTTGATTTCCCCAACAACTCAACCAACCAAACGCCAAACAAAAGCTACTCCAGCACAGCAAGAAACAAAACAAACATCCATTGAATCGATGGGATCGTTGTAGACCAGCTGGCTCTCGTTTGCAACGGCGGCTAAAATCAGTAACGTAAACATTGAAACACCCAGCCCAGACACAATTTCAACGCCTTTTCGTTTTTGGACAACAAAATAAAAAACAAAGATTTCGCTGCTGGCAGCCTTTTGGTTTATTGAATTTGCATGCAAACAAGGCAAACGAAATACTCGTATTTAAAAAAAAAAAAACGTATCGCACAACAGGAACATTTTCTTTTCGAACCGTTTACAAATCCACTGCCGTGAAAAGAAACACCAACAACACGCATCCGTTTCGTTCCACAGGGAATCGAGAGTCGAGATCCTCGAGTCTCCCCCCACATTAATCCAATACAAATATGTTGTAATTTTTCCGCATGAGAGAAGTGAGAGCTAAAATGCTGTAACAAATATAAATGAAGGAAATTCACATTGCGAATGAGATTTGTCATTCAACTATTGACTAAGCCAAGGATAAAACGCTGAGCATTACTTAACTAAGTAGTAATAAAGGTTCATTGTAGATTTGAGCATATAGGAAAGGATACAGATCCTAAACAACAAACAACAAACACCCAGCACATAAGTTTATACATACATATATATATATATAAATATATATATAGTTAAAAAAAAAATGCATATTAACTGAAAAAACAATACTTTTATAATAAATTGAAAATGAAGTACATAATACTCGAAGAAATACCATTCACACATTTCATGTTAAGATATAATAAAGTGAATAAATAAAATATTTAAAACCAATGATTTGTCGTATTTTATTACCCTCATTGCTATCTCGAAAATAGTATTTAATTGCCTATTTTTTAGATTTTAAATACTATTTAAAGGCTAAATATTATTTAAAAGCTAAATGTTGTAAATAAAATTATTTTTCCCACCTGAGCCTTTTTAAAATATTTTCCAAATATAAATAGATGATTAAGAGGAATTGGTAAGACCTTTTCATATACAAAACCTTTGCGGTTTTCACAAATAAGGGAGTTTAATTTAATGTATTATTAATAGAAAGTTTTTTCACATACACACAAATTTAAAAACTATATAACAATTTTTAACTAATATTTTAAACTAATATTTTATCTGGTTTTTCGTGCATTTATGCGAGTTGCTATCTTCTCAAGAAGTGGAAAAGTTAGTTTCTTAAATGAATTTTTTAGAAAACCTAAAATGCTTACTTATTTTTTAAGTTAAACAATATTTTAATCAATTGTTAAAAATTCTGCAATTTGTTTTATTTAAAATAAAGCGGAAGTTCCTATTTCTCCAATGACATTTTAAGGAAATCAAAATTTTTTTGAAATATTTAAAATGATTTTTGAACAATACTTCATTATATTCTTCAAATTTCAGCATTTTAATTTATTTGAATAAGTTGCCAAATAACGAATATTCCAAAGTTCCATTTTGCTTAGAACGTCGCCAACTTGACGCTGTGTTCAGTATGACCCTTTGAATTGGATTTCAGATCCATGGCGTATGGTCACACCGAAGTGCTAATATGACAAATGATACAAAACAATAAAATAATGGATGCGAGTGCGAATATCACAGGCGCCGTGGATAAGACGCAGGTAGACATGATATATCAACTGGTGGATGCCACCTACAACTGTTGGGATCTTGCAGATACCACCGTTGAACCAAAAGCGCATTCTGGCCTTTGTCAATCACTTCCTTGTGAACACTTGCAACTTCCTCAATGAGTTTGCCCTGGGTTGTGAGACAAAGTTTGTGGAAATGGAGCGGCAGTTGCAGAAAACGGAGGCGGCTCTGATAATCCTCGAGGCCAAGCTCGCCTCCATTCCCACTGAACACCACATAGAGGATGTTAACAAAAACATAGAACCCATTTTAAAATCCAAAGCCAACGAGAAACAGGCGGCTCAGCCTGAGGAGAGGCCAGCGCAACTCATTGAGGAGGAAGTTCCTCCTGAACCACCGGCAGGTGTGCGAGCTTGCAAGGATCTGCGATACATTAAGTTCTTCAAAATGCTGCATGTGGGAGTGCCCGCGCCTGCGATCAAACAGAAAATGAAGTCCGAAGGACTGGAGCCTCAGATCCTAGAGTGAGTTGTAACCAACAAGTCGGGTTTCTAGTAGTTCATCCTCCTTCGATTTATATTCCAGCACACCCGACCTGATCCTGGCAGATGGAACGATGGAGTAACCCATTTATGTGATTTAGCAATTGTTGCTTCAACTTTTCAATTAAACGTGTTGTACAGCTTAAGTCTACAATTTAATTTGTTTTATTTCCCGTCATGCGACGGGCCGTAAACAACTTAAAAAACACTTCGATAGCAAAAAAGTATTCCGGATGGAGGTGGAAAGCAGCCTAGAACTGGATCATCTGTCCCTTGCGCTTCTTGTCTCCGCCCAGCTCGAAGTGCTTGCAACGCTTCAGTGGGGTCTGCTTGCGGAACTTGCACTCAGTGCACTCCATACGCAGCACAATCTTCTTGGTGGTCTTAGCCTGAAATTGGTAAAAAAATAACAACCATTAGTAAAGCAAATATAAAGCTATGTTAAGGATTTGTCTGAAGCTGCAGGTGGGGCGTTGAGGATATGGCATCCAAAACGCTGCCTTTAAGGCCACACCGGTGCAACAACAATTTTGATCTGGCACAGTTTGTTCCCACCAAAAAGCCGAATGCTCATCGAGCGGCAGCGATTTAGTTCTACTAAGCGCCTCTATTTTAGGTAACCAAGACTGTCGGGAGCTTAAAAACGCTTTTTGAGTTTAATATATTTAACAAAAGTTTAAGGGATTTGATGAAAACGTTATAATGGTGTGTCGAATTAAAGACCTTAGCAAATTATCTTGTGTGAAGAGGAAACATTATGTTCTCGTTTGTGAATATTGGGTCTATAAACTTTACTTTAATAATTAGAATTTGTGAATGCAATAATCCGTTTTCGTTCTCCATTCTTAGAAGAATTTTAATAACATCTCGATGGAAAGTTTTCTGATGATTATCCAAAAATTTGAGCACCTTTCCACCATTTTATTTTGAGAGGGAATTTATAACCCTTTGGGGTCTCATACAAGAAGCGTTTTTAGAGTTCCGACAGTCTCGTTTGCTGATTCCAATTGGAAATCCAATCCACCGGATCCGGTACTCACCTTCTTCCTGAAGATGGGCTTGGTCTGTCCACCGAAACCCTGCTGCTTCCTGTCGTAACGCCTCCTGCCCTGGGCGCCCTTGCGCTCCTTGGACTTCTTGTACTGCGTCACCTTGTGCAGCTTGTGGACCTTGCACTTCTTGCAGAAAGTGCGACGTTGTTTTGGTACGTTCACCTGCGGGAATACACGAAATAACACATCGTTAGTGGGGAAATTTCTTGAGGCTTCGCGAGCGGCACAAACATCGCATTTTCGCAGACGAACAGAACGCACTTAGAGCCCGGGTCGGCACTCAATTTTCCGCTCAAGGCACAAGCGAACTTTCACTCGATGCCATCGCATTGCCTACGCTCGGGTTCGTCCAGAATTGACGCGGATGTTTGTCGATTTTACGGAACATAAATGGAGCGCTTACCATCTTGATTTCTTGAGCGCACAAAAAGAAGGAATCGGAAATTAGAGTGACCGAATGCAGGTCCGGCAGAAGTGGCAGAAAAAGCACTCAGGTTGGCAGCCCTCACCGGCCTATTGCAGCACTGTTTTTTGTGACCGCTCTTTAGTTCAGTAAATTTTCGGCAATTTTTAAATATTGTTAGGCTTTTCGGATGTCGAAAAAAAAACGATTTTATTTTCATTAAAAATATATCTACGTTTTTTTAAACTCGTCTGATCAAAGATTTTGAATAGCAGTATATGGTCAAGGCAACATATGAATAATTTATTTAAATTGTTACAAATTATGAAACGTTAATGCCAACATAAACAATACAAACTTTTACAAAAAATTTAAAAATGTTTTCAATTATTAAAACATATAAATTTTAAAATTATTAGTAAGTTTTATTAAGAAAAGAGTGGACAGCCCGTCTCATCTGTTGCAGCTTCCGTGCGTTTGCAGTACTGCTTTGTCGCCGACTGCCCAACACTGGCCCATCCTCGCCTTACAACACTTTCCCCCCTCGCACTGTAAATAAATCGAAATATTTTCATAAATTTTCTCGCGAAAATAATTGGAAATAGAGCGCATCCCCCGCCGCAAAAAGCCCTCCCGCTGGTGGCCCGGGCCCAGCCCCCAATCCTGTGCAATGGACGCAGCCGGCAGAAGCTGGCTGCTGCCAAATTGGTCAATTTAAGTGCCCAAGAAAAAAAACGGCCCAGTGATTTGAGGCGATTGTGCGATGCTCGAGAAATTTGCATAAAAAGTGAGCGATTAAAATGCGAAAAATGTACGCGTTGCTGGCAACCTTGACATTCTGGACGCTTACGCTGCGCTTGCCGATGCCCTCGGAGCAGGTCCAGACGACACCGACGGTGCCGTGCGATCGCAGCAGGAAGGTCTTCACGGACTTCTACGGCGAAATCAGCGACGGCCCCTCGGGGCACAACTACACACAGGACTCGCATTGCGAGTGGCTGATTAAGGCGCGGAATGACAGCCAGTTCATCACCCTGACGTTCCACAGCATGGGCACCGAGTGCTCCTACGACTATATCTACGTCTACGACGGCGACTCCTTCAACTCGACGCTACTGGGGAGCTTCAGCGGGCGGACGCAGCCTCAGCGTTTGGTGGCCCGCAGCGGAAGTGTGAGTGGTCCTAACTGGGTCGGAAAATCGAAGTTATTACATGAGTCAGGGTACTCATCGATTGTAAATCGATGGTTTATAGATTTAGATTAGATTTCTCCGATCGGAGTGCGTTCAGTGGGTTTAAATGAAAATTAAGAAATGTAGGAACAAAAACATAATGTTTAAAAAATTTGATGTATTTTTTAGAGACGCTAAGCAAGAGTAGAATGTTAACATCGAAGCCCGGAGTTGGGAATATGTTTTGTTTTATGTTTTTTTGCTATGAATGTTCTGTTATATAGTGTTTCAATTCCGGTATATACTTTATATATGCGGAAATGTATTATTTACTTCTTATATGAGATGCATAGGATATAGTAGTCTGCTTCTGGTTAGATTAAAAGATCCGCAGAAAGGCCATTGAGCAAATGTTTGATTATTCTAAAAATCCAAAGAAAATCATATATCAGTATCAAGTTTGCCGGAGTTTTAGAAACTTCTGCAGCGAAAAAAATATTGCAAACAAATATACATGGGTACTTCCAACGAAAACATGAAACCCTAACTAGCCATATTTCCCACCTCCTTACGATTTCTGTTTGATTTTCCACCCCCAGATGCTTATCCTCATGTACAGTGATACGAACTATGTGCTGGATGGCTTTCGCGCCTCATATTACATATCAAACTGCCTGAACAACTGCCACAACCATGGAAAGTGCATTGGACACCAATGCGTCTGCCACGGCGAGTGGGTGGGGCCCGACTGCGAGGACGAGGCCTGCCCCCAGCGATGCGGGGAGAGCGAAGGGCGCGGACGGTGCCAGAAGAGCATCTGTCATTGCTCGCGAGGATACAGTGGGAGGCTCTGTGATCTGAGCGACCATCCGGCGGGCAATAGTTGGCGCTGGCTGGCCACCGATGCCGAGGGGATGACTCCCCGAGCTGCCCACACTGCCGTCTACATGGAGGACGAGGACGCCATCTATGTCTTTGGAGGGTACGACTTGAATAACGTGATTAGTACTCTACAGGTGAGGATTTCAGTTTAAAACAAAACAATTTGAACTAAGAAATAATTGAATTGTTTGTATTTTAGTTCAATAATTAGCCCTTCGAATTTTATTATTTGCAATCATGTGCTATCTGCATTATGAGTTTAATAACCCCTTAATAATTTTTACAAATAATTACCTTTAATCGTATGCATTTGCAGATTTATCGCTTTAGCACCAGCCAGTGGGAGGATGAGTGGGGCATTGCTCTGCAGAGTCGGAGGCACTTCTATCACCCACAGAAGATCGACCACACCCTGCTCAAGGCGGTGCTGCAGCACAAGAACGAGGACGAGGCCAAGCTCTGGGGCCTCAATAGCGACGTGAGCTTCTTCCGGAACATTCTTTACACTCTGGCGGAATCGAATCTTCATCAGCGACGTACCAGATCTTCGTTACCCCTGACCATAGTGAATGCAAACTCAACGGACGAGGAATTGAATGAGTATTTGGAGGACATCCTGGAGGAAGTGACGGATCACAAGCCCCACGGACGCTATGGGCATGCAGCGGACAGAGTGCCGGGTGGATTTGTGATTTTCGGGGGGAAACATGCAAACGGCAGCTTCTATAGTGATCTTTGGCAGTACAACAACACTGAGAACGGCGGAAAGTGGAAGCAGATGGCCATCCGATCGGAGGTAAAACCGCCGGCAGTTGCCAGGCACACTTTAAACACAGCTGGAAGCCATCTCTACTTGTTTGGAGGCAGCTTGGAGTCGGGTGAGTTTTCGTCCAGTGTCTACCGCATCCGACTTCCCTTGACCGAGGACTCGCAGTGGGAACTGGTGAGACCCAGGGGTGGAAAGGCCCTCGATGTACGCCTGGCTGCCCACTCAACCGTTTACTACAAGGGCAGCAACTCCCTGATTGTGTTTGGTGGGATTATGACCAGTTTGGCTCGCTTCTCAAAGCTTTCGGATCGGATTTACGCCTTTCAACTGGACCAATTCTTCTGGACTGAGATACAGTATCCGCGAACTGCTTTGAGGGACACCAATATACCCAGGGAGCGTGCATTTCATACGGCTACGATTTCCGGAAACTACATGGTTGTCTTCGGGGGCTACACACATCGACACAATAAGGATGAGATCTGCTATGACAACCAGATGTACTGGTACCACCTCAGCTGTCACATCTGGATCAATCAGGTGGTCTCCGCCGATGACAGCTTGTACCCGAAACCGCAAGGGGTCTTCGCCCATGCGGCTTCACTGCGTCGGGATCACACCCTGCTGATTGTGGGAGGCTATCATGGGAATGTGAATGCGGACCTTTTTGCCTACGAACTACCGCAGGTTTTGAGGGTGGAGAATAGACTGTACAACCCGGAGGTTTCCTGCCGACTGCACGCCTCCCACTCTGCCTGTCTCTCAAATCCGGAATGTGGATGGTGCTCGGCGGACAGCAGTTGTTATGGCCGCACCATTGGCGCTAATTGCACCACCAATCTGCAGACCACAAGGTGCCCGGGTATCTGTCCCTCGCTGGGAGATTGTCACTCTTGCTTGGTGCACGGATCGCAGTGGAGAAAGTCCTCGGCCGGATTTTCGGTGGCCAGCAAGCTGGGTCTGAACGAGTGCTCGTGGTGTGTGCAGAATGCCAAGTGCCATCATCGCGACGATAACTACGGGGTATGTGGTGATAGTTCCGGGTGGTGGGGTGACCAGGGCACGGAGATTCGACGACCCTCCCTTTGCACCGTCAACGATCGACGTCCGGGACTGACCTATGTGAAGTACAACTTCCCTATCAACTACACCATGCCGGACTACGTGGGCATTGTGAACGCCACCATGGTGGATTTTGCCTCACCGCCGTTTACTACCTACTTCGAGCACAAACTAGAGGGCGAGATGCTGGCACGATTGATGGGATTCGTGCGTCCGAAGCACAACTGGAACAACTCGGCCATCCAGGTCTGCACCAGCTATTCCACTGCTGTGCTTCGCGCCGGCCTTGGCCTTAATCTAGATGAACTGGTCAACGTAACCATGCAGAGCTCCAATCAGAGCTATTGCAGCAACGTCCAGCTGCCCACCAACGAGCAGCCCTTTCTTATCGACTTTCAGGTAGGTTTCGGGAAGATTTCAAATGTGGGAAGACATTCTTTCTAACATTAATTTTAAATCTTCTAGGCCCGACGACGTATTGGTGGCAATGGCATCTACAACGCCTACCAGAAGACCAAGATGGAGCTGCAGCACCTGCACAATGGCCAGCTGAACGCCCTGACCTTTGAGTACTTGGAGCCATATTACTCCGGCGACTGCACCACCTACGACAACTGCTTGCACTGCCTCACGGACGCCTCCTGTGCTTGGTGCCCTCTCACCGGGAGATGTCATTTGAGGTCGGTAAACGAGACGGCGGTGTGCCGGATGGAACCGGATCACTGGTCGTATTTGATCAGCCAGCCCAGTCAGTGCTCAAACTGTACGAACTACGTGAGCTGCGAGGCCTGTGCGGGAAGCTACGATTGCGAGTGGTGGACCGAGGATGCCCGATGCGGTCGTATTGGCAAGTCGAACACCAGTGTGCGGGCGGTGGAACAGTGCCCGAAACCTTGCCGAAATCGAAACGGTTGCCAGGAGTGCTTGGGCGAGCGGGGAAGGTGCGTTTGGTGCGAGGCCAGTTCCCAGTGCTTCAGTTTCTCCGTCTATACGAGCGAATACCAGTTTGGGATGTGCCGCGAATGGATGGACCAGGTGGTGAGTCGCCAGCCGCAGGAGCCAACGGATGTGCAGAAGCTACCCCAGTCCGGACCACACCACCAGCAGTGCAAATCGTGCGAGCAGCACAAGAACTGCACCTCCTGCTTGCGCACTCTGAGCTGTGGATGGTGCTTCGACCGGGACAATCCCATAGAGGGAATCTGCATGCAGGGCGACTTTAGCTACAGCGCTGGGAATTGCTCCTTGGCTTTGAACAGCTCCTCCCATCACGACGCCGAGTGGGCCTATGCCCAGTGTCCGGATGTGGACGAGTGCGGATTAGGGCTGCACGATTGCCACAAGGAGGCCAAGTGCACCAACACACAGGGAAGCTACAACTGTCACTGCCGGCGCGGTTATGTGGGTGATGGACGGTTTAGCTGCGTGAGGACTTGCTTCGAAAACTGCGTAAGGGGCAATTGCTCCGGACCGCCAGACTATACTTGCCGTTGCGAGCTAGGCTGGACGGGAGTTGATTGCGGCTTGAGTTGCGGCTGCCACAACCACTCGACGTGCGCAGAGAGAATAGGCAAGTGCGACCAGTGCCAGGAGTGGACTGAGGGTGAGAAGTGCGAGAAGTGCCGGCAGGGGAGTTATGGTAACGCCACCGGTCCTCAGGGCTGCCATCCCTGCGAGTGTAACGGTCATGGGGCTCAGGATGCAGGCATCTGCAATGTGAACAATGGCGAATGCTTTTGCAAGGACAATACGAAGGGTTCGAAGTGCGATGTGTGCGAGGACGGCTACTACGGAGATCCTAGAGAAGGCGGTCAGTGCTACTACCAGTGCGAGTCTCGTGGCATGCTGACCAACATTGGGAGGAGTGCCATTGGATCCTATCAATCGTACAGATCCCGCTGGGGCGCCAGTCTGGAGGTGCGCGAGTGCTTGTGGATTCTCCAGCCAAAAACTTTGCATGCGGAGAGGTCACTGCTCCAGCTAGAGTTTCAGTGGCAAAGCCTGGCCCTGGATTGCGATGAGAATGCCGTGTATATCTACGACAGCCTGCCGGATCTCACAGGAGCTACGCAGCAGAATCAGCTCCTGGCGGTGGTCTGTGCTCCCTACAGCTCGGCAAGGATTATCGAGGCGCGTTCCAGCCACATCACTGTTCACTACAAGCAAGGAAGTGAAAAGCGCCACTTCGGATTCAATGCCCTTTACTCCGTGAAGAATTGCCTTGCCGGGAGTTGCTCGCCCCCGCACATATGCGATGACCAGATGCGGTGCGCCTGCCCCACAGGTTACGTGGGCCCCCGGTGCGAAATCGAGGTGTGTCCAGGGAACTGCAACGCAAAGCGAAATCTGGGATACTGCGACACGGAGTATGGTAGGTGCATCTGCAACAATGTGAACTATGCCGGAGCAGATTGTGGCACTTTGGTGCAGAGAAACCACTTGGTTCTGACGGAGCTATTCAACACCCAACTGCTGAGCGAGAGTTTGGAGCATCTTCGTAAGACCATACCCAGATTTGGACACTCTGTGAATGCGGATCGTCGGGGATCGCTGTGGATGTTCGGTGGCTATTCTCCCAACAACGGTCCGTTGAACGATTTCCGGCAGTTCGACATGAAGAACAGCACCTGGCTGCAGGTCACTGTGGAGTCGTCCACGCCGGAAGATCGCATGCCCCTTGGTCGTTACTTCCACGCTGCCGAGATTTTCGTGAAGCGACAGATTATCTACATTTATGGAGGCATCAGTGCCAATTCCCAGCTACTCAATGACTTTTGGATGTTCTCGATTCAGAACCAGCGCTGGAGCCTGATCCAGGTGCAGGTGGAGCAGAGAGGAAGTGAATACCCGGTAAGTGCGGAGAAAGGCAATGGGAAGTTCCAACTAAAATTAGTATTTCATATTTCCAGGAGGAAGTGCCGCCACCTTTGGCAGGCCACACTCTGACCCACCTGCGCTACCAGGAGCACGAGGCTCTATTCCTCATTGGCGGACTAACCCTGAACAAATCCCGACCCCTGGAGGTGTGGGAATTTAATCTCGACACGGGCCGCTGGCAGCATCTTTCACCTGTGGGAGCCCGGATGCCAGTGCTTTATGGGCACACGGCCGTCTATCACCAGGAGACGAGCAGCGTGTACTTGTTCGGTGGCTTTGCCAACGAGCCGCAGAGCAATCTGTACGCCTTGGATCTGCAGAAATTGAGCTGGACAGAGTTGCCCGCATTCAAGGAGTTGAACTCTCCGGCATCGCTGCTGCCGAGAGCTCGCTACTTCCACTCGGCTGTGAGCACACCCCACTACATGATCGTCTACGGCGGAAGATCGCAACCATACAATGGAACGGATGTGCTGATAGCCTATGTCTACTCCTGCAACCAGTGGGTTCGCTTGACGGAGGATGTGGAGTTGATTGGGCGTCTGCCGGCTGCGAACTATGCGGAGGACATGGCCATTGATCCGGAGTCGGGTGTGATGTTCGTGATCGGCGGATGGGATGGCATTTCCACGCACAGCCATGTGACCAGGATAGCCCTGCCGGACGACATCTGCCAGCTTTGGAGTGGGGGAAAGTACCAGTGTCGTCACTATATGGGATGCAGCTACTGCACCATACAGAACACCTACAGCTACAGCAGCCACTGCTTCAGTCACGGGCGCACTCCATGCGCCAACCACAATGGCACCTTGGTGGTCAACAATGGAGCTGCCTGCAATGATGAGTGGATGGCGAATAGGAACTGCTCCGCCTTTGCCACATGCAACGCCTGCCTGGCTGCCTGGCCATCGCATCAGGAGGTGGCTCCGGTCTGCCAGTGGTGCGATGAATGCGGCATCCGGGGCAGGTGTGTTCCAGCAGGCATGGATTGTGGCTGGCGCAGTGCATGGTGCAATACAGAGATGAGTGTGGGAGTTTTAGGACTATGCCCACTGCCCCAATGCTACCAACTAAGCTGCGAAAGCTGCATGCTGCAGCCGCTGTGTAATTGGGCAAGGAATGACCTGGGGACAGTAGAGTGCATTGCCCGGGAGCTGGTGGAGAAGAACCATTACCGCCTGGTAGAGAATTGTCCACCGTCTTGCCACACTCTCGAGAACTGCAGCAGTTGCTTGAGCCAGACGCAGATTCCCAACGAGTGCAAGTGGTCCACCATGTTGAACGCCTGTCTGACTCCCAGTTCCCAGCCCCTGCTCTGCGCTGGAGGCGTTTGCGGATTGGTTCTAGAGTCCAGCGAGCTGGAGCGCTGCCCGGAGCCGTGTCATGTGTACAGGCAGTGCTCCAGGTGCTTGGAGCACGCCCACTGCGGTTGGTGTGCCCGCGAGGGCTTCAATGGCGATGGCATCTGCACCGAGGGTGCGCTGGAGCATAAGCAGGAGCATCCATCGGGTTCTACTTGTGATCTGATCTACGCCAGCTGGCGCAACGACTCCCTACTGACCCCTGCGGATGTGGTGTCCTGGCACTATGTGAACTGCCCGGCAGAGAACGAGTGCTCCAATGGGCACCACAATTGCGATGCCGTGTCGGAGCAGTGCATTGATCTGAACACAGCGGCGGGCTATCAGTGCGAGTGTGCCCAGGGATATCGAGAGGAGCACGGATCCTGCCTGCCCGTTTGCAGCCAGGGCTGCGTGCGGGGCAATTGCGTGAGTCCGGATGAATGCCAGTGCGACTTCGGCTACGTTGGCGCTAACTGCAGCATCCAGTGCCTGTGCAATGGTCACTCGAACTGCGAGTCCAGCAGCCGGCTGGACATCTGCCTGAAGTGTCACAACAACACGATGGGTGAGCAGTGCGAGAAGTGCCAGCCCTTGTTCGTGGGCAATCCCCGCGAGGCTCACGCCTGTCAACCCTGCTCGGACTACTGTCACGGTCACAGCGATGTGTGTGTGGCCTACGATTCCGATCCCGCCGTGTTCAATATGACCCGTTCCGATCTGGAGAGGATTCTGCCGGAGGGTCCTGCGCATAATGCCACCTGCCTGAAGTGTGGCAATCACACGGCCGGCGATCGATGTGACACTTGTTTGACCGGGTTCTTCCGGGGCAGCGAGGATCTGCAGAAGGAGTGCCGCCCGTGTCAGTGCCATGGTCATGGGAGTGTCTGCGATCCTGTCACTGGAGAGAAATGCAACTGCGCCAACAACACGGAAAGCGATGCCACCTGCACCGTGGGTGGGGGGAAGAACTCGGCCCAACTGTGCTGGATGGTGCAGTGCTCCAAGTGCCGGGACTCCTACGCCGGCAATCCAACCGATGGACACCAGTGCTATAAGCAGATAACCGTTGAGTCCCGCATGTGCTTCGATGCCAAGCCCATAGGTAAGTTGTAGGCTAAGTTTACTTCTTGGAGGTTCCGATTCTAACTGATTTCAGAAGAGATTTCAAGATAATTGTCTTTTTGTTTCCCCTCAGAGGAGTGCAAATCCAAGCCAGCTGCCCTGAAACCCGGCCAGACAGTGTTCTTTGTAATCCAGCCGCGCTTTATGAACGTGGACATACGCATCACTATTGACGTGACTCAGGGCGAACTGGATGTGTTCATGTCGCCGCAGGACGACTCTTTCATCGTGGAGACGAACGACACGACTGGCTACCACGAGATATTCCTGGACAATCGCTACAACTGGGGACCTAAGATGCGGCGGGAGCATCCCCTGAATGTGGCCGTTCCCAGGCACGACAATGCCACCATTCAGAAACTGTTCGCTCCTGAGCGTCGCATCGGAGGCGGTGGCCTGGGCGGAGGAGGTGGAGAGCGGATCGGGGCCAACACTTACTATGTGCCTCAGCTGCAGGACTGCAAGAGCCATGGGGGTCACAACTTCATTGTGAAGGACCACCATGCTAAGGATCTGAGCACCCACGTGACCCTCAACCACTGCAACACGCTTTTGCGATTGTATGGGTTGAGGAATCGCTTGGTGCTCACCTTGCCGCAGCATGCCCACAATCTGAGCGCCACCCGGTTCTTCATTGCTCTGCGAGCGAGCTCCGGCCCGGAGCCGAGCTATGGGTCCGTGGTGTTCCGCCAAGACCAGCTGCACATTGATCTGTTTGTGTTCTTCTCGGTGTTCTTCTCCTGCTTTTTCCTCTTCCTCGCTGTCTGCGTGATTGTGTGGAAGGTGAAGCAGGCGGCGGACCTGAGACGGGCCAGGCGGCAGCATGTCGTAGAGATGTTGCACCTGGCCAAGCGGCCTTTTGCCCAGGTCTTTCTGTGCTCGGACAGCCTCGCCGAGGGCAGCCCCCAGCCGTCCTCTTCCTCCTCTCGAGCCAGGCGACATCGCGCCCGCCAGGCCCTGCTGCTCCAGCAGCAGCAAGGTGAGCCAGCTGCTGGAGATGCCCCAGTGACTCCCGCGATATTTCATCACCATCACCACCACCATCATCACAGCATCCACAGCCGCCGACACGAGCCGCACATCATGCTGGTGGCCATCGAACCCACTGCCGATAATCTGGCAGCCGTCGGAACCGTGTTCGTTAGCCTGCCGGGTCGCTCAAGAGCTCCCTCGAGCATTGCTCTGGGGTCCACGCTCATCTCCTACACCCGGCCAAATCCAATGAATGCCCGGCAGTTCATACGCGCCCAAAGGGGCCACCCTGCAGTGGCCAATTATCCGGCCTAAAAATGCAGCAGGAAAAAGGAAACTCAATACTGGAAACTGGAATCTCTGACCAGCTGGAACAAACTAGATTTTAGCCATGGGCTGGGTGAAAACCAACCTAGTGAATTATCTGTGCATGTATGTACGTATCCAGTACATAACGAAAGACATTCGAATAGCATATATCTATCGGGGTATCGGTGTAAATGAATAGTTTAGGTTAAATTCTCTGTATATAACGTTTAGATAACGCAAATAATGACTACAACTCTATGGTTACTGTACATAAATGTGCAGAAGGTATAGCTCCTGCTCTCACAGCAAATCTTCTATATAATAATACGAGTACTACATACACTACTTATCGAAGGATAAACATACAGGAAATGGATAAATACTAGATTTTAAGCATATTTAAGCGGAATATTGGGTCTCGAAATTGTAATAGGTAAGCAAAAACAAAACAAAAATCGAAAAGCATTCACGAAATTTACACGCAGAACAAATATTTGGACTGATTTTCATTTAGCATTCATTTGGCTAATCCCTAGTTTAAATCTGAGTTGATATAATTGGGAGTAGCACTAAAGCGGACGCAAAAGCAACAAAACAAAAAGCAACCTAGTAGACAAGTCAAAGTTATTATACTTCCGAGTACGCATATAGCAAGAGGAATTTAATCTAAATGGTAATACATTAATGGGTGTCAATTTATCGCGAACATGAACATTTAAAGCCATATGAAAACAAAAAACAAAGAATATATCAAGATATACGTATAATTATAGTAACATCTGAATGTGTCATAGCAATTAAAAGTTGATTGTGTCGAACTTAAGTGGATGTAATTTCTGTGGCGCTCGAATAGGTTTCTTTTTAGCTTCTAGCTTTGTACTCTATGATTTTCATTATCGCGTACCTAACATATATGTGTATATTGTATGTATTTTTGTATTGTACGAAGTATTACGAAATTCCTTCCCGGTGGGTGGTAAGCATTTGCTCAATTAGTTCGTTAGTTCTCTACTGCGCACTCTTACGCATCTATGTACCTACTATGTTAAGCATAAGATACTAATTTTACGACTATCCAGTTTCTTCACACACTCGTTATGTTTACACACAAAAGCGCACATACACAAATGCGGTCGGGATGGGGATTTTGAAACTCCCCGATCCCGACTGCACCTAACAGACGAACAAACTCCTACAGAATCTTTCCTAACACAGCAGTGACCAAAAGGTTGTATCAAATTCTCACTATATCGCTTTAGTTTAGAACTCCCTCCTTATATGTGGTACTTTGTTTTTTTTACACTCTCGGTTTACGAAATTAGCAAAATTTTTAGAACTGATGTACATTTAGCATTTACACAAATTGTCCCATTTTGCAATATATTTATAATTACATATTATTATTTTTTTACTTGTGTTTTGCAATAAAGATGAAAGTTTGACAAAAAATAAATCAATCTGTTTTAATCTACGGAAGTGTAATGTCATATGTGGTAATATAATCCGATCAGAACAAGATCTATTCCAATGAACATTATAAACTGATTCTCCTATATATTACTATTTAAGTTAAACTATTATTGTGATTAATTTATTGTCACAAAATGTGATATGAAAAGTTTTTAGGTATTCACTATTATTTTACCACTCAAAGAGGTGGTGTGTGTGATAAAATAAACTCATAACATTTTAATTCATTGTGCAAACGAATAATTTTTATTATTTAAATAGGTTTACGTGATAAATATATATTTATGCTTTATGTTAGTATTATCAGCATGCAATTGCTTCGAAGTCTATGCTTCAGTTGGTTAGGATAATCGCTTGAATTTTAACTAGATGTTGTGGTAGAAGGCAGGGCTGCGAGTGTATCCTCTATATAGCGATCCGGATGTTCGATGAGATGCAGGAGATCTACAAAATACAAAACAAATAAATAATCTTGTAAGGAATATCCATATAATGGATCACCCACCTGCCACATCGCAAAACTCGACGAAGGAAGTGCACGGCAGGAACTCCTCGGTGAGGGTCTGCAGTATGTTATCCGTCATCTTGAGCATAGCCTCATCGTTTTTGCGCAGGTAGTCAAACAGCGAGATGGGCCAGTCCTCCTCCTTGGGCGTGGTGACCGTCTTGAAGAGGAAGTTGTACAGCAAATCGATCTGTGCCCACATCATGAGGAAGGGCTTGTACACGCTGTAGTCCTTCTCCTGCCGATCCGACGGCGACAACAAGGCCTTGCACTGCACCGAGGGGGAGATGTGCCTGGCCTGGGCCACCGCAATCAACCGCTTGAGATGCGCCAGCTTGTGCTTGTTCCACATTTCGCGACTGTGCAGGGAGAGTGAGATGGTGGCCATGTAGAGGGGACCGTCCACCTCGTAGCCACACTCCAGCCACTTCTCGCTTGGCGGCGCTTGCAGATATGTGAGCAGGGTCTTGCTATCCCTGGCCGCCGATCTCGAGGAGAGCAGCAGGTAGACCGCATAGAAGAGGAGGTACGGCACGAAGTGCATGTTGGATTGGGGACCTCCGCCTCCGGCATCATCGTGGAAGCTGCGCTCCCAAGCGAAGCGCAACAGCAGCAGCTTCAGGTCATGCACACTGTTCGGGTACGAGACGTCGCATCGCTGGGTGCTCTCCTGCATGTAGCTGCTGTGCCGAGTCATGCTTCCAGAGAAAGCCGCCTCACCCACCGATGGACCCCAAAGGGGCAGCAACCCATTGCACCTGGTGTTGGCATTCTGCAAGCTAGCCCTTTCCCACTCATCGCGTCCCCGGGTCAACCTAATGGCGGAGGTGTGACAGTCCACATGCACCACATTGAAGTGAGTCACCGTGGTGTAGCCAATGGTTTTGCGCGACTTGAGCTCGAACTCCTCCACGTTGCAGCGCTTAGTGAAGGTGTAGATGCCCAGCACCTTCTCCGGCTGGCAGGCGTAACCCTCGCGGCAGATGAAGCAGGTCAGGCCAGTCTCGTCGCGCAGCTTCTCGATCTTCTGCAGGATGGAGCCCTTGGCCGTAACCTGGCCCTTCTCGTTCGTCCGCATGCCCAGAGCGTCCAGTTGTTTCTCCCTTGTGGCCATCGCCAAGCGCTTCTTTTCCGCTCGCGTAAAGTCTCTTACCTCCTGCACTCGCGCCGCTGTGGCTGCGTCCGTCGAGAGCGCCTCCAGGAGATTCTCTGCCAGGCTGCCCACGTGCTCATCGCTGGACACCTGCTCCAGGCGGTGGATGATGGGTATAATGTCCTTGCTGATGGCCACCTGTGTGGCTTCGTGATGATTGGAGAGGCCTGTGAGGAAACGCAGGATGTACTTCAAGCTCGGTCGCGAGATAAACTCCTTCAGCTCGTCGGAGTCGGTGCGCAGGAGAGTGGGCTTCACGCAGGGAGCATGCTCCGTGATATAGGCCAGCGATCGTTCAACGATGCCCAGGCTCACGATATAGTCCTTCAGAGTGCCGCCGATGCAGTTGTGCTCGATCTGGTTGGTCAGCACGCAGAAGAGCTCCAGCTTGAACTCCTCCTCGGGCGTGCGCTCAGCATCAAAGCGCTTGAAGTTCAAAGTGTCCTGGAGAGGATTCAAATTGATTAGTTAATTCACAAAAACTTATTTTAATGAGATCTGAACCTACCTTGAAGTGCTCGCAGAGCAGGGCCATCTTCACCTCGTTGCCGTAGACCAAGGCAGCTAGGACCCGGATAAGATGGCGCAACACCGAAGGGTTGTTCCTCACATTGGGGCAATCCGTGCAGGAGATTAAAGCACTCACATACTCCGGACCACCGAAGGTTAAGGAGAACTGCAGGAAGGAGTCCAGAGTATCGCTGGCCGCCTTCGAGAGTATCGTCTCCATGATCTCCAGCAACTGCTCGGTGACCGCCGATTGGATCGAGTCGTTCTCCGATTGCAGGCACATCTGCAGCACCTTCAGCAAGGTGTTGATGGCCCCGATTTCTGGCTGGCAGAGCACCTCCTGGCAGCGTCGCACCTTAACGCATATGAGGAACAACTTGAGCAGCACCTGAATGAGCTCACGATTGCGCGAGATGCGCTGCAGACTGCCGATCCTGTCCAGCATCACGCGAAGTCCGTTGCAGTCGGCCAACACATTGGCCATGCGATACAGCTGCTCGGTGTCTACCTGCTCCTGGCTCTTGTTGTTCAACGTCTCCACAAACTCCTCGGTGGCATCGCCCAGAAGACCGCGCATGCGATAAACAATCCTCATGGCATCGCGATCACCACCCTCGGCCAGCCACACCTTCTTGTATACATCCTTCACAGGCAGGTCCAAGCTAATGATCTTGTTGTTCACCAACAGCTCCATGCCATTGTCGTCCTCCAGCAGGGCAATTAGTTCGCAATCAGTGCAGATCTTGTTCTTCACATCACGCATCAGGGGACCCAAACCCATTTCGCCGGAGGGATACGGATTGCCCAGCATGCGGCCCTGCAGAAAGTCCTCCTGTTGCGGATCCTTCTCCAGCGTCATGTAGAACTCGCTCTCGTCGTGTTCTTCGGGATGGATAATTGAATAGAGACGCTCGAAGATGAACACCGGCGTCTTGATGTCGTTCATGCGCGTCTTCTCCACCGTGTCGATGAGGATCTCCATGAAGGCACGCGTCTCCTCCTCGGTGCCGCTGGTCATGTCCTCGAGCATCTCCAGCAGTTTCTCCTGTGCGTCGTCGATGAGACGAGTGCGTTGCACAACCAGGCTCCTCAAAGCGAGATAACTCTCTAGAACGGGTCCCAGCATGCGCGTTTTGTAGGTCCTGCGGATGTTGGGACACTCGAGCAGCAGCCACAAGAGCTCCACATATTGCCTCAAAGCATAGCCCAGGGATAGATCTGATGATAGCGAGTGCTCCTCCATGCGGTGCACTTTGCTTATTTCGATAGCCAGCAACTGCGAGATCTGGCCGAGCACACCTTTCAGGACAAGGTACTGCAGCCAGGGGCGCTCGATGACCATGCTTTTGTAGAGCATCAAGTACTCGGCACTGGCCTCACCCGCCTCGCCCACGTGCGAGAGGAACGAGGTGAGCATGTTGAGGGCCTGCTGCCTCCGCTCGTTGGTTCTGCTCAGGCTGCTCAGCAGGGAGCAGGCCAACTGGCGTCCGAACCGGGAGTTCGCATTGAACAACAGCGGCTGAATCCACTTGGCGTTGAACACCAGGGGCTTGATTACCCGCTGCTTGTCCAGCACGCGTTCGCGCCAGCGTTTTCCGTACTTCTCGGTTAGGTAATCGGCTCTGATCTCCTGCCTACTCTTTGGCGGAGCCTCCGCAGGAGGTGGAGCAGCATTCGCCTGTTCCTTGGTGATTTTCTGCTTGGCCTGCACCTGACTGTTGGCCGGCATGCGGCTGGTCCAGGCCGCGTACTCGTGGTTTCGATCCGAGTTGAGCCAGGCTCGATAGTCCACGGTGTTGCCCTCGAGCAGCTTAATGCTACACAGATCTGCGGTGGGCACTTTTTGGTTGGGTTTGCTGCTCGGCAGCACTGGGCAGATCAGGTTCTGCATGATGCGGAGGCAGGGATGCAGAACGGAAGTCACTGGGCCTCGAGGGAGCCTGGAAAGAAGGAATACAAATTTATTATTAGTCTGCCCTAAATTTAAGGATCCTCAGCAGAGGCTTAATTATTTAAATTCACTAATAATTTCTTGCTCCCCTAAAGTACCTGCAATTGCTGATGAACAGCTCAAAGATAACCTTCAGCTTGTACTCCCAACAGACATCGTCCTGGCCCAGAAGCACCTCTAGCAGCGTCATCTCCTGGTGCACGGCTGCCTCCAAGCTGATTAAAGGAATTGAGCCCATCAGCGCATTCTTCACGCGCGCGGTAACAAGCTGCAGCAGATGCATGCAGGCCTCGGCATTGTCCTTGGTTAGCACGACCAGCAGATTGCGCACTTCCTCCTGGATCTGGGGAGTTCCCCGACGCAGATTGTGCTCAGCCAGTTCGCTAACCAGGCCCTGACTGTAGAGGCCCACGCGGCAATCATAGTTGTAGGCCATGGCCCGCAGGAGAGTAAGACACTGCTCCGTAGAGGCCAGGGCGCATCCATAGCAGCGGTTGATGGTGGGATTCTCGGCTCCGGTGCCCATGCCCGGGTTGCTTGGCGGCTGATCCTGCTGCTGACGATCGTAGGCAACCAGCTCACTGTAAGGAAAGTAAATGCATAAGTTTGGCCCCTCCTCATACTTTTTTAGTTCCAAAAAACTCACCTGCGGCAAGCCTTGACCTTCTGTACGATCTTGCTTAGCTCCTCGAAGCTGGTGCGCGACTCCACGCAGTACTTCTGGGCCAACAGCTGGATGATCTTGTTCACCTGCGAGGTGCTGTGCACACTGGCCATATTGTCCTCCACCAGGCGGTCGCTGCTCCGGTGCTCGGCCACCTTTTGGATGAGCAGCTCCAGCATCTGCTTGTTGGTCAGCAACTGGCGGTAAATCCTGTCCGCCCGCTCCAAGGAACTGTGTATTAGCGACACAGTCTTCACCCGGTCTTCAGCCGATTCAATGGGATCCACAGCGCAACAGACCCTCGCATACATGCTAAAGTCAAACTTGGCGTACTTGCAGAAGCCGCACGAGTGGCACAGGAAGGGATCCTTCTCATCGTAGTTAATGGCTCGGCACTTGTGGCACTGGAACACATTCTCGCCACAGTTGCCGCACACTCCCGGATAAGCTGGGACTGCTGCACTGCATCGCGGACACTGCAGATTCTCGCTGGAACCGCTCACAGTTTCAAAGAAGTCGGCAAACTCAATCATCAGATTGCAGGCCGTGATCGGTAGCGGGAAGTCAATCTTAAGTTCGGTTTGAGCGGACTGCAGGGACACGGAGCGAGCCTTGTGCCAGAGGGCAGGGCGATTCTTCAGCTCCACCACTGCCTGGACACTGCGGTTATTGTAGTACACATTGATCGTCCTCACCATCTTGGTCCGCTTCAGGTCGGCAATCCTCACAATCAGCTTGGAGATCGTGTGACACTGCACCAGCTTGTAAATCATAGTTGTGGTTGTGTACTTCGAGTCCGATTTAACCGATGGCAGCTTGATGTTGGCCATTGGCACCTCCGGATTGTTGCACACCAAGCAGGGCTCAGATTCCAGGTAGTAGCCGTTTACCTGAAGTATAGACTCCAATGTGGTGTAGATCGGAGCATTGGGATGCTTGCAGAGCAACTCGTTCTGCTGCCGGAGCACATCAACTGCCCGGGAAACAAACTCCGGTAGACGCTCTGTGATGCTACGTGTGCTAAGCGTTAGGTAGCCTAGCAGGTCCACAAACTGGGCAGTCCTCCTGCCATAGGTGGGCACCAGAGGCCACAGATTCCAGAAGATATTCAGCAGCTTCTCGCGCTGCCGCTCGTTGGCGTGCTCGAAAAGTCCGGTCATAAATGAATGCGCCTGCCACCTCAGCTGGCTGATGTTGTTCTCCAACAGGAATATCCGCACGAAACGAATGATCAAGGCATCGCAGGCATACCTAAAGATCTGGTGCACGAATGTCCCACACTGGGCGGGATCGAACTTGGAGTAGTAGGCATCGGTATCCTCGCTCTTCTCTCGATCGCTGCGCTGCTTGCTGGACGACGACGATGTCGAGGGCAAGGGTTGCGGTTGCTTGGTACCACTCTGGGCAGGCATATTACATACCGCAGCCTGCAGCAGTTGAATGATTATGGGGGACACTCCATCATCCAGTTGGTAGCACGCAATCTCCATCAGCATGGCCAGCGCATCTTCGTGGACCACGCAGAACTTCTGCCAGTTGCCGGTGCGCATCTGACTAATCTCCTGGCAGGTGCGCAGGTGCTCCGTCAGCTCCACCAAAGCATCGTAGCTGAGCAGCGGAGGATTGGCGTTGTAGGGGGCGCCAGTCTGCAAGAGGGAGAGGATTAGTCTATATATTTGAATCTAAATATGCATATTAATCTGTGTAAGTAATTATAAAAGTATTAGGAATTTGGGATTAAGTATCTAATATCAAACCCACCTTGCTGCTGACGATGTTGCAAACCCGCTTGACCACGCGGAAGTGTGCATCCAGAGAATGACCATCCCGGTACATGCGGAACTTTTCCTTGCTGCCGCAAATATACATGAGCAGCTTGCGCACCTGCCGTCGGAGCAGGGTGTTCAGGTTAAGCATCATGTACTCACACAGAGTGAATGTCATGGCCTCGCAGAATCCACTATCATAGTTGTCCGGATGGGCGCTGCTCAAGCGGAGAATCTGGTAGGGCAGACGCACAATGATCTCAGTGAGCAATCCATCGTAAGACTCGAAAATGTCCGGGTAGTTCTTTAGATAATTGTGCGGTATAAGAATCGAAATATCCGGTTTGGGACCGTGCTTGATAGGTTTGAGTAGAGGGAATCCATTGCCAGAGACTCCGCCAGGGAGTTGGGCAGCTTGTGCCGGTAACAATCCACCACCCGCTGCATAGGGATCGCCCAGAACGTTCTTCCAGTGCACCAGCAGCGTATTCAATGCCTCCAAGGCATACACAAAGGCTCCACTCTTGCTCAGCACATTCGCCGTGGTGCTGGCCACAAAGGAGCTGTTGTCCTTGAACTGATGGGGAGGCGACGTAGTGCCCGTCTGCTTCGACTTGGTCTTGCCCATCATCACACCAAATAGAGAGAGCAGGGTCAGGCGCACCTCATTGCCAGGGCACTTGGTTATCATCTGGATGGGGATTTATATTTTCTTTTATAAAGATACCAATGAATGGAAACTTTTTGACTTACCCATGCGGCAGCTCCTCGCTTGCCTATCTCCACAAAATCCACCAGCGCAGTGAGCAGATCCTGCAGCACTTGCTGATCCCGCTCATTGTTGCCATTGAGGTCTGTGGTCAGCATAAGAATCACCTGGATAAGGGGAATCGCTTGCAGCCCGTTGCACAGGTCGAAAGTGCCCAGGTGATGGATAATGCTCTCCAGCACAGCCAGCCTGGAAGGGATTGCAACAAAGGATTACCAACATTGACAAGAAATAAAACTTGCACGAATATATCCTTTAACTCTACGTGAATCGGGTTTAGAAACCTCTAATTATTTCAATTCCTCGCTCACCTAAGTTCATGCAGCTTGCTGAGCTTCTCATCCTCGTTGATTTCGTTATCCTCGCTGCTACTCATGGCACTCAAGCCCGGGGCTCCAGCGCCACTGGTGCCCGGCTGCTCCTGATCATCCTTGCCCGAGCTCTGTCTCGGAGGCGAGGCGTTCGCATGGTCGCCAAAGTTGCTGCTCCTCGCGGAAGTGCCGCCAATGCTCTCCACTCCACTGCCCCCGCTTTCAGATCCTCCACTGCCCGCCGGTTCAGCGGGGGAAGTGCGTAAAGTGGAGCCATCTGTGGCCACATTGGAGCCTTCGTCGTCATCGGATCCGCCAGCGGAGACACTGGCCGTGGCATTGGAAGCAGCTGCCAAGGCTGCTGCCTGTCGAATGCCCTGCAAGTTGGCCAATCCCTGCTGCAGGTTCTGCAGAGCATTGGCATCACCTCCATGCTGCTGAAGGCTCAGGGCGATGGCTATGTCCATGATGGCCTCATCGTCGGCATCTTCGGGCAGACCCAACATCCGGGGGAAACCGCCGCCTATGAAGGCCTCCAGATTAAGGAGCTGCTGATGACCCACCAGGCCTGCCGCTCCCGCACCGCCATCTCCCTCCGGACTGGGATCCGCCAGTCCCGCCGCTATTCCTCCCACAGCAGCATCCACTGCAGCTGCTGCGGCCTCCTCAATAATATCATTAGCCGCCGTTCCAGCCACTGCTTGGAGTGCCTGCAAAGCGGATGTGGAGGGCGTGGGTGTGGAGCAGGCGGGTGGAGTCACAATAGCAACCTTTCTGCGCTTTAGCCTGGGACTCAGAAGCAGGATCAACGCCTCCTTGGCGCTGTGACTAATCACACTCGCATCGTGCTTGAGGAGATCAATGAAGTACTTGGTCATGCGACCCACCTGTCCGAGATCGGCCAGGGCAAATCCATACATAATCTCCACCAGGCAGTGGACAATGGTCTCTGCTTGGCACAAACCTCTTCGCACGATATTTGTAGGCTCATCCACTGTGGGGGTGACCTTGTGCAGCTCCAGCACAATGGCCATGAGCGATGCCACAATGTCGTAGTTGTTCTCCACACAGATCTTGGCCAGCGATTGCGGCCGGGCATTGGCTATTCCTCGCACCAGCAGGATCAATCGATAGAAGGCCTCCGGATCAATCTCCTGCAGGGATTCAAGCTTCTCCAGCTTGGGCTGCATAGCCTGCAGTTCACCATGGACGAACTGCAGCAACACTCCATCCTTGTACATGTGATAAGCGGGCCTGCTGCCGTAGAGAGTGGCCAGGACGTAGCGAGCCTGGGTCTGGACAGGATTAGGGGTGGGCAGCAGCAGCAAAGCACTCGCCGTTTTCACCGCCTTCTGTCGCAGAGGAGCTGCAACTCCCGATCCCAGCAGATGCAGGGCGCAGTCCATGACCTCCAGCAGGTTGTTCACCATCCTGTCCAGCTGGGTGATGCAGTTGAAGCCCTCGCCAAAGTTAGAGCTGCTCGCCTGAGAGGAGGCAACCGCAGGAGCAGTTGATCCTGGAGCAGAAATCTCCTCACTGTCATCTGGCCATCCCACGAGCTCCTTGGACTTTCCGTAAACTTCAATGCAATCCAAGAGGGTCACATGCTCCGGGTCCTGCGACTTGGCGAATACCACCTTGAGAATCTTGTCCGATTGGAACATCTCCTCACGGGTGAGGGGGATGTCAAACCAGCGGGCCCGCCTCACTGGTGTGGGTACAGTGCGTCCGAGAATGCTCACCGAGAGAGGAGCACGCTGCACATCCTGGGTGCCAATCAGAACTCTTATGCCCACGATCACCACATTCGGGTCATTGTTGATCACCTCCAAGGTGAAGCCATTGGCCCGCGTGCTGGCCACAAACATGCCCGTCGAGAAGAGACGCGTCTTCAGCTTTTGTTTGTTGTAAATCTGGAGCAGATCGTTGCCTCCGAACTCAACATCGGCAAGCATATTGCAGTGCTCGAAGAAGTCAATGGGAAAGACGGGCTGTCCACCTGCAGTGAGTTGCTTCGGTATCTTCTGCTTCTGCTTGCCGCCCGATCCAGAGCTGGACTTGGGCTTCGGCACAGCACTTGCGCCTCCACCCTTCACCATCAAGGTGGATGAGTAGAGCTGGTTTCCAAATGGTTGCACTTGAGGGGAGAGCCAGAAACTGGTGTGGTCCGGCTGGGCAGAGAAGATCCTTAAGCTTCCGTCATCGCAGAGCAGGAGCAAGGTGGTCTTTTCCACTCCAGCGACTGCGTGTCGGATGCCCACCACATCCATAATCCGCGACTTGGCCGACTGCGCCTTGATCTCCTGCATGTAGATCCGTTCCGGAGTAAGCATCAAGATTATCGGGTTGTTCGACGTCTGCATGCTGGCATACACCAATCCCGGATGCCCGGCCACCTCTGTCCATTGAACTAGAGGCTGCAGCGGTCCCTTTGAAGCAGATTTGCTAGCCGAGTTAGTGTCTAGGTAGTAGATTCCTCGAACTCCATCATTTACGTTGGTGAGCGGCGAGAAGAAGCTTCTGCCGGAGGAGTAGCTGTAGAAGAGCAACTGCAGGGCGTGGGAGTAGTAGATGGAGATTCCTCCACCGCCAACCTGCCCGTTGATGTCCTTGATATGCTGGTGGCTCAGCTCCAAAGTGTTGGTCACATAGAAGTCCCCATGCACGGCCAAACTCTGCTGGTCCAGCTGTTGAGTATAGATGTATCCAGAGCTGGCGAAGCTCAGCATATAGTAGTTCCCATCCTGGTACATGAACGTGCAATCCCTGATCTTGCCCACGGCAACCAGGTAGTAGTACTTGGGGCTGTAGGTGTCCACAGCCAGATCGTAGATCTTCACATAGTCCGAGGTAACGATGGCCAAAAGCGTTTGCGATCCCGGTAGCCAGACGGCCTTCTTGATGTAGTTTCCGTTCTCCAGCTGGGGACTCACGACTATGTGCTCGTTTGTGCTGCCCCCGCTGGAAAAGGTGAGCACATGGCACTCCTTCAGACCACAAACAGCCAGGCAATCCTCGTTGCAGGGATTCGCCGCTAGCGAGAGCACAGTGCAGGCAATTGGAGCGGAGCTCAGCTGGGTCAGGGTCAGCTTCCTCTTGGAGGCATCCGCCTGCTTGAGCAGCGCCGAGAGCTGCAGGATCGTGACCTTGCCCTTCTCATGCGACACCGCCAACTGCTGTCGACGACCGTGGGGTGAAGATAGACAACAGAAGGCCACACGGCGCACCACGCCCGAGGATATCAGATGCTTGATGGTCTGTCCCTGATCGCCAGAGTAGTTCATCCTCACATTCTCGAAGGCACCCTCCTGGGAGCCTAAAGTGGCGAACATCAGTTGATCCGTCAGCTGGAAGCTCTGCTCCAGTTGATGCAGCCGGTCCAGAGCCACAGAAGCCCGCTTGTGGCAGCCCACAATAGAGTACAGAGTACAGTTCTCCCTAATCGAAGGCAGCAGCACGTCGAAGTACTCCAGGATGCACCGCACCACCAAAAGCCACTGATCCTGGTGCTGCAGGGTCTCGCGATATGGTTCCAGTAGCTTACTGAGCAGGAGAATCCTCTCACTGGTCACTGAATCCTTGCGGACAGGAGACGGTTGCACTACAGGCGGGCTGCTCCGCTTCTTGCCAGCCAAAAGACCCATGTGGGATGGCAGATAACCACCTGGTACTCCAACCGAATCTCTAGTTTCACTGCTGCCCAAACGACGGCTTAAGGCCTGACAGGATCCATCCTCCTTGGCGCCGCAGTCGCAGAAGAAGTTCCCATACTTGGCGTAGCTAACATCGTGTCCTTTGTGACAGACCCTGGCGCAAACGGAGCACACTCCAACGGTGTTGATCATGTTGCAGGTGTGGCAGTGGTACCAGTGCTGGTTCATGAACTCCTTCTGCGTCTGCGAAAACGTGCAGAGCTTGTTGTTTAGCGTGTCCTCGTCCGAGTCGTCCAGCAGCGAGTCCTGCTCCCCCTCCTCGGCCAGCTCGTCGTACAGCTCGTCCATATCGCACTGCAGCTCATCATCCCACGGAGGGATGTGCTGTCGACTGCCTCGAAAGCCGATGCTCTGCAAAAGCTCGCTCAGATAACGCAGTAGGGCTGTCACATTCTCAGCATGCAGGTGCTTGTCCGGCAGTTGCAGCTTGGCCAGCTCTAACCACAGCAAGGTGGTGTTGAACAGAGCCACATGACCACGTGCCGGGCTCGCATCCGCCAGAGTGATCATTATCTGGAGCACATCTGCAAAGTCACAGCCATCCTGGGGTGGTGAAATCAAAGTTTGACCCAGCTGCAACAAAGCCTGGAACAGTGGAGGAGCTATCTGTGCTGCCTTCTGTTGATCCTTCACAAGGGATTTGATGAAACTCAGGAGAAGGGCTCCATTGCGTTCGTTAACCGTGGCATCGCAGGCCTGGGAAGACTCTTCCGAGAGATTGGGCTGCGCCGCCTGCCACAAGCTGAGGATTTGCGAGCCTGTTGCGGCAGCTTCAGCAGTGGCTCCATTTCCAGAACCACTTGCTCCGCCTGCCCCACAATCATAGTCAATGTCCATTGCGTCCAGCTGATCGGAAATACTCGGCATGGCCGAAACGGTGGCCATGTTGGTGGGAGTCTGTGCATTGCTGCTTGAGCTGCTCGAGGGCTGCATGATGCTGGTGAGCAATCTGCAGGTGGTGTCCATCGCCTCGGAACTGCTCACATCCGCACTCACATTCGGGCCATAGATAATGTGCGCCAGCCAGAGCTTCAGGCGGGCCACATCCACGGTGGCCAGTTCCGAGAAGCAGTCAACCAGATCTTCGTGCACAAAATGGGAGTCCGCTTGCGAGGATTGCTGGAACAGGCGCTCTACGAACTGCAGCATTTTGCGGGCATAGCTGACAGGCAGGCTGGTGCCGGTGAAGGAGAGCAGGACAGTGGTGAGGCTGCCCGATTTCTGATCCTTGAAGAACTGTCGCATGGCCTGCACGGCCGTCGGCTTCTCCAGCATCTTGATCATTGTCTTGAGCACCGCGAATAGCATGGACTCGTTAAACATGACCCGATCCTGGTCGAGAGTGGCGGCTGCTCCTGTTCCTCCTGCTGCTCCAGTCTGAGGCTGCTTAAGCTCCGCTGCAAAGTCGATAAGCATGCGATAGCAAAAGCCAATCATGTGCTCAAAGAGCAACAGCTTTTGAGCCTCCAGGGTCAACCCGCTGAGGATCTCTCTCAGGCACTGTTCGCTCTGACCCTGCAGGTAGTCCGTGCGCATGTCCAGCATGGAGGCGATGAGCAGTTGCTTCAGCTGCCCCTCTACCTCGACATTGTTCGAGCAATGCGGCAGCAGCAGCTCAAAGAGATGCAATATCGACTTCAAGCAGTGCTTCAGTGTATGTAACGTGGAGTAACTTGCTCCTCGAGTCAACTCCGTGACATGGGCATCTATTACATTCAGGGTGTATGGCTCGACGGGATGCTGCTTGCCATCGAAGGCGGAATCGTTGACCATCAGGCACTTGGGCCACTCGTTGGCAATCAGCTGCTTATCCTCATTGGGCAGGAGCTTCAGGAAAGCCGCATGCAGCTCCAGCATAATGGCTGGCTTGTCGCTCACAATGGGCACAATCAGATTGAGCGCCTGCTCCGGCGTTGTGCTGGACAACTGCTTCAGCATCTGCGACCGCACAATAACAGACAGTAGACGGTAGGAGGCCATCAGCTTGATCATCAGCTCGTTTACCAGCTGGTTACGCTCTTGGAGCTCCCCAGGCGGAAGTCCCTCCTCCTCAAGCTTAGATTTCTGCTGATCAATTGACTCGTTTGAGGAATACACCTCGGGATCATTGGATATGCAGGTTGAAGAGGCTCCCGCGACGGGAGACTGATCGCTGGAGGAGTCATCGCACTCCTTCCTCGGCAGCTTGTAGCCCTCCTTGTTGGCCCAAGCCACGGCCTGCATGTGGGCCACTAGAGCATCAAACAAGACGAGATCGGAGAGACGAGGAGTTCCTGCGGGTTAAAGGTGGATTTAATATATCAATTGGTTTGCTAGGAGTTTGTAAAACTTACCTTTTCCGTTAATCTGAGTGTTGAATGCCTCCACGCCCAAAACTGTCTGCTTGAGACTATACTTCATATCGGCGGCTATATCCCCCACCTGACTCCACAGCGACTCGGCGAACTGAGTGTACATTCCCTGCTTGATCAGACTGTTGACCACCAGATAGTGTGAGCTGGCCAGCGGGCAGCGGATGCTCCAGATTAGCGAGTGCAGGTTAGGTGCCCGCTCAACCTTTAGCGACTCCACGTGCGAGGTGGAGGGCGGCAGGCCCAGGAGCAGCTTCCAGGCAATGCTGAAGCAGTACTGCATGGCACACAAATTGTGCATGCTCGCCTCCTTCTCTTTATCCTTCGAAAAGGCAGACATGTCCGCGATACCGAGAATATCGGTCAAAGCATCCACCAACAGTGGATACTTGAGTTTGTCCGGGGTGCAAAGGATGAAGTTCCATGCCAGGCCATCCAGCTTGAACTCCTGTCCCCAGTAGGGCTTCTCTGGATCTCCCATGACCAGGGAGTAGAAAGTTGGGCGAATTGCTAAAATAATCGTAAAATTATTTGGACTTTAGTATTTTTGGATGTACTACTTACAAGATCCATAATCCCCAGCCGACTTGCGGAACTTCTCCTCGATATCCTGGCGGCAATATGAGTTCAATTTGGTGCGGCTGTTCAGCAGATCCGTGATCTTCTGCGTTTCCGGCATGCTGCTCACACTGAACAGGTTCCAGCGCACCTGATCGAGCAGTTCTGGGGGTGCGTTGTACAGATGCTTCATAAGGTACTCCAGGAAGAGGAGGAGGCGCGACAGCAGCATCATCTGGCTGTTCCTCACAGGTCGATCGCCACTGATGCCGCGACATACCTCTGCACAGCGGATGACTCCTCCAGCTGTGAGCAGCAGGATGGACTTCTTCTGCATAAGATTGAGCGAGTGGAACAGGAAGAGCAGCAGCTGGGCGTGCTCAATGTTCAGGTCCTCGTAGTCCGAGTCACTGGCCGTGTTCCAAGAGCAAACTCCGTCAACTAGGGTATTGATGAGACGGTGCCACACGGACAGACAGGCGGCCTCCTTCTCCTGGGTGGGCTTCAGCAGGAGGATCTGCACCAGCACGGACAAGGTACTAGGATAGACCTGCAAGGGCCAGGTGTTGGTATCAGTGGACCAGGGGGAGATGGCCAAGTGCTGCAGCAGATTCGATTGCAGCTGCTCCGAAAGCAGCGATGTAGAGATCAGGTTGTGGATGTAGCGACCTGCAGCGCCCGAGAAACGAATCATCGAGGTTTGCCACTTGGTGGAGGCACCTCCTCCAGAGCCTGCTCCCGCATTACCAGACTGAGCATTTCCGGCCCCTTGATCGCTATCGTTTCGCATTACATCCCTGTCGAAGTCCTTGATTATGTTGGCCATCAGCAGCATCTGCTGATCGCTGACGCCAGCCTTCACATAGCGCTGCATGTAGGCGTGACGATTGGCCAGGAATTGGTCCAGGAAGCAGAATATATCCGCTGCCAAGTCCAGATACTCGTGGGGCTCATCCAGCTTGGGCACCAAAGCGCTCTTCTGTTCGTTGCCTCGATCTTGCGAGGTATTTGCATTATCGTCGTGCGTTTCCGGGGATAGAGTCTCCTTGAACCAGTGCCCCAGATAGCTCTCGCTGTCGTCCTCCTCCGAATTATCGGAGCAGGACAGCGAATCGTTGAAGTAAGTGGTCGAGTCCGAGTAACTTATTGGATCGCATTCAGTGCGATCCTTGGCGGAGGCTCGTCGCAGTGTGCAGGCCTTGCGATATGCCACTGTGGCCAGGAAGGTGAAAAGCTGGTGCAGCGTTGCCGTGTTCAACACGCGCACAATCCTCTCCAGCGAGCTGTAGTTCTGCAGGATGTCGAAATGAGCTGGGTCCGGAATCTCTCCAGACTCTGCACTCTGTCCGCAAGAGGACTCAATCTTCAGGTCATCGATCAACTCGGACAACAGCTTGATACTGTGATTAGCAATGGCCGCGTTGAGCTCCCCAAATCCCTGCTGGACTTTGAAAAGGTTTACCCTGGCGATTGGTGTTCCAGGTTCGCTTGTCGTCTTGGCTTGTGTTTTTGATTTGGATGAGGAATCTGCACCACTTCCAGCGCTACCCGATGCTCCCATTGCTCCCTGGATCCCGCTAATGAGCAGCCAGCTTCCGTAGCAGAGATGATTCTGGTAGACATGTATCCGGGCTGAGGATTTGAACAAGTCCCCAATGCTGGAGTAGATCTCCAGGGCTTTGTTAACTATGCTGCTTGCCTGTTCTTCGAAGTCATCGTGTTCCTTGTTCGATTGTCCACTGTTGGATCCACCTCCTCCACTTCCCTGGCTGGTCGATGCAGTCTGCTGCTTCTGCGAGCTGCTGGCCTGACCCATGCTCAGCACACTGGTGGTAATCGAGACCAGCACGGCGTTGTAGAGGGCGGCAATTCCGCACATCGATAGCTTCTCGATGCGGCTGGGAGTCAATGGCTGCATCACAATCAGAGCGTAAGCCTGACTCACCAGCGAGAGATCGGTGAGCAGGTGATTCATTGTAGATTTCACTGTTGTGGCCTCCACTTGCGTCAGGGGCAAGTAGAGCGCCTTACCACCACTAATGGTCTCTGTATACTTGCAACGATAGCGATTCAGTATGGGCAGGCCCACACATACGTCTAACAAGGTGTCAACTCCATTCTGCTCCTGGAAATACTCGACATTGGCCGCCAGAAGTTGTTGCTGCAATAAGAAAACATATTATTTTTAAATTTGTAACAAAATTTGAAAAATATAGATTTCAAATGGCTAATAAATCGAAATTAAAGAAAAGTAATTAAAATTTTAAATTTCCGAATCGGCTATGATCCAAGTTATCAATTTTTGCAGTAATCTTTAAAAGAAACTATTTTCGTTTGTTTATGAAAATCGATTCCTTGTTTATACTCCTACAAGAGGGTGTTGTAATTCGATTCCTTGTTTATACTCCTACAAGAGGGTGTTGTAATTCAGGCCAAAAGAGTTTGATGACTATCTATCAAACTCTAGGAGTATAAACAAGGAATCGAATTTCATAAACAAACGAAAATAAACTAGACATAACAATTCGACCAAAATTCCCTTTAGGTTTAAGTATTATTGCTTACTGTGCAATCAGTGACTTCCTCACTGAGTGGGACCCAGGTCATTTTGCCCGGCTCCAAGGGAGCAAGGAGCTGCTGCAGGATAACCGACGAAAGGTCCGACCTCGATCGCTTGATCTCAGACTTGGGAGACTCCTTGTCGTTGGTGTTCCCCCCGAGGCCCGTCGAGCTAGAACTGCTGCTCCCGATGACGCTCTTGTTGCTCGACTCCGGGTGCTTGCAGCTCTTCAGCACGGTGGCCACGGCATTGTAGTCAAACTGGGCCGCCGAGGAGGAAACGACCTCCCGTCCCTCGCAGAGCATCTTTAGGGCAGCCAGGAGCCACTTGGTCTCGTAGACGGAGACCCGGGGCAGCCGGTAGATGATAAACCGGATGAGTACGGCGGTGGCATCGTGCAGTTGACATATTTGCGTCTGGCAAACTGAAAACAAAAGAAAATAATATATAAAGCATACACATATACCATGAATCACTCCCAGATAGACATTTCTTGGCCAAACAATGCTTTTGCATCTATACTTTATTGTTTTTGTGTTTTTTTTTTGGTGGTGAAAAATCGTTAGGGTGCACTTACTCGATTTGATTTGCATAAGCTTGTCCGCCGCCAGGGCCGCAAAGGCCGTGTAAAATTGGGTGTAGTTGCTTTCCTCGTCGAAAAAATCATGTTCGCTGCACGAAATAGATAATGGATAGTGTGAAAATATAGAAATATCAGAGCTTTTTCGGGTGTTTCGTCACTGCGGCGGCCATATTTAATTTTGCAAGTCACTTTTTTGCACTTGCAGTCCCCGAAATTTTCGCACTGCGCCATTCCGCAGCGACGAAGGAAATGTTCTGATTGGAATTGCTGCTGCTTCCGCAACTTACCATCGCGTGATTGCTTTCAGCAGGTTAGCGCCTTCGTTTTTGTTGAGCGCCCCCGTTCGATTAAGTAGCAGCGATTTAACCACGGAGTTCCAATCCGTTCCGCCACTGTGGGCCGACATTATTGTTTAAATATTGTCGACAATTTGACCGAAAGTACTCGGCCTACTGTGAGCAGTGTGACCAGTGCGGCCAACCAAAACAATACCTTACTCTGTGTTTGGTATATGGCGTTAGTCAACACTAAGGTTAAAACTTAAAAAGTTTTTTTAAAGTATGCTTAAAACTTTTATTGAATGTTTCTATACAGAGTACGCAAGCTTTGCTAAATACATTTTCTTAAAATTACTAACTTGAAATTAATTTTATAACTTCATTAAGATAAGCTTTGAGCAATTAATGAAATGAGGAAATTTCCATTATTTGCATATATTTCTTAGTGTATAGTAATGTATAGTAACAAAATATTGTTAATTTGAATTTTTAGGATTATTTCTATTTCTTTTGGTTTTATACAAACATAATGTAAACAGTAGTTGTTAATTCATTTTAAAATAATTTTACATTTTTAAATGGTTAATTATCAAATTGTATTTAGCTTTGTTAGAATATGTTAAAAAATATACAATAAATAATAATGCAATTTTGATTTATAATTATTTGACCTAACTGTAATTTATATCACTTCACAACACCTTAAATACCACAGCTTTTAAATACCGTTCATACCAAACCGGCAACAAATTTTCCTTCCATTCAGTAGGACAACACTGGTCATTTCACATGCTAGATTTGTTTATAATTTGTCGGGATGCAATTTCACTTCAAAATCTCGGATGCTGAAAGGGAGCGGGACAATGCTGCAGCTTCCAGCAGCTCTGTCAATCCCCACGCCGCCCTGCAGCCCCAGCAGCCAGCTACGTTGGTCGAGCCCAAGGATGCCCAGCATGAGATCCGACTGCAGTGAGTTGACGAACTGGCCCTACCCAGGGATCAGAGGAAACCCCTTTGAAATGAAGGAAAACCCATTGATTTAATCACATTTTCCAGAAATATTGTGGCCACTTTTTCGGTGAACTGCGAACTAGACCTTAAAGCCATAAATTCTCGCACTAGGAACTCGGAGTATTCCCCAAAGCGCTTCCGTGGCGTGATTATGCGGATGCACTCGCCCCGCTGCACTGCCTTGATATTCCGGACGGGAAAAATCATTTGTACTGGAGCCCGGAACGAGATCGAGGCGGATATTGGATCGCGGAAGTTTGCCCGCATTCTGCAGAAGCTAGGATTTCCGGTGAAGTTTATGGACTACAAACTGCAGAACATTGTGGCGACGGTGGACCTGCGATTCCCCATTCGCCTGGAAAACCTTAACCAGGTGCATGGCCAGTTTAGCTCCTACGAGCCGGAGATGTTTCCCGGTCTCATTTATCGTATGGTCAAGCCGCGCATCGTACTCCTGATCTTCGTCAACGGCAAGGTCGTCTTCACGGGCGCTAAGTCGCGCAAAGATATCATGGACTGCCTGGAGGCCATCTCGCCTATCCTGCTCAGCTTCCGCAAGACGTAGGAGCGGGTTGCTTATATGTTAATGATTCTACTTTTGGTTTAGCGGTTTTTATAACTATATTGTATTATTTATATGCGTAGGTAATCCATTTTGTATCCAGTAAAAAAGGATGACCCATTTTTGAGGATCCTTGTATAATATTAAATAACACAGACTCGGATTTGGTTTATTTTAAATAATGAATTAAACATAATGACAGATGGACCGTTTTTTTTGAGTCCATTTAAATTATTAAGAATAACAGAATCTTTTTTCATTTTTAGATAATTGCGAAATTATAGCATTCGATTTGGTATGAATTTAAAAATATTTTGATGGCATTTCGTGGATGGAGCTGCTTTGGTGTAGGCTGGAATGTGAGATTCCTGCTCTGCTTAAGTATTGCAGCAAATGTGTGACCTTTGGTTTGTGATTGGGCTGCGCTTGCTCCTCAGAAATTGGTGTGATCGCTTGCTGATCTCCCAATTCTGCGATTGCCCCAGCTTTACTATTTTGTTTCTGGACCTCACCTCGTCCTTCGTCCATGGGATTTCAGTCTTGGGGATGGTGTACCCATGCTTTAATCTTCATGTGAATGGGCGCACACAGTCTCGATCCATATTCTCAGGAATATTTATTAGCCTGGGCAATTCTGACTTTCACTTTAAACTGTTCGATTTTGAAAGCAGCTGCGCGGCTCGTTTCGGGATCCGGGAATGTGAAATGTGTATAGCAAATCTGGGAGTTGGGGAGTTAAAGTTTAAATTTAAAACAGCCAAATCTTAAAACATTACTTTCATTTATTTTCACGTTTCGTTCATTACAAAAGAAAACACAAGTTACTTCATAGAGAGATTCGATTCTTATGGTAAAGGAGGGACGGACTCTACTTAGTTACAGATACAGATAAATATATATCCTCCTTATAGCTTCCCCAGCTTCTATTCAATGGCTGTACGTGTGTTTTGTATGCAAAATATACAAAATATGTGTGCTTCAAGGAGGGTAAATACGTTTAGAACTTACAGACTATGCAGATTCATTAGTTGCATAAATAAATTGGACGGTTCATTCAACGCTCTTTTCGCCTCGTTTCCGATATAGAAGTATTCGAGAGCAAAGATATGTTATAAAGGTAATTTTTCATTCGATATGCATGCTAACGTTTTTTTGTCAGAATACATTTGCTAATTGATTTCTAAAATCTATTAAAGGCATTTGTGAAAGACACATTGTTTGTTGGATTTCTCATTTACGCACTTGGAGCCCGCTCTATGATAAGGCATAGTTATGGTTCGTTGCGACTTACATTATAGATACATTAGGTGGCTACGTGTGTGGTACAGAAGATTCTTTGTTCAGCAATACAAATAATACAAATTAATTTTTAACTGCTGCTTTTGTACATTCGTTTATACAGCGGGTCAATGGAGTTCTACGCAGAGAGAAAGAGTAAGAGAACTACAAATAAAAACCAAAATGTTGACCAGCATTTTTGGACGGAATGCAAATTTCGTTGGCAAATTAAAAAAATAGAAAACTACAACTCAAAACAAAATAATAAAAATCAAAAACTAAAGGACACGAACAAAAAACACTACAACAATCCTAGCAATCTGTGTTTTGTAGGTGACTTTGGGTGGGATCTCTTCTATCTTCACTATGTGAGCACGTGCAGCATGTTAAGGACCAGGTGCGTGCGACTCCTCAAAAAGTAGATGAACACGCTGAAGAACAGCAGCGACATGGACATGGAGGCGCGCCATCCCATGTTGTAGATGGAGCAGTAGGGACACTGCGAACTGCCGCAAACCTCGCAGATGTTTAGCAGATAAGTGGGAAGGGCGTCGAATATGGATTCGTTGAAGCGCTCTATGGAGTTGATAGTGTTAATATTGATTTAATGGAATCCTGGAAGTCCAGACTTACCCGGCGCATAGTAGTCGTAGACGCGCACTGGAAGATAGCGCGACATATTGGCCACAGGGAACCAGCGTTCAATGGTGAAGTTCACACAGATGTCCTCCCGATCAAGCTATTTGGAAGTCCACAATTAGTTTTGCAATAGAATAGAGCAAATAATAATACCCTATGATATTACTTACATAGTCAAAGTAGAAGACCACCTTGCGTTCTAGGTAGCGAGCCCTTCTCAGATTCCTCACGCGTTGGCTTAGTACATAGCTGTCCAGCTTCTGCTGCTGAATCCAGTAACCAGTGGGAATAGCCACATCCAACACCGCCATGCCCGACCGCTCCGATTCGTTGGTGTTTATCCATCTAAAATGTAAAAAGTTAGTATTTGGTTTAAAGATTCAGGATTTTGACGCACCTTTGGCAGGTCACGTAGGAGATGTGCGACTGATTCCTGCCATGGAAGATAGCCTTGGTGTCGAGTCCGAAAGCTGGCACTGGCGGCTTGGTCTGGAACTTTTCAATGTCCACATTGTACTGCACATGCATCTGCAGGATGGCGTAACCAGCGCCCTTGGCCTGCACTTTAATGGTGCCCCAGGCATCGGGTATCTATCAACAAATAAGGATTAGTTTATTGTAAAAATTAATCAAATATTTTTAATACCTCAATGCTCTGCAATCTGGCCAAGTTGGTCTCATCGATCTTCAGAGTTTGCGTCTTTCCTCCCTGCGAGGAGGCCTCGATTTCAACGGTCAGCGAGGAGACCTCGCGCAGACGAGAGCGCACCGTATACTCCACAAGAGCCTTGAGAGCTGCACTTGTATCCTGGGTGGAGGCCCATCCACCATCATTCAGACGCTGCGAATTCAGCCACCTCACAATGGGATCCACAATGAACTCACGACGCGCCACATAAACCAGCAGGGCATAGGCGGTGGTCTCTATATTCAGAGAATCGTACTCGTAGGGCAAACGGGGAAGGGAGAACCACTTTTGGTTCTCCAGTTTGCGTGGAGGTTGCGGAATCTCTTGGTTGCCCCAGTACATAAAGTCGCCAATAGTGCGCGCTTGCCTTCGCAGAATGGAGACGACAGCCTCGGCGATCGGGGAGTTGCAGAGCTGCAGGGCATATGCTGTAATAGCCACATCGTAGGGCTCCGCTTGACTCTTGAGGAAGTCCATATTCTTTTCTATATAAGCCAACGCCCGCTGAGTAGCCAGCGCCACTCGGGATCCCAGTGTTCCCGAGATATCCTTTACGGTGGCCAACGTGATGAGCACGTGGGAGGTAAGTGTAATGTTCTTGCCAAAGTTGGTGCGGTTCATCTTCCTGTCCGGCAACCAAGTGACCTCGTAGAAGGAACCCTGAGGAGTCTGATGCTGCAACAGCCAGCGCATGTTCTTCTCCACAATGGCGGCGTCGATCCAGATAAAGTTCTCCCACTCGTAGAAGCTGGCCTCCTGGAACACCCTCAGGCAGTAGCTGGTCAGCCAAACCGACGAATCCGAGTTGTTCCAATCCGAGCGGAAGAGCGAGAAGCTGCCATCGGGTCGCATGAAGCTCAGTTGTCTTTGGTAGCCAATATTCATGTGGTAGAAGGCGTTTTTCTCCAGCGTCTTGTTGCGCTGATTGATCAATCGCATGTACATAATCGTGTACAGATTGGCGGCGAAGCTGAAGGCGTTCTGCTCACCCGACTCCATGGGCAAATATAACAGCGAGCTGGCATTCACAGGCATGGTGGGAAAAATGGGACCCACCACATCGCCCACCACGGATATCCTCGCCTTGTTCGAACCGTATACGAAGTAGCGGTCCACCTGGTAGGGAATCTCCGGGGTCTGCGTCACATTCACATGCATATACTCCAAAACGTAGGCGCGATTCGAGAGATCCAGGAGCACCGACTGGTGACGATACTGCGGCAGACCATCCGACTCCACATGCAACGTCCTTTTAATGGTGTCCGTTCCCAAAAGAGTGGCCACATGCAGGGTCACATCCACGTTGCCCAAGCGCTGTGGCACCACCGGCACATAAACCACTGTGGTGCCCTGGGCTTCCAAGTAAATGAAGAACTGATGCTCACCAGAGCTGGTCCGGGGATTGTAGGATCTCACAATGCCATCCTCCTCCACGTGCACGAACTTGTAGTCGGGACTGCCGTGCAGCACCACTGTGGCCTCAATCGGGGTGGTCATGTAGTTGAATACTGTCACACGGATGCCCACTTGTTCTCCCTGGCGACATGCCTCCGGCATTTCCACATTGATGAAGAAGGGCTGAACGCCCACGTACTCCAGAGCTTTGTTTAGCATTCCGAATCCCTTCGAGGGGCTCACACTGAAGGCACTCACCATCCAGTAGGCGGGACGATCCGGAACCTCCACATTGAAGATGTAACGACCATGGGGTCCGATGTTCACATCCCTCCACAACCACACATTCTCGTAGTGACGCAGAACGCGATTGAATCGGTATTTTCGGTAGTTAAGCAGCTCCGTATCGTTCCTCACAAGGCAGCCAATCTCATCCGTGCCATCGTCACAGTCAAATAATCCATCGCACTGTTTCTCCAGCCGATAGCAACGTCCACTCAGGCACTCTCCGTAGCCCAGGGTGCGATTGCAGGTGTCCTGCCGCCTGGGCACATAGCCATCCGTAAAGACCACCAAACCACTATACTCAAAGGTGCGGTTTGCATCAATACCAAACGAAGAGGCAGGGAAGTAGACCAGGTCATCGGGATTGCCCTCGTGCGAGTACCAGATGTGCTTGTAGGTGCCATTGGTTTGCTCATCAAAGTTGGACATCTTGGTGATGATCTTGGCGTAGGTGAGCTCATTGCCCGCCTGCATGGTGTAGAAGGCGCTGTCGATGCCGGAAAGTCCCACATAGGATCCGGGTTCACCGAAAATGGCGACCTCCACTTTCTCTCCAGTTCTTGCTTTGCGATTGTTGATGTACACGGTGAAGTTGTTCCTGGAGATGCCGTTCACGGGGAAGGTGAGGGAATCGGCAACCACCTGGCCCTGCTGCGTGATTTTCCACACCACGAGAGTGGCCACGGGAGCCATCTCCGCACTCAGTACCACAGCGATTGTCTTAATTCCCTCCGTAATGGTCTCGCGATCGTTGACCAGGATCACACCCTTCGACATGATGAGGTAGTTAAACTCCTCCAGATAGAAGTTCGTGCGAATGTGGAAGATGATATATTCGCCGACGACAGGCTGTTCCGTGCTGGTGGTGATCTTGATGTGCTGATTCCTTGGGGAGTAATGGGACACCAGGAGCAGCTCTGTGGCAATGCGTTCTCCACGGGGATCAACAAAGTTTGCCTGGAGGCGCATGTTCTGAATGCCATTGAGGAAGTCCCTGGACTGCGGACGATCGTCCAAGTTCAGATCGTTCCTGATGTCGATTTTCACCTCCCAGATTCCCTCGCTTTGCTGGGACATCTGCAGCCTCTGAGTGGGCCAATCCCTTCTGCCCCCACTGCGGCTCTCCACAAAGCCAGAGACCTCCATCAGGCCTTGGCGCAGCAGGTTTGGATTGATGGGTGAGCCATCGTGATACTCCACCACCAGGTAGGTAGTGAATGGCATGGCGGGCTTGAAAACCTGAGGAGACTCTCCCAGGAAGGCAACCCTCAGACTGGAGTTGTACACTCTGGCTACGGAGTAACCACTGATGATGTCGTCGTAGAACTTCTCGCCTACGGTGGCCGTGATCAGCACCTCCGAGTTGGCCAGATTGGGCACCAGGAGCTCCAGCTCTCTCAGCGGCCACTTGAAATCAAAGGTTCCGTTGAAATAGCGCAGGAAGGGAAGGGTTTTCCTGTACGTGCCAGTCCATGATGAGCTCTGATCGTACCCATGATCGTATCCATAGTTATCCTGGTATTCGGGCTTCCTCACCCAGAAGGGCCACTCCTCATCGAACTGGTAGTGACGCTCCACCACATATTGATTCCTGTACAGTATGTCCTGCCCGAGATCCGTTCCATCCTGAGGCAACTGCCCGGGCACATTGTACTGCACCTGGGGATTCTGGTTGGGATTGTTGTAGCGCCATCTCTCATTGTATCGATTTTCCTGCTCCAGAGGCGAGCGTCCCAGACGGAATTTCTCATTGAGCACTTGGTTGCTGAAGTAGCCAATTGGACGGATGGTGGCCTTGAGAGTGAGATTCCCCCGCACGGGCAGACCACTCGTAAAGTTAGCCATCACCCGACCGTAGATGTACGGATCCGTGGTGAAGAAGTACGCTGGCATCGTGACATTCACTTCGAAACGGGTCTGGTAGTACTCCTCAACAGTGAAGTGACTCTCCTCCTGCTGGCCCTGGGCAATTACGCGAATGGTCCACTCGCCAAAGCAAGGCTGGTCAGCTAGCTTGTACTCCAGGGAAACAGAACCCAAGTTGGATTGACTAAAAGGAGATTAAATTTGATTAGTTATTAGAGTTATTAGTGTTTGGAAATATATATATTTTCTTACCGGGAAAGCCAACGCTTCAGAATGTGCCTGTTGGGATCCAGCATATAAACATCCACGGGATTGTCGAAACCTTTGAGCTCTGTGGTAATGGGAATGGTCCTGAATCGCACCGTCTCGCCCTGCATGTACAAGGGCTTATCAGTCTGCACAAAGATCGTCATAGAGCGCTGGGAGAAGTCCAATCGAGTCTCGTTGAGGAAGGCCAATCCGCCGAAGACGTTCTGGTAGAAGCCTTCCACTCTTAGTTTATATTGTCCAACAACACTGGTGGGTGGAATCCTCATAAGCAGTGTCTCCGGAACTCCCTCCTTCACATCATTGGAATCGCCGCTGATTTGCACACCATCACACGAGATACTCGCGTGCACGGTGATGGGATACTGGGCCTGGAGTATGGACACGGACACCTGGTAGATGAGACCGGGACGGACCATGCGGGAGGCCACTATAAAGTAGGTGGGCTCCCTGGAGTGAAGGGACTCCAGGAATGTAGCCTTCACATTGTACGAGGACTTTCCCCTGGTCAGACTTGGCTCCTCTTCTATGTAATTTCCTCCTGGTCTCTTCCCATACTCATCCTGTCCGGTCAGGTCGTTGTAGCTGCCTGTATCCGTTCTGTATGGCGGACGATCGTTGGGATTCGTTTGGGGATTGTTCGGATTGTTGCCAAACTGATTCGTTTGCTGATTGTTCAGATTCGGATTCACATTGTTTCCATACTGATCCGTCGAGGGATTGTTCCCGTACTGATTCGTCTGGGGATTATTGCCCCACTGCTGGTTGGGCAACTGAGGATTCTGCTGCTGCTGCTGCTGATTTGGACTGCGGTTGTAGTACGTGTCGCTCTGACTCACCGCCGGCTGCAGTGCATCCAGAACGGCGGCCACCACGAGCAGGGCTCGCAGCAAGTGCCACATCATTGCTGCTTGGCTGCGTGGAGAAGAAGTGAATGAATTAGAATTAGAAGCGTTGCATTTGACTGCATCTCTCATACTCGCACACCGTTCCCTATAAATAGAGGACTCCGATTCGGATTTCTGCGCCTTCTTTGATGCCTGTCCATCAGGGTGAGTCGTTTTTTAAACAATGAGGTGTGAAAACCTTCACAGATCAATTCTAAATTTATAGCTTCTTCACTTTTGAAGAGATTGTTGAGACAGAATCTTGATAGACAGGCGAAGAAATCAATCGAACGTTCTCCATGAATATAGATTTCTGTTTTTAGATTTTTAATTTGAATTTTCAATTAATATTAGAAATGAGATGGAAATCGAATTTTTAGCAACCCCAACTCTTTATTAAATTGAAGTAAACCCCAAAATCGGAATAGATTTCAATCTTTCCATACAAAAAAGGGAATATTCTTCTGAATTTTGAAAATTTCGAAACCATCGACTGAATTAAAATTTTAATTTGGACCACCCTCCTCCTGCTTAGAAACCACGGGCTAATGTTTTAGGTTTGTTTTCGGTTGGTGGATTTCCGCGTGCTGCGAACAAGTCGTTAATGGGGGCGCCGATGTTCGATATTAATAGACCCTGCAGTCTCCCTCTGGCAGGAGCAATGAACGTTCTAACAGGGAGATCTCGAGGGGTGGGGCAGTCGGCCCACTGTGGAAACTATGTCAAACATTAAGTAAAATGTCACTCAAGTGGGCGCGCAATTAGTCTTAGGTGGAGTCTGGGAGAGATGTGTGCCAGCTAGGGATTTGGGGCAGAGTTACGTCTCCCCGGCCAATGTCTTTTTAATGCTCCCGTAATTTATTGTTGACTTGGGGAGATTATGAGAGGCCTGCTCTACAATCCACTTTGATCGCGAATGAAGTGTTTATGTTTATTTCTTTATAAACTTTTCTACATTGATTATCTTTACAGATGAGACATTTAGAAGGGGTTTTCATATAGTTTTCAATAAATGCTGAGACTAGTTCATGAAAGATATTTTAAATTTACAACCTTCAAATAATTTTACAGTCTTTAAGAGAAAAGCATAATATAGTTTATTCATATACTTTTAACCAAGTTCATTTACAATTTACGTCAAACATTAATGACAAATTGCTATACATTTCTAAATTGCTCTTTCCGTTACGAATATGTTAGTGAAGGATATTTTAATTTAAATATTTATAGCCGGAAAGTTTATTGCCCGCAAAATGACCGTTTGCGGAATAATTTCACTACTTAAAAAATGCGCATAATTTCAGGTCTCCGCCTTATCAGGACACAATCTGCCGGAAGACAGCACATCCATCATTCCAACAAGGACCAACAAGGAAAACTTCCCTATACCTTAAAGGTATTAACGTTGTGCCTAGGTAAAAAGTCAACACTCCGAGGCAACCATATAAAAAGGGACCGGTGGAACAATACGGTACCGATATATACACTTGACCCTCCTCTCTCCAGGAGGATGGGGTAAAAGTGAGGTGAAATGAAACTGTAGAACGGAGGGAGTGTGCATTTGAAATGCAGTTGCCGGCAAGGAAAGGTAAGCCAACACACTGGAACTAAAACTGAGCAAAACACGCAAACGGAACGTCCGCTACCTGACCATAGATACAGATACACGTGAGTGTACAATTGCGGTCAACAAATTGGTGACGTTTTATTGTATGCCTTTTTAATTGCAGGTTTTGTTGAGAAATTTTAATTGGAAAACAGCATTTATTATGCTGTATGACCAATATTTTATTTTAAAGTTTAATGCACTTTTATACTCTTATAAAATTAATTTGAATTGATTGAACTTTAAGATTAATTATAGTCAGTTTATGTAACTATTTTAAACTGAGGATTTTTAAATTTGTAGTAGTTTTAATTTAAAAATACAATACTTGAAACAAAATAAATAATATTTAAATAACTACCAAATACATTTAACGAACAATGATATTTAGTCATATATTAATTTAATATAAAATATTGAAAACCAAAAATATATAATTATTATTATGATCCAAAAGTAAGTTCAACAAAATAATTTAATCTTCTGAAGACTACTAGGGATTAGTGTTATTAACTTCTTTAAAACTCTTGAAAACAATGCGTTCCGAGTGCAAAGGATTAGGATAAGAATGCATCCTTTGTGCTAATATTCTGGACTCAATTGCTGGTGCGTTTTAGTATGCCTGGTCGAGATATTCTGTGCACTGAAGCAGCAGAAGTTACTGGCCTAGGGGTCCCCTCTCCCCTCGCTCTCCTCACCTTACCTCCACCATCCAGCTCAACAGACAGAGCACAGTGAAAACAAATACTGGGCGAGAAGACCGAGCTGGGCTCGTAATAATTTCTAAAGCGACTTTTGTAATCCACCCTTTACACATATAACACTTCCAGCACAGACACACACACACACCTACAAGTGTACATGCAGGGCACATGTAAAGTGGGCATTAATTAGCCGAGAAGACCCATTCAGAGAAATTGAGAGGGCAAAAGTGCAATTGAAATGGCAAGCAGGACATTTTGGGCGGGCCAAGGACCAAATGTTGCTGAAACTTGAGTGCTTTCAAAAGAAAGAAACGAGGAAAAAGCGAGGAGAAGACGCCGGAATCCAATTGGCTAGCAGGTGGCCAAAGTTTTTTTCCTCGTATTTCCTTTTAGCAGGAATAAACTGATGCCCGGAATGGGATGCATTTGAAGGCATTTTATTATAAAACATGGAAATATCAAATAGATACGCTTTATAGCACTTGTTAATTTTCGGTCAACGCCCATGTGCCAACAACAACAATGCGGCCACAATAACAACGCAAGCAAAGAGTCGGGCTTAGGCGTCTTTTTTGAGACACCAAACACACTGAATTTGGGCGGGTCGCGATGCAAACTTCTTTGGAAATCACACCAGCACTCACCTCTTTTGCAAAATCAATTCGTTCACTTCGCTCAGCAGGCCACGCACATTGTTTGGAACAACAAAAGAGGTAAATAAAACTAATTTGGTAACTCAAATATTCGAAAAATGAAACAACACAAAACCAGCAGCGATCCACACCCGCTTTGATGACTGATGCAGTGTGACCGTATGGGGTGCTATGGGATATACCACCTGACTCGGAAAATACCATTAAACCCGAAGAGTTTGAATTGGCCAAGTGGCAGTCAAAAATACTCGAACTTTAACGGTTTCTTCGATTTGTGAAATTTATATTTAAATCATTAAACCGAGCCTAAAATGTATTTAAAATTCCATGTTACTCTCTTTTTTATCACAAGGTTCCAGATGTTATCAGATATATATACGTTATTGTTTTTGCAAATAACCCGAATTTGTATTAGGAAAAACGTTGCAAATCTGGGGTATATTCAAAGAAAGTGTGCATTAGATCGTAATGAGTATTAGAACTCAAAATGTTTGCTACTTTCCATTCATTATATTTATTTTTCATTCATTATTTCAGACTTTTACATCATTTTATAGAGATGGCCCGTGTCCGAATATCCCCAATTAGTGTTGCACAGTGCCAGTGGGGCAGCTTCTTTAGTATATATCCAGTGGTACTTTTGCGGTCTTTCAGCCAGCCATCCGCATTGGTCACACCGCCTGCTCAGTTGTCTGTGTGTGTGTGTACTGTATGCGTGTGATGTAAGGTCATTCGCGTGAAAATATCAGCGAGGAAAAAATCGAATTTTTGTGTTTTGTGTGCTAGGTAAATGCAATAGAGAAATAAAAATCGAGTAATTAAATTGCCAGCCCGTGCGTTAGCGGTGAATGTGCGTGCCCCCGTGAGCGGTGAACATGTGAAAAATCGGCAGGAAATCAAAGGTGCTAGGTTGCCCAACGCAAAAATGATGAGGAAAAGCACACCAGTGCCCTCTCTCACACACACACGAATTCCAATACTCTCGTGCACACATACAGCAGCACACATACGAACACAAGCGCACACAAAGCCGCGGCTGAGGAGCTGGGAGAGCTAGAACCTAGAGTTGTCAACGTTGTGCGAGGAATTTCGTCATTGAGCGGTGCATGTGTGTGTGTGTGTGTTTTGTGCGTGCCCCGCGTGTGTGCGAGTGAGCGAGAGTGCGTGCGTGTGTGTTGGTAGTTTGTTCTCTTCCTTGGTAGTAAAACACAAAAGAAAAATCATCGGGGAAAAATGTGAAAAATGTACATAATTCGCCTCGTACGCCGCCAGCCCAGTGCCCGAAAATCGTTCTGAGATGAGAAACACCGCGCACCGATCGAAAAACTATTACATAAATAGTGCAAAGTGTAAATGTTATTGAAGGCACAAGCAGCGAAAAAAGCGCCGCCGCGCACACTGTCGTCATCGCAGCTAAAAAAAAAGAAGAATCGAAACGAAACGAATCGGCGAAAAACGAAACGCGAAAAATGAGGAAAACGAGGAGTAGCCCCCATCACACACCTTCCCCCACATAAAAAGAAAAACCCGAAAAAAATCGCGTTACTATTACTAAGCCAAAAAAGAAAAATGAAAATCCCAATTGTTTGATCCCGTTCGTTGCGTGAGCGTGCGTGCGTGTGTGTGTGTGCGCTCTCACAGTTTTCTTTCGTACATCCTCCAGTGTGATGTATGATGTACGGAATATACATACCATGAACTTCTCAAATACTGTAAATAAACTAATAACATTTAATGGTGCGCGGTGGGGGAAAGGGGGGCGGTGAAATGTGGGTGGTGCGCCTGTGTGAGTGACCTCTTGTACGTGTGTCGCGTGTATCTGCGAGTGTGTGTGTGTGCGGCGGCAAGGAGTGTCATGCGTATATTTTGTGGCCCCCCTCCCAGAATATCCCCCCTTTTCCCCTCCACCACTGACCCATTGGGAAGGCCTATCCACACAACAACAACAAAAACAACAGCTAGGCGGCAGCAGCTCCATTTCTCCAACGAGTTTTATCTTGTTTTGCCGTTTTAATCATATGCGGGCGCTGAGACGAGAGCGGATAGAAGAGAAATGGAGAGGAGCGGAGAGGAGAGCAGAGTAAAGCAGAGCGGAGACAATCACGTCATCCAGCCTGCCATGACACACCAACATCAACATCAATACAGTGAGCTCTCGTCCGAAGAACGGCTTCGTTGACATAATAATCAGCTCAACTTGATCTTAATGGCGATTTTTGTGTGTTATTTTTCCGAATATATTTCGTAGCATACTTAGCGGCTGGCAAGTACAGTGGTGATTGACCCTTGACGATCTTTCAATGAACAATAATGTTTAGATTATCATAAAACCTGATTATTGATTTTCAGCGAAATTAAAGGTTTTGTGGTTTACCCTCTAGTTTTTTTTAATGATTATAACATAACGAACGAAATAAAAAATGACTTCAATTGAAATAAGTAGTTCTACTTATGGTTAATGTTGAGGCCAGTCCCCTCGTTAATTTTAATTTATTTCGATTACTTGGCGTACTTTTTCGCAGCGAACCTTTCGGATTTTGACTACTGTGGTGGCTTTTTCAATGGCACCTGCAGTCATGTTGCGGTTATAAAAGAGAGATGTTCCTCGGAAGCATTACAAAGATTATTTTTCAAAAGAGAAACGAAAAATAATTGCACTGGCTGAGATACAAATGTACATGCAATAGCTGAGATACATATGTACATATGTACATTTAAACCATGATTAAAGTTATATATTCTTTAACTCTTTCTGCCGTATTGATTTTTAGTTTCAAATTGAAGTTGTCAAACTTCTTCGTCTTTGCTGTGCTGTGGTTTCCCTTCTCTATGTCCAGTATTTACTGTATCAATGACTACATCAACAAGCACACACCAACGCGCGGACCATAAAGTCATTTGAATGAACTTTATTGGCCAGCAGCGAAGCCGAGTTTTTCATCGAGCGCGTGAATTTGATTGTTATGGGAGCATGCAGCATATTCTTGACTAAGGCTTTTAATTAAGGCAATTAAATTGGCACCCCACCATGCCTGGCCAAGCCATGTCATGCTGTCGTGGAATGCTCTGTTTAAACTTGGGATTAATAATTGTGTTGTGAGCTCGTGGTCGATTTTTGGCAGCAGCTCAGAACAGCATCTATATGTCACTGTGTCAATGTGCTGGTTGGTGAGTGAGTGAGTGAGTGAGTGTGTGAGTGAGTGAGGTGGTGTGGGCAAGTGCCGCTTTTGAGAGAGCGAAAGAGCAAATAAACTGAGTCATGGCTGACGATGACGTTATGCTGCTCTGCTCTGCTCTGCGCTCCTCCGCTCTCCTCTCCTCTCCTCCGCTCCGCTCTTTTCTATTCTATTATATCTATTCCGTTCGACTCGGTTGGGTTTGGTGCTGCGGTTAGGGCAATTTGTCTCCAAAGTGTTTATGCTCAAAGTTCGCCAATAAAAAAAAAAAACGCGAAAGAAAGAAAAGTTTCGCAGAAATGCTCGCAAGCACACACGGCACTTAACTGGCCCACAAATACCACAGCGTTTAGCATTCGATTGACCTCGAGGCTAGGCAGCAAATCGATAGCATTGTCTTCTTGCCCCAATCGATAACATGCCACACAACTACCTCACCGCAACGCCCCCACCCCCCTCCCCCCCTCTCTTACGCCCACAAATAACCTGCAATGGAAACAAGTTTCCCCCTATTTTGATGTATTGTTGGATGGATGCCCGTCACAGAAGTATCTTTTATGTTGTCATTAATCCGATCTTAGCTCCAATTCATTTCAATCTTAATTACTAAAAATAATGATTGAGATGTTAATATCTCGCGATTCTAGTTTTTTTCTGAGCTGTAATTTTCTTGACGGATAGTAAAATAGAATTTATTTACTAATAAATCTGATTTTAGTTCATATCAAATATTTTGATGTCGATGGAATACACTTAGAATACAAATAAAATCATAGAGTTGTGTATTTTGAGATTTAAGTGTATTTTATTCGGATGAGTTTTAATAGGTAGTTAAATAGAAGTAATTAAATCGAAATTTCTGCCCAGTACAAAACCCTTCTGCTCAGTATAAACCCTTGATAGCTACGCTCAGCGGGTGTTCAATCAGCTGACTTAAATTTGTTGTCACAAATTTGTAAAAATAAATACTGCTAACCAATAATAAATGCGACGAGACGACCGCCCGCCTTTTGTTCCGCTTCCATACCCGCCCCCTCATCCGTCGAGCAATGTAGTCTTGCCAATATTGCTAAGTTCGCTGCTCGGAATGATGGATATAACGTATTCAGTACGAACCAAACAGAACCGCCCGTAACCAGAGGCCGGATGCCCTGGGTTTTGGTGTTTGGGATTTGGTTTCTCTAAGATTGTGGCCTGCGACTGACGTCGTCAAAGATAATGCTTTATTACGAGTATCTGCAGTAGTGGTTGGGTTCGGATCCCCGACCCCATTGTACGTATTTGTTTAAAGTACTGCATTGGGACTTTATCTCAACGCGGTATGAGGAGATGCTGAATCGTGACACGTTACGGAAACATTCTGCTGCTGATTTCGCTGCCGCCCGCACGTCGTCTGATGGTAAACAATGAGAGAACGCCATGCGTTCCAGTGCTGAAAGATTTGTCAAATAACCTCACCTAGCTATAGCTAGTTGTTTTTAAAAGTTTAATACCTTAAACAAAAGTACTCCGAATTTAAGCTATTTAAGTTTTAATGCTTCAATTGCTTTAGATTTGAAATACCTTTATTTGTGTGCAATTGTTTTGTTATCATTTTGCAAGGAGTGCAATTCCATTGGTCTTGGCATCTACAAAACGTTTGTTTTTTTTTTTTCCTTTAGCCTAAAGCTTTTTGGCTTTAAAATATCACTGTCATGCACAGCACTGCTGAGCTCTCTGCCCTTCTCTTAATCAGTGTTTGTCCTACCGCATTTGATAACGATGGAAATAGTTCTGCTGTCGCCTCATCCGCAATACGAAATTTGAACATTCTGGCAATAATAATAGCAAACAAAAGGCATTTGCAGTTATTGGCCTTTGCGTAGACGTCATGCAGTCAGGCAAACGAAAGGAAAATTCCTTCAATCATCGAACTAATTGGGCGTAATTAATCTCAGGCAATGTCACTTGCCAATGCCCAGACGCAATATCGTTGAATTTCAATGGAAACATATCAAATTGATCTGTTTTTATGCGAAGGGTTTGTTTAAGGTTGAATGCATCTGCGTATGCTGAATTTGAATTTTTCGTCTTCGTAAGATGCCAAAGGCTGTTTAATCTGGTTGTGTACTCGTAGTTTTAATAGCATTACGATTGTTTTAACAAATGTTCGGCAATGTCTTTGTGTTCTTTCTTTCTCTCCCCAATTTATCTAAGGCCAAGTATTCGGTTCAAGAGAAAATTGTGGAAAATAACTAGAAACGTTTTGAAAAGGGAACCTCATTGTTTGCGTCCTATCATGCCAATATGACTAAGTTCATTCTGACTTGGCAAATTTCAAGGCAAAGACAATTTGTGTTTAATTATTTCTTATCAATACCTCAAGCTTTCAGTTGTTACATATTTTTGTGAAATGGAATCAATCATTGAGTTCGAGGTGTATTTAGAACATATTTTAGAGGAGAGTTTAGTGTAGTCAAATAATATGTTGCAGGGTATACATATTCAGGGTAATTGTGTAGGAAGTGAAGATAAAGAGTACATAACATATCTCAAAGTATACATTTTCGGAACAAAGTTGTTCTCGTTCATTATCCGGACCTCCTTTTCGGCCATTTTGTGGGGCGCTCGTCGTAATCGGCCTGGTCAAGATAATGGGCCCGAACTATTAAGATAAGCCGAGTCGAGTGTATATCAAACTGAAATCACTGTGCGTCGACGTTCCTGCCCGCCGCTGACCGCGACGGCGACGTCGACAGCGGCAGCAGCAGCGGGCACTCTCTCCCTCTGGTCATGTGTATGGTCGGTTCAGTCTGCTCGTCGAATTCGTTGCGTTCGCTCCGTTCGCTCTGTGTACGTCCGTACGTCTCGCCTCGCCTCGTCTCGTCTCGTTTCGCCAGTTCGCTCATAGATTCTCCGGTTCCTGCGCCCCCGCGTCGTGGCCTGGTGCAACCACAACCGCAAGTTCAACCTAATAGTAGCTGCCCAGTAGGTGCGATTGGTAACAAAAAAAAAAAAGCATACAAAGTGCTTTGGGGCGAAAAGTTGCTAAAAATTGTTGCGCTCCTCGAGTACCAGTCATAATTATATCGCTCTCACTCTCACTCTCAATCTCCCTCCTCAATATCTCTCTATCTCTCGCGGCGCTACGTTTTTGTGTCTAGCCAGAAGAAATAGTATTTTCGTCGTCAACGTGCCATAATTTCTTTTTTCGGTTTTGCCAGCTAAACAGAACAAATACAACAAAAAGTCGAATCTTTGGACTGGGACAAAAATTATTTCGGTTGGCTATGTGTGCGTGCGCGACGGTGTGAGCTTTTCCGTCTGTGCGTGAAAATCAAGCTGTGAAAGTTAACGTTGAATTAGCAACACCGAACCACACCACCCCACACCACCCCACCCACCGGTCCCCCTAAGTGGCTAGCACGTGTGCAGCAGCCGTAAAAAATAAATACAACAAAATAGAACAACACGCACAGAAAAAAAAAAACAAAAAAACATAACATAAACCAAAGAAAAAGAAAATGAAAATGAAAAAGAAAAAGAACTGACAATCACAAAATGTTGAAAATTATATTTAGTTGAATGTTAAATGTTGTTCGTTCGGTTTTTTTTTTGCTTTTCGCTTTTCGCTATTTGAATTTTGTTCGCCGCATCCTTGAGACTTTCATTTTGCTTTTACCTTCTTTAATTTGAAATTTATGTATTTTCAAAAGTTTTTTCTCTATCTCTTTCTTTCTCTCTCTCTCTCTCTCTCTCCCTCGCCATCTCCGTCTCTCTCTCTCACGTTTTTGCCACACTGAATTTTGAAATTTGTTGCGAAAAGCATAAAATTTAAACCGAACGAAAGACACAACAGAAAGTTGAAGAAGACGAAGCATAGGAGGAAGCGCACGAAAAGTTTGCCTTCAACGAAAATAAATGCAAAATGAAAAAATGAAAAGAATTTGTTTCCATTTTATTTGCGAAAATAGGCTACATACTCGTACATGAATTAAGCGAAAAGAGGAGATTTTAGAGAGAAGCTTGGAAGAGGAAGCTGGTTGGCTTAACAATAATTAGAATATCCGTATTCGAGCCAACAGCACACACGCAAAAAGGAAAACCAAAACAACCAAAACCAACCAACAACATCAACCGCATCAACTAATAATATCAAATTAAATTACTAAGCATAATAATACATTTAAAGATCTATTTATAACGTAATATTTACCATAATGATTTAGTAAGTTAAGCTTAAAGTACAAAACAAAAGTTAATAAAAGGATATAACACAACAACCAACAACAACCACAAAATCCACAACCAAATTCAAATCAATCACAAAACGGAGTAAATCTACAATAAATGCAAATGACGAGGAATTAACGAAAACGACAACAACAACAACAACAAGTCACACCATACCCCGCAGCAACCACAATAACAAAACAAACAACAACAACAACAACAACATCAACAACAACAACAGCAGCAGCAGCAGCATAATTAATAACCACAATAAAAACCAACACCAACAACAACAACAACAACGGATCAATACCAAAGATGGAGGCAAAATTCTTGGCTAGCGCTCTTTCATTCCTCTCGATATTTTTAGCGATTTCTGCTCAATCACTTGGTAAGTACAAGCACAATAACAACAAGAACAACTAAAACACAGCCAACTAACTATGCACCAAGTGCAATAAGCATAATAATAAACAATGAAAGCCCTTTTAACCTATAAGCTGCCCCCTCTGGCCCCATTCCACATATTTGTCTATATCCCAAAGCACACGAGGATACCGACCAACCAACCCAACCCAACAGAAAAAAAGGTAGAAAACAACAATAAAAAAAAGTAAAAACAATATAGAAGAATGTATGTGCAAACTGCAGCTGTGATAGCTGAAATTGCTAAACAGAAAACAGAACAGAATCGAACCAAACAAAAGCAAAACAGAACTGGGGAAAAAACCAAGGGAAATAAATAAAAACAACAGCTTGCGGTCTGCTGCATGTAGCAGCACCCACAGGGCCCCTAGCCTCTAGTCCCAAGCCCCCTAGCCCCTAGCCCCTGACCCCCAACAACCCAACCCTTCGCCTGGGGACGCCCCTAATTGCCCCTGCCCATCCATACGTGTGGGAGGTGGTGGGGTTTTCCCGACCCCCCATTTCAAGTTTACCTTCCGCCCAACACTAGAGACAATAGCAGAAGCAAACAATATTGAATAGAAGGTGCCCCCAAGCATCGTGTCACGCATCGATGAAATTTGAACGGTGAAGTCATCGAAAATATCGACGAAATTTGGCGACAATTGAATGGATAACAAAAATATATAAGTAGCATGTAGAAATTAGTTCGTTGTATTAATTATAGAAGGCCAATTAACGATAAACGATTTTTTTTGTTGTAAAAATTGCTCGACTGGAACTAAAACTTATGTAACGATAATTTACGTAATTTAAATCTTTATCGAATTTAGTTCTATATATTAAAACTATGTTTTTTATGACTTCATTTGTGGAAGTTCGGTACTATTATAAAATTAATATCAGAAATGTAATAGTAAAGCAATAGATATATTTTAATTGGTATTATGCTTACTACAATGTATCGAAAACAATCGATTTGTTTAAAATACAAGGTTTACATCGAACTTGGGAAATGCTATATTATCGGATGTTTTCCACAGTTTCTCAGCTCTCGGGAGTAGCACAAAATGGACATTCGTTTACTTAGAGCACACTTTTCCTCTTGGCTTGGCTATAAGTATTCTATTTTTTTTTTTTTGCAAAGCTCCACCCACCAAAATCCCACCCCTCGCTACTTTGCAATGGGTCTTGCTTGGTCCTCACTCAACTGCTGTGGCCTTTGGTTGAGCGCGAACTTCGTTATTTTCGTTTTGCTTTTTATAGTTCATATTGTTGGCTTGGTTGGACTTGGGATTGGATTTCTGTTCTATGCTGCCATTAACATTGTTGCTTATGTTTTGTGCTCTTCGCCGCTTTTCCATCTGCGCGCGCCCGCATTCATTTGATTTTCAATTTTCCACACAATTGCGAAAAGAAAAAACGAAACGCGAACGGTGAACGGTGAACGAAAGAACAGCAGCAGCAGCAGCAGGAGAAGGAGCAGGAGCAGTACTAGTATCAAGTTCATTTCTGTTTTAGTTGGGAGAACATCTTAAAAGAGGAATCATTTTTGTTTAGCTTGGAGGCGATTTTACATGCGGTCCAATAATTACGACCGATCGGCCCGATCGTTGTTTATATTAACTTCAGCCGACCCGAAGCGAAGCGAACTGGAACGAACCGATCCGAACCGATTTTCGGATTTACCGATACCACCGATGCCTATTCCGATTCCGATACAGATACGTATCTAACCGATACGAACCGGCGGCCTGCACTTTGTTTACATTCGGAACGGGCCGGGCTCCCTCCCTCTCCTGGGGCTGGGGGCAAGCGTGGGGTTTATCTATGATGCCCGGGCGGGCTGGCTGGCTGGCCTGGCTGGTCCATCTATTTATTATTCTATGCATACTATCCATTTACCTATTCTACTTTATTCCATCTATCCATCTGTCTGGCTCACTACCAAAACCTACGTATGCTCATGAATTTTCATTTTTTTTTTTTCGCCAGTCCCGTTCAGTTCGGCTGAGTTTTGTTTTGTTTCGTACATTATTTAGCCCCATGCAGCTATTTTCACATTCAAGGTGTATTAATTGAGTTTTTTTTTGGGCTTGGTGTTTTTTTTTTTGTATCTTCATATGCCAGCATTTATTCATAGTTGATTGAGGGTATTCGGGCTATATGCGCTGAGGTTCTGCATAAAAGGCAGGGCATAAATAATTTAAGGTTATTTTCATGTCTTTATTAGGTACTGTGATTGATTTATTGAATTATTTATACTTAAGCATGGGACGGGAGTGTTTTAAAGCACTCGATTTAGCAATTATGGATGCAGGTGAAAAATATCTAAAGGGTTTATATATATATTTGAAATCTAAAATACTGGCATGCAGTAAAAATATATGAGGGAGAGTAAATTGAAAGATTCGTTTTTTTTTTTGTTTATAAATCAACATTAGTCCATACATTAATGGATATCCAATTTATTAATGGTCTTTTGGTTTAGCTTGGTTTTTATTTTTCCAACATTGAATGTACAATATTTGCAATGATTTCTTAACTTGTTTACGCAAATGGGCATACACAATAAAAGAACTTTCCATGCAAACACACACAAAGAAGGAAAACTTGGCTAGAAAAAGAACTTAGCTCCCTTCTGGAAGAAAATAAGTGACGGATGAGGGACGGAAGAAGGAGCGGAGCGGGTGGCAGTTGTACAATGTACGTATACATATGTTTGCACTACATGAATCACTTTGAGTCGGGGGCAAGGGAATAATGGCAGACAGAAAGCCAATAGCAAGAAGCATTCCTTTGTCCCCCCCCCCAGACTCTTTTTCGTTGGCACTTCAAAGCAATTTTCCGCTGGTGGCGGGAAAACCACGTGTTGTCCAGGTGTTTATGCTGCGGACGAATGTGCGAAAGATATCCAAAAATAATGCTGCCTCGGTGCCTGCTGCCTGCCTGCCGGTCCTCCTCCTCATTCCGCTCTCTCCGCTCCGCTAGAGAATATTCCCTAGGTCTTGTCACATATACTTTTTCTGCTGAATATTCGCAGGTGGAATGTGTTGGCAAGTGTTTTCATTTCGACTGTTGACTGCGCACATTTTGGGCTAACCAGTTTCATTTCGCCATGTTTATTTAATGACATTTTCATTACATTAATAAATGTCAAATATTTAAATTTCGGCTCACCCAGCAAAAGGAAGCTAAAGCAAACAAGGAGCGTAAAACGAAACCCTGGCACAGTGTGTCCAAAGATGGTTAAATTTACTCCAAAAAATTATGTTTGAGCTATTGTTAATAAAATATGCTATATAGTACCATTTCTTCGAATTAAAAATAAAATGTAGCTCCCATTAAATTTATTATAACTTAAAGTTATTCGCAATATGCTTTTAGGAAACCATATTAATATCGATTCAAATGGCTGAAATAAATTTCCATATCTCTGGCAGGCATTTGTTGGGCATAAATCATTGATTTCCACATTTGTCCCCCCCCCCCCCATTCCCAATCAGATAGAAATCTCAAGAGGGTTTTGTTTTAACTCCTTGAATTGCTGACCATAATTCAATATATTTCCCCCATCCTCTGTGCTTGATGCTCTCGCCGAGAAAATTCACTTTGCTGCTGCATTTGCTGTAAAAACACATTACAAAGGCACAGATTGTCTTGGGTATCTATGTATCTGCATATTGCAATGAATCCGAGATGATTTGTGGAGAGGTGGCAGGGGAGGGGTGGGGAGGGGAGGTGAATGCTGCCTCTTTTGCGAAAACATTATTTTTATTAAGACAATAAACATGAAATGTAATTTCCCTTTCAATGTCGTAGTCGCTTGACGTTGGTTTTTAGATCTGTTCGGTTAGCTTTCGAGGTGGCAAATACATGTAGGTGTACATATAGCATATAGGATAGGACCAGGACCAGGACCAGGACCCGTACCTCCTACGCACAGAAACAGAGGCGTCATCGTGAAAGAAAGGCTTGGCTGGCATTTCAGTTTTCTATAGTCTCCGATTGTATGTGTGTGGGCGTGGCATTGGCTTCCACCTACCGCCCACACTTCTTCTCTGATTGCACATTGTCTGGTCTACGGCGATTGCAATGAGAATGCCCTGCTCCCCGTCGCTCCTTTTGCTTTTTGACTGGTACTGGTGTGGCACATTTTGCTCTGTTCGTTAGTTCGTTCCTGTTCTCTTCTTGTTGTTCTTCGATGTAGAGGTTGCCTTGTGTTTCCGGTCCGTGCCAGATAATGGTTGCTTAAACAGGGCACGTTCATAAATATATATATATATGTGTATATATATGAGAGTATCTTATGTGTGCCTCGTACACAGAAAAAAAGAAGCTCAAGGCGAGATAATGCACTCGACATTTGTTCAGGGTTAAACAAAATGAGAAATTAAAAGAAATATATATCTTATAATAAAATTAAATTACAAATTTAAAATTTCTAATTTGTATTTCTGCGTAAGACTACAAAATAATTATAGCAGATGTCATGATAAATGGGACTAATTTAATATCAAAGAAAATAAAAACATCAAGCTTCATTAAAAATAAAATTTGGGTTTGTTTTGCAAAGAAAAAATCATATTTATTCCGCTAGCAATCGTGTTTTTGTTCTATTGATTGTGTTCGTTGTAATTTGATTTCTACAACATTTAAATACTAGGCAATTTCCCATAATATAAAAAAAACTAACAAAAAAAAAACATCAATGAAAGCATTGGCATCTTTAATTGAGATGTCTAGTGACGCAGACTGAGAATATAATTCCCATTTTTATGACGCACATTATGCGAATAATGAAAGAGCCGTAAATCAAATTGATCAACCTTGACTTTCAGGGGGTCCTTCAGTACATTTCGCGCAGTGTATGCAAATGCGTGAGCACCTTTCACTGCTGCATTTCCCTGCTAATTTACTGAATCATCAAGAGAGCGGTAGAACGAAGGGAATAATGGGATGCGGTTGGCAGGCATGGGCGAGCACAAAAACAATGTTGTATTTTAACGCTCTTATCTATTTATCGCCAACACCACCTCCCCACCTCTCGAGCTCCTTCCCTCCTCCCCTCGACTTTATGGTTGTTGCTCTTTTATTAGCAGGTACCCGATAAAAGCTTAAAGTTCACACATTTTTCAGACCTTTTCAAAAACGCGCACACGCTTATATTGTATCTGTATCTGACTGCGTATGTGCGCTCAAATATTTGCCTTTGTTATAGGCTAAGCATTATATTTAAAAATAAATATAGTGTTATACTGGGTTGTTTTTTTTTTGTTTTTTTTTCTGCGTGAGAACAATAAAAATATACATACGGCTGCGTATATTTGTAGCTCGTCGTTCTCTCTTGATTTTTTTGTTTGTTTCATTGCTCTTAAAATATTTTTCCAACGAAATGTCAAGATTCCGCTCGGTTTTCATCTTTTGTTCGATGTCTTTCCTTTTCTTTTTTTTCTCCACACTTACAGACAATTGCGTATGCCCCACTGTGCAGTGCCATCCTATATGTATCTGGGTTTTTGTATCTGTGTGTTGTGAATGTCTGACTGTCTGCCAGCAGCGCTCCGCATGCTTTTGTTGTTGTTGTTGTTGTAGCTGTTAGTGTTTGACTTTTCATCGGCAGCAACCAGAAGCAATACTAAACCAGAGATTCGCAAAAACGTCACCAACAAAAAATTGTTTACCCTCTCCGCCCCATGGCGAGCTCCACCCACAACCCTTTGCCGTCGAATCAATCAGCCAAAGCCCCCCCTCTTCCAGCCCATCTCCGCCCC
>JAJJHY010003831.1:7499337-7517416 GCA_021224005.1 Drosophila setifemur | reverse complement strand
GGGGGGGTGGGCTTTGACCAGAAAGAGCTGAACGACGCACACACATATTTTCCATACCATTCGATCGGTTTCGATTTTCCTTTTCCATTTTTTTTTTTAATTCTGTTTTGGTTGAATATTTTCTTTTTTGAGTGACTGTCTGGGAATTGTTGTCGCTATTTCCACGAAAAGCGAGTGCAGACGGTGAAAAAAAAAATGAGAGAGAGAGAGGAAAATTTCCATCATGACGTCGGGTTAACCATCACATGAATATCTATACCAACAAAAAAAACCCGGGAGGAAGCCAAGAAGTCTACGTTTTTTTTAGGTTTATATGCTAATATTCAAACACTTAATTGCTTATGTGAATTTTTCGTAGTTAAAGCTAATTTTGTTGAAGGAACCTTGTCCAGAAATGTAACTTTTAATACTTCTTGTATTATAATATTATAATATTATATATATAGTATAACTAAATTTCAATATTTTTAATGACTATCGAATTACACTAAAGTGTTAGTTGTACGCAAACAAGGTTTATTAGATTAGCAAACAATAAATGCAAGCCTGTTATTTGAAAGTTCAGCTGCTGATAAGGAAAACATTTACTATATAATATGTAAATCAGAGAACACTTTTTGGCAATTATAACTCCCAAAGGATGAAGCACAATACCATAGATAAGCAAACACAAACTACATATTTGTGCATGAATATTTAATAACATGCGGGCTCTCCAGAAATGCCTTTGTAGGGCTTTAAATTACAATTTCATATGAGTGAGGCTTGCAGCCATACAATGTTCTCCGGTGCCATATCTTGTTGTTATTATTAGTAGGCAAAAATATATATGTATATATATATATATATATATACTGATAAGGCGCATTATCGCTGGCGCTGGCTGGCATTGACTCTCGCGATGAACATAATAAAAATACAATGGCCTTTGTTTCAAAGCTCAAAAGTACAGGCTACAGTAATATTCTTGTTCTCGAGCAATTATTCCAGCAATTATTCCAGCAATTATTAATTAAATATCGTTACCACATCCATTATCAATATTTTTTACAAGCCCTCATAAATGCATAAATAAGTTAGCAACTGACCCTCTACACACACACACACACTCGCACTCGCACGTGGGCAGATACAAATGAATCTCCAAGTTGGTCGATTTAGTTTTCGCTTCTACCCATCAATATGCGTCCCGCATCCAATTGTGCCATAGCCAATAATAATTGACATAATAAATGGTGGCACAGGGGGGGATGCCATTGGGGAAATGAAAGCAGGGCATACGAATGAAATATTCAACTAAACTGTGCCATCCATAGTGCGGAGCCATCCATTTATTGATCAATTCTGATGGCCCGTGATGTATGCAAGCAAAAGAAAAAAAAAATACATTTTCCAAAAGAGTTGATCGCACTGACAGTGTCTGTCAAACAGTGGAATACAAAAATATATTTCCCAAAATGTGAATCAACAGACTATCAAATCTCATATCGATGACGTTTTGGCATGAGAAAACTGTGCTATTTAATTAACTAGATTTTCTGGAAACAATTTGGCTTCTAGCAACATTTCAATAACATTTCAACAACATTTCAATATAAATGTCTCATTAAGTGCTGTCGAAATCCAGCACTCAATCAGGTGCTTTTATTTATATAATTTATTCCATTCCGATTTATTTGATTATTTAGAATTTGTGGCAAAAAGTTAGTTTTCTAATAGAGTACTTTAAAGAACCCCAGCACTTTAATCGTTCTTAAACCGCCCAATATTATCCAATCATTGTGTATCCCATAAAATGTTTTAATAGCAATGTATCTACACGATATCAAGATGCCCACCAGTTTTGGATTCCCTGTTCCGGGTTCACTCTGTTCGCTCTGTGCTGCGTTGTGTGTTTGTGCGTTTGGCTTTTCCATGGCCAACAGAAACCGCCACTAGAGAGGCCGAAATTAAATTTAGCCCATGTTTATTTCGTTTAATTAGACACAGCAACTGCAAGCTAATAAAATATTTATGTACAGACACAAGGCAGAAGGCAAAAGGCAGACGCACAAGTGTAGAAACCCCACCTTTAGATATTTCTACATACTTGAAAACGTTAAACAAGTGTTTTGTTAATGTTTGTTTGCTTTAAAGACGTCTAAATGTGCATTAGTTCGACCAAAAAACGAATGAAAAACAAATCCCACAGGCCGGCCAAAAGCCCACAGATAAATGAATGAAGATTATTTTTCAAGTTCTTTTTTTTATTTCCACATGTGGCAATCAGGATTGGATTCACTTTTTGTATCTGCTGTGCGAATTTGCAATTTGGAGTATTCAAGTTCGATTAGTTTGGACTAATAAACCCACTGAACGATGTGGATTGGATGAAAAGATGGAATATAAATATCCAGTTAATAACTTCAATTAATATCTACCTCCTCGGTATCTACTGTCAATTGTCCATTTGTAACCTTCTAATCAGATTTGTCTGGACCAATAATCGCATTGGACGTAGGGGAAATAGATACAGATGGAATGTAAATGATATCTCAATCTGCAGAACTAAAAGTATTTTGTTAGATACATTTCTTATGCAATTTCTCACAAAAAGATCTTAATGTACAATTTACACAGCAATCTATTGACTCTAGTGAGATAGATTGGTCATAGAAAGATTTTTCCCATCTCAAGATACAAGTACAAGTTTTTTTCCCCAGTGCAGCATCGTTGAAGGTCCTGCCAATTTATCAGCTGTGAAACCAAGTTGTAACTATAACTGCAATTGCAATTGAAAATTGAACTAGAACTGTTGCTATTGCTGATTCCTCTAATTTCCAGATGCAATTTGCGTGCGGTCTTGTTTGCTGCGGCGTGGCGGCTGGTTGTTGGGTTAAACTGCACAACTTTTTCTACATGCACCTCGGTCGGGATACATCATGTGCAAACCTTCATATGTATCTGTATCTGTATCTGTGTGTTGGGAGGATGGGGGGATGGGTATGGGGCGGGGGTACAGACATATCGCACGGTTAGCTACAAGCGAGCTTCGTCATTTTCGTTTTGGTTGCTTTCGCTAATTTTAAAATAGACAAACAATTTTTTATTTCAATTTACAGCATAGCACAGAACAGCAGCGGCAGCAGCAGCGGCAGCGGCCAGAGCACGCACACAGGCGCCAAGGCAAACACACAGATACACAGATATATAGAGGCACTCACATAAGCTAGATATATCACTCGCTGTGCCACCTCTCCCCCTGCCCTTCATTGTGTTTGCTTTGCGTCGCGTAACTCGGCTGCGTATTTAAATATTTATTTATAAATCCCCGGCTGATTATGATAAGCATGATAATAATAATCACAATAATGGTTAGCTGGCGCATTTTAAAAGTGTCACTCCCCCCCTCCACTCTATGTCACCGCCGCTGTCATTTAAATTACTTTGTTTTCGCTCGCTCGCTGGATGTATCTGCATCTGTGTCTGTGCTTATCGCTTGCCGTGTATTTGCACGTTGTTTGTCAAGTGTTGCGAGTTCTTTGCATCTAATTGGCATTTCGCATGCAATTTACTTAATGAACTTGCCGTATTGAGCATTCGCCCGGCGTTCACTGACCCAACACCGCTCCATCGACCGGCGCATCCGGTCCAGTCGGGCGCTCTCAATCGATCGTCAATACAACAATTGAGTCAATCAGCCAGCCACTTGAAGTATTGAACATTTTCGAGAAAATCAATTATGTAATTGTACGATAAACCGATTGAAAGAAATACGATTTTGGTGGTGGAACGATTAGGGAAACGCAAATGGAAAATGATTTTCCTTGAATGCTAATTTCTCAAAATTGAATCGTTTAATAGTTTTCAAATGGGAATATATGTATATAAGTATAAAATAATTAATGTGAAATTATAGTGGCTGCTGTCGTAACTTGAACGCTTAATGCGATTGCACACATTGAGGTGTTTATTATATTTCCAGGATATCAACTAATTAGGCCATATATTTTACATTTTTGTTAATTCCATTTGAATGAGGTGAAAGTTTTGAGCGGCCAAAAGTTGTGAATCAGATTTCCATAATGTTTCCCCCCGGCATTGTTCTATGTTCTGTGAGTTGGGGGTGCCTCTCCAACTTTCCGGAATGAGTTTGCGCACGCTGCTGCCTGCCGTCCTGTGCCGCCTGTGCCTCTTCCTCTGCCTCTGCCTCTGCCTTGTGCCTGTGCATTGGCAACCGTGCTTTCACGTGCGCAGCGCCTGCTAAAAATAATACAAATAATACCCGAAGGCATTCAAACTGACACACACAGCGAGCTCTGCTCGCAGGTACACATATAACAACTTTAGCTTGGTGTTAATTAATTTTCCTTATATTTAGTCGCTTTTTTTCGCGCGGCCTTTCGCGGGCTTATGCCAAGTTCTCTGTGTAAATTTTATTTTAATTGCTTTCGGCCATAACATTCTCGACAAAAACCACACATTGCTAAGCAGCAATAAATGCAACAACACTGTTGCAACAACAATGACATGGTGATCATTTGTTTACGATAAATGTACATATATGTAGGTTTCTTTCGAAAACCCAAAATTGTCTTCAATAAAAAATAATATAATCTTTAAATGGTGGGGAACACTGAACAAAGTTGTTGAAGTGTAATAAGCGTTTAGACGCTTTTCTGCTAATGATCCGGGGAAAAGCCTTTTTCGTGAATCCTATTTTTGTACGCGATGTGTGAGAGAAAAACTTTTGGTCAAGAGAGCTAAAGCTAAAGCTAAAATAGCGATAATGACAATTATAATGATTGGAAGAACAAAAGATTAAACTTCAAAGATTTTAAATAGTACTAATCAAAGAACTTAAAAATATGTGGATGTACTCACGTTTTTAAATATCTCATCTCATCCAAAACCCGAACCGAATATCTTTAGAGTCCGAGCATACTCTATATGCATTATTTTGAATGTATTTTATGCATGGCAATTTGTACGCACATAAAGACAGAGACAAACTGCCTTTGACAAGGTGTCACAAGTGTGGGTTGGAATGGGTAGGGGAATTTCCGCGGCGGGGCGTTGCACAGACTACAGGCGGTGGTCCCATAAATTTGATTAAATAAAGTTTTAGTTTTGCGCTTTTTTAGACACGCTCCCCCTCTTCAGCTCCCATCCCCCTTCCCCTGGCTGGCTCTGCCCGCATTCATTTGTTTGTGCTCAGTTCTATTTGGCACAGGGAGGAAGAATAGGAATGCGACAAAAACTATGCTAGATGAACAAGCAATAAACCATAAATTTCTTGTCAGCCGAAAGCAACAAAACCAGCAACAGCAACATCACATCGTGGCGGTTAAACGTTTAGGGCAGAGAAGGTCTACCGAAAGGGAGGAGGGGCTGGGAAAAGGGACAGGGACAGGGACCTGGGGGGACAGGTAGCCCGAATGGAAAGGAATGCTAAGGTGTGCTGCTCCTCTTACATATATACTCGCCAGGGCTGCAAAGCATTTATTCCGTTGGCTTTAGCTTGGAGTTTGCATAATGTTGTGGTTTTTTGCTTGTTGAGCTGAATTTTTCTTTTACGGTTAAGAGTTTATTAGCATACTTAAGGGTTTTTCCTTTTGGTAAAGGTAAGATAGTGGTATCTATGAAAACCAAAATATTATGCGAACAGAATAAGAATTTGCAAAATAATTCAACTATTGCTTTATTTTAAGTTGGAATATAAATTGTGAACAGAGATGAATCCTCTGTTTAAATGATTTTCAAAGGCCACATGGCGGATGCTTAATTTGAGTATCACGCATACGCAACGTTGTACTGTTTTCTTGTTCGGTTATCCACTTTGACCTATGGCATTATGTGAAGATATTAAAGTATTTTTTGGTTGATTTCATTTCATTTGAAACAACCGGAAGCCCTGGCACTTGATACACACATATAAAAATATCTTTAAACGAGAGAAAGAAAGAGAGAGAGTGTGTATGTGTGTGTGCGACAGTGTTGTATAAATGTATAATATTATACAGCTGCGTCCCCGCTGTCTGCTTCCTCTTTTATTTTTCATCTGTTTCTGTTTCTGCCGGCTGCAATATGCTCCACTTTGTTGTTGTTGTCATCTGCTCCTCTCTCTCTCTCTCTCTCTCTCTTTTTGTCTCTGTCTCCCGCTCTTTGTCTCCCGTTCCTGCGCTGTCCAAAGTGACAAAAGCATTTTTGGTGAGCGATGGGCGGGGTAAAGGGGAAGGAGGAGGACTTGGGAGGAGTCCCCCTCCCCCTCGGGTGGGTTGGGTGATTGGTGTGCGGTGAGGGGCAGGATTAGACTTGTGGCAGCGTGACTTGTGCATGTAACATGTTTGTAAAGGAAATTGTTGAAGCTCTTTTCGCGCTCTCTCATTCTCTTTTTTGCCGTTCTCTCTCTCTCTCTCTCTCTCTCTCGTCGTTGCTTTATGCGTGTGTGTGCGTGCGGAAAAATCTACATGTCCCTGCTCTTAACCCTCTGAGTTTGTTAAAAAATACAAAAAGTTTCGTATATTTTATACATAAAATGCTTCGGAAATGTGAGAGCTAGTTTAGCCAACTATTTTGTTTTTGTGCCAGTGCATACAAGTACATCTCTTCCTAAAAGATACATCTTTTATGGTACTTTTCCAAAGTTAGCTGAGTGAAACTTTTTTTCTATCTTGTTCTTTAAGTCTGCTAAGTTTTAAGAGATTCAGTTTCTTAAAAAGATTTAAAAAAAAGAACAAAAAAAAAATGGTTAAAAAATATATCCAAATCAATCATAACGTCAATTCTAGTATTATTTTCTTTTCCTCTATATGACAAATTATCATTTTGAAGCTTAAATTCGTTTATCAAAAAGCTTTCCATAAGCGTATTTCCGTTTTATATAATTTTCTACATTATATGCAAACGTACATTCAAATGAATGAGGCATAAATATTTTTGTTTAGAGCTCAAGGAGGTTAATTCTAATGCGAGTGCCTTAATAAAGAAAGACACAGCATCAGCGCGAGGGCAGATGGAAAATGTCAGCAGATGGAAAAAGTGACGTAAACATAATTTAACTACACTTATGTACGTGTTGGTACGAGTATAAGTGCTTGGGTGACCGTGTGTTGACACGGAAAGATAAGGACGAAAATAAAGACGTTGTCCGACCGCTCGCTCGCTCGCTCGCTGACTGGTTTTAATAAGCTGATAAGATTATGATTTTTCCAGTCGCGTTCTGTGTTTTCCGTTTTTTGCGTGCACGGGTTTGGTTTACTTTTTATCAAGCTCTCGACAGCTCGTTCTGTAACACATCCGGCAAGCAAATACAAGTATACTTTATTCACACACAATTAACCAAGTATTTATGACACTGCGGTGTTATCATCAAAACAAAAAAAAGAAGCGATAAAAAAAAAGTTCTGAGCGATAACAGTTGCTTGGTGCTTGGTGCGCGGCAACAGCTCAACAAGTTTTGTACATACATATAGTATATAGTGCCACAAGGCTGCAGGAGCAGGTTGCTCTTGGTTCAAGCAGTCGAAACCGGTCGAAATTGACGTCATCGTTGCAGTTGAAACCAGTCCATGGCGCATTGACGTCATTGTTTTCGACTAACTCCAAATGCTTCAATCATAACAAACCAAAAGTCACAGGCACAGGCCAACAACAAAATTCAATTATCGTGGTAATGGAAAAAGCCAAACAAGCAAACTATTTAGCAAAGGGCTTATAATACAATTATAAGTGATTAAAATTCACTGTTCCGACGAATTTATCATAATGAAAACGCAATCTTTTGGGGTTTTTAACCAATCATTCGGCCATTGACGTCACTTTATTTATAAAAAATAAACATATTTATCGCAATTGGGTGGACTATCAACTATATCATAGTGGTTGTGCTGATTAATCATTAGGGGTGCTGGGAAATAGCATTAATCAAATTATTTGGTGAAATTTAAATTTTAAAATAAATGAAATACTACAATTTTAATTAGTTTCCTATACATAACTAAAAACTTGTTTTGAAAAGCTCTATAAGTTTACCAGTTAAATGAACTTTACAACCCTGACTTGCTGACCTGTTATTGTCCAGTGTTGGGTAGCGAACATATTCCCAATCTCTGACACTATCTCTGTTCCTCCTCACCCATCTCTATCTCTTTCCCCCTTTATAGCAATTAAGTTACGATAAATCACTCAGTGCAGTCCGAAGAGAAACAAAAAAAAAAACAAAAAAACCTTAATGTATCGATACATAAATTAATGTTAATTTCCACCATTACGTAAACATATTTTCGGTTTATTTAAGTTTATTTTCTATTCGTTCGGTTTTTTGTGTTTTGTGTGTAAATGTGTTTTATTAGCCGCCCCTCCACCACCCTTCAAAACAATCCACAGTCCACAGCATAAGCATTTCGACTAGATAAATTCCAACATTGATATATGTATTTTTGCAACTTGGCGCTGAAATCAAATAATCGATCGCAACTGGATCAATAAATACCATAAACGAGAAAAACACACATAATATAAGCCACCATAATAGTATTTATATTATTAGAGAGTATTGAAGATCGTTTTTGGTTTCGTTCGTTTTGTGTTGGATTTTCAAGTTCGATTTTATGATTTTAAATCGATTTGCACTGGTCAACAAAATGCCGTCACAAAAAATAATTTCCCAAAAGCTGCGTTGATTGCGGTGGGGTTTTTGTTCAGCTATGAATTGTATATATTTAGACTACGATTGTCTCGCAACTGAATATCAGACATGATTCATCATGATTCTATTCTATATCTTGCGTTTATTAGCAATTTGATGCGCAATATTTTGTTTTCTGAAAACAAATGCCACTGCAATCCTTAGCTTGTACTCTAGTGTGGCAATATGGTGTATTCTGTTGACCAGATATAATTACTAGAGTACTTGTAAGTTCATTGAGTCTCCGACCCCTGAACCCCTTTACCAACGTTCGATTTTCGTTGTGGGAGCAGCCAACATCCCTAGCGAGGAGGCCATCATCTATGGCGACCTGAACGTGAACATCGGTGAGCCCTTCTCGATCACATGCATAATCCCGATCACGGAGCGCATCCACTGGCTCAGGAACGGGGAGTCGATTTCGCGCCACAATCTGCGGCACGGCCGGGATGATCATTCCTACGTTCTGACGGAGAGCCCCATCGAGGGTGAGTATATAGATTGCGGAGGAGGATGGGAGGAAAGCACACTGATGTTGTTGTGACCCCGCTACTAAAGGTGAGAAGCACAGAATGGAGGCGCATCTCAGCGTGCGGCACGCCCTCAAGGTGCACGAGGGTCGCTATCAGTGCAACCATCACCACGGCAGCTCCCATATGCTGCACGTCCGGGACTCGAAAGGACAAGGCGAACCCACCGAGTCTGGCTACCAAACCATCGACGGGCTGACGCCCAACTCTGCGGAGGACCTATTTACGCGCACGTGGATGGAGGTGCAGCAACAGAAGCCGCAGCAGCAGTTGCCACAGATGCCCCACCAGTCCCACAAGCAGCACAAGTCACATGGAAACTCCAACCTCTCCAATGCCATGCCCTGGCATCCGTCGGCGGGCGGTGGAGCGGATGGCACCATAATCCATCGGGTTTACTCGGCCACTCCGCCGGATTTTCCGCCACCACGCCTGAATCCCTTGGAGCATACGGTGGCGCCGCCGGAGCCACCCACCATACTGTACAATCAGACGCGGCAGCAGCGTCCCATTCAGATAGCCACTGCCACCGGTAGCGATAGCGATAGCGATACAGAGAGCGAGTTCATCACCACTGCCAGGGCCACCGAAGCCAGCCTGCTGCTGACGACGGCCCACCATCACTCGCACCACCAACAGCAGCTGCAGCAGCAGGCGCAGCACACGCTGAACGCCTTCCAACTACCACTGCCAACGCGAACGAATGTGCAACCGAGTCCCGGCCAGAATCTGAGTCCGATTCCTGGCCAGAACGAGAAGTACCAGACATATTCCCCGCACTATGTGCCGCCCGTGGTGGGGGGAGGAGGTCAACCGGCTCGAGGAGTTGCTGGAGGAGAGCTAACCACCATCTCGACAGCCACCAGCACCAGGCCGATGAAGGGTGTTAATGGAGCAGGTGGTGTTAGAGGTGGAGCTGCTGCTGCTGGGGGTGGCAGTGGTGGTGGCGCCACCATGATGTTGGGTGCCATTAACCACATGATGGGTGGTCAAGTGCAACACTCCCAGACGCTCGTAGATGGTGAGCTGCACACAAACACACATCCACACACACACATGAAAACACTCCATCACTCACACAGATACACACCACCACACCCATCAACCACAATCACACGCAATCACAATCACTTATTAAAGTTCTACTTGTAACTTGTCCACTTTGTTGTTGTTTGTTATTTGGCTTTTATCTCGCTCGAGCCTTTCGAAACTGCCGTTATTGTTATTGTTATCGTGTAAATGAAAACCAGAAAAAAACAAAAAACTCAAAAAAACAAACAGCGAATAAATACAACCAGCCTTGTTCCCATTTTCAACAAGCCGTGATGATTCGATCAATCCCAGAATATGATTTGTATTTTGATCTGTTTAAAGAATGCATTTTTCCATCGAAAAATGTTTAAACTTACATATAAACAAGGTGCCTACAGTAAACGTAATTAATATTATTTTATTAAAATCAAGAACCTGTTTTTTTTTAACAAGCTTAGATCATCTTCCCGAATCTGGAAATGGAAACCGGGCTGTGTGTGTCATTCCAGCAATTGATGTCCACCCCTCCCACTCTCTACGCCTCTCTTTCGAACAGCATTGATATCAGCTGTACCAACGCACCCCATCTCGTTCGCTCTCGCTCTATTCATTAGCCCCACCACCCCACTCGCCTGCTGTGTCGCTCTCCCTCTCTCTCCATTGCATTAACCTCGCTCGTCTAATTTGGTGTTGTTGGTTTTTAAATTAAATACGTTAATCGCTCGCCTATTTTTCGCTCGCTCTCCCTCTCCCGCTCTCTCTAGCCCATCGCCAATCTGACTTTGACAGCTCGCTGTTGCTCTCTCTCACACACTCATACACACACATACGCATACATAAACATACGTACACCCACATACAGAGTCGCACCTTTAAGTTGAGCTTGAGTTGTTTGCCTGAACTTTTTCTTTGTCTTTGGCGCTTCTTCTTCTTATTATTATTGTTCTTCTTTGTGCAAGCGATTACTTTTTCTTGATTTCATTTATTGTAATGTGTGTCTGTAGCTATCTCTTTGTTTTTGCCTTTCTTCTGTGTGTCCTGTCCTCCGCCTGGCTTTGTGTTTGCCGTCTCTCCCTTCTTCGCTTCCATTCGCCGCTTTGGTTGTTTACTCTGATTGTTGAACACACGGTTGGCAGGTGCACAGCAGCAGCGTCAATTTCGATTTCGATTTCGATTTGATTCGACTCAATTCCATTCAATTCAATACGATTCGTTCTCAAATTCAACCTGATTGGCAGCCTTTTTTGCGATGACGCATAAGTTTACAATTGACAGCGTTTTGGCTTACGAGCTGATTACAAATCAGTGATTGCAATAACAACACGTGACGAGTCGCTGACTCTCACCGTTGTCGTACTGCTCCCCCGTCTCTCTTTCGCTCTTTCTGTGTTCCTCCCTTCCTCCTTTTGTCTTCCATTTCAATCAAAAGTTGCGTTTTTTGCTTGTGCTTTTTGTATCGATAGAATCTCGATATGCCATGCCGCCGCATTGTGTAGCAGCTTTCCATGTAAATCGATAAAAATAAATCTACCAACTTTTGCTCTATTTTACATTGCAGCTAACTTTACCAATTAATTACTCAATTATCCATAATATATTTATATATATATATACCATAATGGAACATAATCGTAAATAATCAATAAAGTAATCTTCAACTCATACGCAGCGTAAAATGAAGTTTATTTGATTTCAGTCCAAGTTTCAAAATAGTACAAAAACAAAAAATGTGTTTTATATGCGACAGGATGAATAAAATTCGATTGACACCAAATTGTATGCTCTATTGTTTTATTTATACGTATTCTTTAGTTTTAGTTTAAGTTTTAGTTTTACGATTTTCTATTTTCGCTCCACTTATAATTTTAGTATTAGTGATTTGTGTGTTGCTAATTCATCATTACTCTCCTAAGCAAATTAGCCAGTATTCAAAACCGAATCTCAAGTTCTCATCTCTCAGTCAAATAAATCAAAACCTCAGATATCTCTCCAAAAAACCTCTCATACTTTAAGCTCGTTCTCAATTTATTCCTATAAGCAAATACATATATTACTCTCTATATACAAGTTATTAGAATAAACTTTGTTTAAGCAGTTCTTTATGTAAACGTTTTCTCGTAACCCAACATTAGAATACCCACCCGCCCATGCCAATATTTGACTAATCTGTTCCATCCATCTATGCCATCTCCAGATAAGGTGGTGCCAAACTATGACAATCCCGAGCATCAAATGAAATTTTACGACATAAGAGGGCCTCTGTTACTCTCCTGCAATGTGTCAGACACCGATTCGAAGGTCCCACTTATATGGTAAGTCATTCCGATCTGGGCGCTGGGACATCTGGGTATCCGTACCCNNNNCCCCCCCATCCCAAGGCGCAAAACATTTTTGGGTTGGGCTGAGGGTGAGGGAGGATGTCTGCTGGATCCCACATAGTTAGTAGTTATAAGAGCAATCATTTTAATATGGCACAGCTAAGCACTTTTGCTTAATTATGTTGGCCCGACTGCCTAACTGACTGCCTGACTGGCATAACCTGGTAACAAGAACAAGAACCCGAAAGAGAGCAGTTCCCTTTAAGCCGTAGTTTTAAATGCCCTACGGCATACAATTGAATATTAAAAAAAAAAAAAATTTCTGTGCTCATTTCCAATTTAGTTTAACAATAGTTTTTGTTTGATAAGTCAGAATTTTAATAATAATTGCAGCAGCATAAAATAAACTTCCTTCGTGTTTTCCAAAGTAATTTAATTATTATTTTAATTAATCCAAGAGTTTTTCTTGGATTATTAAGAACTGCTTGCATATTTTATATATTCAGATTTAATTGGCCCTGAAATGCTTCTTAATTTTGGTTGCAAGACTTGCGAACATAATTTGCATACCCTTTGCAAGGGTACAATAAGGTTCTATTTGTGCGAGTGTTTATGGTGGGGAGTGGGGTCGGATGGGGTGGCACTTCTGTGGGCGGTGGTTACTGAAAAGTGCCTTCCTGTCTGGGACTGGCTAGTGTTAGTAGACGGTAGACGGTAGATGGTAGATGGTTAGGTGGAGCGCTCAGCTCCTCCGTGCTCTGTGGCTGGGGTCTGGTAATGGTAATGACACTTTTGTTCAATCCGGGTCCTGTCCGGGCCTCTGGTTCTCGTTCTTGTTCTACGGCCAGGGCCAAACTTTGCGTGTGCCTTGCTGCGGAATTAGTCTTTGAATAATTGGCAAAAAGTCGCAGAGAACGGCGGAAGGCCATGTGAAAGTTCGTTCCTCAAGTAGGTGCAGCTCCAGCTGCTTGGCGATAACTGTAGGATTCATTTAGATAAATGGGTTTTTCTGCTAGCAAATATATACGTAGAACAAATATTTAAGGGAGTAACTTTGGTTAGAATTTATGTTTTTAATTTTGAGATATTCAATAGAAGTAGTGAAATTATAAAATATGAAATGCTCTTGATGAATTCCATCAAATTAATTTTGGTTTTCAATAGAAGTTTTATTTTTCGACGTGTAAAGTTTTTGCTGTGTAGATGGGTGACATTACGAGGTGATAAAGGACTCGGTCTAAATACGAAAAACAAACTAATCCCGAGTACATTATTCTTATCGCTACCGTGAACAGGAAAAAGAACGGGACCGATGTGATGCAGGTCAATTCGCTTAAAGGTCGCATTAAGGTAATCGATGCCGAGAGGAGCTTCATGATCGACAAAACGGAAACGCACGACGACGGCGTCTATAGTTGTGAGTTCGGCGGAGTTACAAAGACTATCAATGTAATTGGTAAGTGATTAACCCCACCTGACTGACCGTAGGCATTTTTTAATCTTCTGACCATCATTAGCCCGCGTTGTTGTACGAGTGCCTTCAAATACAGCCGTTGTGGAGGGTGAGAAGATGTCGGTCTCCTGCAGCGTGGTGGGGACCGCCCCGCAGTTGTCATGGACTTTTGGTGAGTCCTCCTTCAACTCCGGTCGATGATCTCGGAATTAAAATAACACCACACTCCTTTTCCACAGGCAATGTAACACTGACAAACAACACAGATCGCTTCGTCCTGAAGTCGGAGAACAACATTCAGAACGCCATTCTGACACTGGACAATGTGACATTGGAGGACAGAGGCGACTACAAATGCATTGGACGCAACGCGGCCAATGATTATGGTGGGGCCAATGTTGCCAGCGACGTCACACTTGTGCGTGTTAAGGGTAAGTTTGAATCTCCAATGAAGCGACGTCCCCAAAAATAAAAATGAACGCTGGTCGCCACGCCTCATCATAATCCACAAATATCTATCTGCAGGCCCCACAGCCATGCCAAAATAATTATCAGCTATTGGGGAAACTTTGAAAACTTAATTCCATTAATGTAATTAAATTTATCGGGTTTTTAATTTATTCGTTTTTAATTTCCCCGTTACCTTGTTTTCTTTTTAAATAATTTAATGAACCATGCAGAAACAGTTGAGACAAGTTAAGTTCTATCAGATTAAAAACAGCTTTCCAGGTTGCTTAAATTTGTTGAGTTAATTTGTTATAAACTTCACCCAAGCAAGTGCCAAGCTTGGTAAATTCAATTATAATCAGCCAACTTGTAGAATCCAATTTGTCTTAAATGGAACATTAAAATGTAGCAGCGCAGCAAACCAAATGACGAGGCTAGCGACCAGAGTTGATAGCCCATTAAGCTAACCTATCCAGTTTGTGTAACTATTTAATAACACTAATGCAATTTTAGGCAAATTTGCCGCCTTGTGGCCTTTCCTGGGCATCTGCGCTGAGGTGCTGATTCTGTGCATCATCATTCTCATTTACGAGAAGCGACGCAACAAGAGCGAGCTGGAGGAGAGTGATACTGATCCCCAAGAACAGTAAGTGTGCCTACTCTGCCACCCAACAAAAACACACCAACCAACCAACCAACCAACCAACAAACAAACAAACCAATCAACCAACCAACCTACCAATCAATCAACACTACAAACCACAGCAAAACAAAACAACATCCACTGTCAACACCAAATATTATTAAAATTCAACCAACTACAAACAAACAAGAAAAGAAAAGAAACAAACAGCAAATAACAGCAAACGTAGCAGACGAGGAAAAAAGTTGAAATTTTAGTTTTATACTGCAAATTAAAGACGGTGAAGCTGCAGATCATTGCAGACCAGACACCACCAACAAAAACACTTACGGACTCAGATACGAAGAAGCAACGTACTTACGGACGGACACACGGACGGAGAAGCAGCAGCTATAATAATTAGTGAAATTTTCTTAGTTAACAATTTCTGATAGTTACCAAGATGGGAAAAGGAAAATTAATGAATTTCTGTGTTTGACGCAAACGGATACGCGATAATATATAAAAAGTTAAGAAATTATAGATTTTGCTAATTTTGTAATTTGTATTTTGTATTATAAAGAAATTGAATTATGCCTGGAGCGTCGCAAAAGAGTGAATACAAAATAACATTAAAAAAAAAAGAACCCAGAGAAGCGAGGAGCGGAGATTGAACACAAAGCAAAACCATTAGGTTTCTAATTTCTTCGATGTGTGCTAAAACGACTGCAAATATACTCCTGATCCGTATATTTGTATAGCCTGAACTCTGACAAACACAAAACGGAAACGGAAACGGAAACACAAACCGAACGCACACAGACATAATACTAAAGCCAACACACACCCACGAGTTGAAACGTAATAAATAATATGTAGTTCTCTAGCTATAAATATTATAATTATAATTCATCGTAAATATGCCTTTTAATTTCTTGCTTTATTCAAATCGAAAATTCATTTTTTCGCTGTGCTTGTTTCGGTTGCTTGAGAGCCAACGCAAAACTACAAACAAACTTAAAGAACACCCTGAAAGCCACACATAAACGAAACCTTTCTTTTTATGTCAAAGTCCAGTCCATAATAATATTATTACTATTACCATTATGTAAAAGAATACGACATGAACATGTTATCAACTTTGTTTTAAGTACTTATTGTTTAATAATATACATTTATAAAAACACACACATGAAAGAACACCGAAAGTGGAGCAAAAGTTTTCGTTTTGCTTTGGAGGAATACAAAACCAGCAAGAAACAGATATAATCGTTACTTATGTATATTATAAATCGCTATATAAGCTTATTAATTTCTTGGCAGTGAATCAAACGAACACACGACCAACACACTGAAATCGTAGCCCAACACTTTTGCATTGATTATTTGGAATTATAATTAGAATTATTTGTATATTGTACACAAAAGAGTATTTTCCCCCCCCCCCCCCCCAAAAAAAACCCCGCCCCAACCCCTGCCCCGCCCTCTTATTTGCGCACTTTATGTTTTTTGTCGCCTCTGTTGATTTTGCTGTGTATAAACTTGAATGATTTCGATTCTGTAAATCTAGTATCTAAACACTTGTGCTATTGTTTACCGATTACAATTATCCATTATGATTTTGTGCGTTTTGAGATTGATTTCTACCGAAATATAAAACAAACTACAAAAAATACAATTGTAAATTAAACAAACAAAAAAATATATATAAAAAAATAAACAAAAAACAAAACCAACCACCGATTTGCATTTTTATTTCCTTCTCTATCTATGTTTTATGTAGCACGAATGCCTGTGTATCATTTTGTCCTTAGCTAGCTATCCTGGTTTCTCGATAGGTGTATAAGTTGCAAACTGCTTGCTTGCCGCCTGCTCTCAGGGATATCCCGAATATCCCCGATCAAAATTAGCTTTAAACTATTCGGTTGCGTTTGCTGGTTGATTTTCTGTTGATTTGCTGTCCTAGACGATTTGTGGTATCTGTGAGTGACTCGCCGTAGCCGATAAACATGGAAAGCTAATCAAATGTTTTTTCCATTCTTTTCTTATTTTCCCATAAATACCCGTATGAATTATCCGAATTAATCAACATTTTCTTTGAGTAGTTGACACAAAGTTCGCTCTAGTCTAAAAATTGATTGAGAAATTATAAAATAAAAAAACGAAAAAAAAAAATATAAAAAAAATGGGAGAACCTGCCGCTTGATTCGATCGATTGATTGGTTGACCGTTTGCTGCAATCATCATTAAAAAAAAAGAAAACAAAAAAAACTACCATCAACCCGCCTTGACTAACCAAAAATAATCAGATCACAATGTGCCCTGCGTCGGTCGCCACATCCATTTGACCAAACTCCAACTAACATCAACAGCAACAACAACAGCAAACTCCAATTTCGACAACAACAACAACAACAATCACAGCAATAACTAACTAAAATAGTATCGATAAGTACTACAAACTCTGAGCAGCACTAGCAACAACTCCAGCATCTGTAACAGCAGCAACCAAAAGTAGCATAATAATATCCCTACTAACATTCGGCTTTATTTGGTATTTGGTACTTTAACACCTGTTTAGTTTAGTTTAGTTTAGTTTTGTATTGAAGCATCGCAAAATTAATTGATTGATTCGTTGATTGATTGCCGCTCCTCCTTCGTTCGAAAACATACTTTTGAGTTACAAGATTTCGGTTTAGTTGTTTTGGGAACCCAACCTTTTATGCCCACCCGAAATGCAATCACAACATCAGCAACAACAATCCAAACAGAACAAAGAAACTAATTCCAGTGATTTTTGCGCTTTATTCTTTATTGCAGGAAAAAGAAAAGGAGAAATTATGATTAAAATTCCTAAGAAAAAAGCAAGCAAAACACAGCATCGTATTAAAATAACAATTAAAACCATTTAAATATGAGCAAAAACAAATAACAGCAGGTAAAGCGCATTAAATAAAATTACATAAACTGGAAATAAAAACACAAAAACCAAGGAAAAACGCGGACACC